>OZ023337.1:30367873-30387873 GCA_964007535.1 Brachyptera risi
ATTTTCAGCTACTAAAAGTCTATTATTGTATTATAACTTACTGTCAGCCCGCACACAAGAATATTAGATTCTTAAGCGGGCTTCTGTTCTATATTATTTTTGTTTCGTTTTTGTTTTGTATACCAATCCATGTACAATGTAATTCTTGGAACAGAATAAAATGAATTTTTGAATTTGAATTTGAATTTGAATTTGAATATTCCTTAACTGAGGCATGTACTGGATACCAATAATTCTACTGACAAGTACTGTTCTGAACGCACCCTTAGAACCCTGATTTTTAACGAAATCAAAACAGACAACTTCTAAAGTCTCCATGCCAGCCATTACCTCCCCCTCACCCCCCCCCCCCCTACCAGGGCACACTTGCCTCGGCTCAGAGACGACCAGGCGATAGAGGGGTAGGAGGGGAGGGGAGGGGGGGGGATCACGATGGAACCATTGATCGTCCATTGTGCGTGACAATGTCTGTCGATCACGTGAGACGAATAGTAAAGCCTCGTTAATTCGTTATTAGGGAATAGCTATAGTTTCATCTCGTGGCCGGCAGAGTGCGGGATGGTGTGATTGATAGATGCGGCATTTAGTGTCGATATTGAGCGTCTTGATAGGCCTTCACGCCGTGAACTCTCACGACGAGGTGATATATATATATATATATATATATATATATATATATATATATATATATATATATATATATATATATATATATATATATATATATATATATGTATATTATATATATATATATAATATATATATATATATATATATATATATATATATATATATATATATATATATATATATATATATCAATATATATATATATTTATATATATATATATATATATAAATATATATATATATATATATATATATATATATATATATATATATATATATATATATATATATATATATATACATATATATTCATTTATGTATATGAATGGGCTAAGTATATGCCTGTCTTCAATTTTTTTCCCCATAATTAATAAGTCACGTAGGCCTATAGGTCAAGGCAATACATAATTTTTCCCAAATACACAACCGAGCTCGGCGCATAGCGTCTCGAGTGCCTGCCGGCTCTAAAGAAAATAAAGCACAAATATAATAGTACCCAAAAAGTTTTCTCAGTTTCATTTGAAACAGCAATGAAAATGGAAAAAAAAACTGATCGCAAAATGAAATGTCAACATAATTGGTATGTTCGTCTCGGCACCTCTACAGATATGTGTGTGCTGGCACGGCACCTCCACTACATTAATGACTACGTTAGATATCGATTTTGGAACATCTTGTATCTGTTGCTGTTTAGCTACAATGTTTGAGCAGCTAGTGAGGTATGTACAGGACGTTTTGAAATCGATTTTTGGAAATTCGGACATTTTGAACTGTAAATATTATACAAGCTTTCACTTATTTGTGAGTCTTTTTCGTCCATCGGCGATACATTTGATTGAATATATATTTATTGACATATCTATGTATGGAATTTTCCAATATCTAGGTTAGTCGGAGGTAGGATCAAGCGAAAATAATAGATGAATGATGTTTATAAAAACTCACACCTTATGACTTTCCAGTTTACAACCGATGAACGACTTCTTTACAAACCATCGAGTTACTGATTGCCATCTCATTCACAATTCTCTAAATGAATTATATAACCGTCTAGAGGATACTACCTTGCCATCGTACAATATTGACCCGGAAATCATGAATTCATGTAAAATTTTCGATGTAAATAAAAATAAAATGAATTAATAAATAGAAAACTTACGAATTTATTTCATTTCCATGCAAGTTATATGAGATATACGGTAATGGAATTTGCTTTACCGTATCGCTCGCTTGTATAACAGAACACACAACGAATACCGAAAGTTCACTCAACGACCCCACTGACAGCCAGGCTATTTGGGGATACGAATGAGCTGCTCATGATAATCTTTTGGACAGATTTCATGTCAAGCATCAGGGTGTATACTTTCGCAACATATTTCTCAAGAACTACAAACACCCACGGACTTGCGGTAGATTGCAACGAGGGGTTAACTACGCCTAAAATCTGGTGTACAATTGCCTTGAAATCTCTTGAAATGCCTGAAATAGTTTGAAATCACTTGACATCTTCATGTAATCTCTTGAAAGTCCTTTGAAATCTCTGAAAGTCCTCTGAAATCTCTTGAAAGTCTTTTGACATCTTTTGAAATCTCTTAAAAGTCCTTTGAAATCTCTCCAAAAGTCCTTTGACATCTTTTGAAATCTCTTGAAAGTTCTTTGAAATAATTTGAAATCTCTCGAAAGCCCTTTGAAATCTCTTAAAAGTCCTTCGGAATCCTTGAAATCTGTAGAGAGTCCTTTGAAATCCTTTGAAATCTCTAGAAAGTTCTTCGAAATCTTCTAAAATCTTGAAATCACGTGTACACCAAATTTAAGAGCTATATCAACCCGTCGAATATCAATCAATAAATAATACCCACAAAATTAGACATGCCTAATCGAACATAATATTATAGTACACCTTAAATACACGACTATACACCATACATGACTTGACTTCAGTTTCTAAACCATAGCTTAACTGACTGAGCCACCGGGGCGGCTACAACAACAACATACAATGGCATTTTCCTCGTGCATTACACGGCTAAGAGCTCGGCAAATATTCTGCACATCTCGATAAGGGTGGGGGGGGGGGATGGGAGGGGGTGCGGGGCGGAGGGGGAGTCTCATTGTTTCCCACCACCTGTTGGTAAGCGATGCAAAGTAGCTGCTGCTGCTGCTATAGTTTGTCAAGTATTAGCTTAAACAACTAAATGCGAGGCCATAAATTATCACCAAGCGTCTTGCGAGTAAAGGAAAACGCTGCCGTTCTTTGTAGCTCAGTCAGATGAGGTGATGCTTTTGAATGTGAAGTCACCGCTGGGCGTGGGTTGGAGTCCCGCATAAAGTATGATGAGATTTTGTCAGGATCATTTATCTATTACAATCTTCGATATAAATAGCCTTTATTGGTCCCTGGCTTATCAAAAAGTTTACACGATAATAATCAATATAAAATACAATTGTTAATTTCAATATATAGGGCCCTATATATATGAAAAAAAAAAAATTTTTTTTTTTTAAATAACATCGAAACTCGATACAAAATCAAATTGTTCCCCAATCAAGGCTATGGATGAAAGGTAGGATCGTTTGGACGTGGGCACCACAATAGCGATCTTACCACCCCGATAATATATATAATAATAAATAGAATATATAAAATAAAATAATAAAATATAGTTAAATAAGTGAAAAAAGTAAGTGAAAAAATGATAATTGAAATGAATAATGATAACAGTATGATCAGAAAATTAAACTGATACTGAAAAATTGAGAATATAACTGAAGAAAATGAATGAAAGTTGAAATATTTGAGGTTCTAACAAGAAATAAAAATGTTGAAAGAAGAAAACTGTCATCATAACTATTAACTAAGGTACACATCTTCAGATTAAGTTTCATTTATTTGAATATTCGTATATTGTCTGTCAAGATTAACTTACACAACTAAATTCGAGGGCATAAATTATCACCAAGCGTCTTCCGTTCTTCGTAGCTCAGTCAAATCAGGTGACGCTTTCGAATGTGAAGTCACCATCTGGGCGTGGGTTTTAATTCCGCATATAAGGTGAGTGGATTTTTGTGAGCAACATTCATATGCGATCAACTCATTCGTACTCCCAAACTACCCAACTGTTGATGGGGTCGCTACGCAAACGATGAACATCAGTAAAACGCTATCATTTTAGTGAACTGCTTCACAACATTTTGAGAAATATATTATAAGAAAATATTGATTCATAATGAACATTCACAAGATGTTACTTGTTATTTGTATGTAACGTTATAACCTGTGAGGTAGAAATCAATGGCAAAAAAAAATGTATATATATATATATATATAAATATATATATATATATATATGTATATATATATATATATATATATATATATATATATATATATATATATATATATATATAAATATATATATATATATATATATATATATATATATATATATATATATATATATATATATATATATATATATAACTTTACTTAAACTTTCACGATTCATATTTATTCAAATTGACTGAAACTGGGCTATTTTTTAACCGTGATATATTTATTTAAACTGACCAACGTTTCAACGAGATTGGTCTGGTATAGTTTGGACCCTGATGAGGACGAGACCAATCTCGTTGAAACGTTGGTCAGTTTAAATAAATATAAATATATATATATATATATATATATATATATATATATATATATATATATATATATATATATATATATATATATATATATATATATATATATATATATATATATATATATATATATATATATATATATATATATATATATATATATATATATATATATATATATATTATTATATATATATATATATATATATATATATATATATATATATATATATATATATATATATATATATATAAATATATATATATATATATATATATATATATATATATATATATATATATATATATATATATATATATATATATATATATATATATATATATATGCACTTACATACCATATAAATCAACAGATGAGTTCGGAACATTCATCGCGGAAAAAAGTTTTAATACTTTTACTGCGGAAAAATCTTCCAAAAGTCCTATGAGGAAAACTTTCCAAATTTCAAACGAATTAAAACTTTGAAACTTTTGCTGAGGAAAACCGCTGTCAGAATTGACGAACAGTGGGAATGTCATGACGAATCAGAACGCTGCTCTGCGATCTGCCCGTCTGTTTAGTGATTGGTTCAATTATTTCAAGCTCAACTAACCTCTTTGCGAGAGAGGGTTTAAAGAGATAAGTCCGAGGGGTGAACAATTAGAAAATTTTGTGTACACCTGATTTTAGATTGTAAGGTATTTCAGGGAAATTTCAAGAAGATTTCACGGGATTTCAGGAAGATTTCAAGAAGATTTCACGGGATTTCAGGAAGATTCCAAGAAGATTTCACGGGATTTCAGGAAGATTTCAAGAAGATTTCACGGGATTTCAAGAAGATTTCAAGAAGATTTCACGGGATTTCAAGAAGATTTCAAGAAGATTTTACGGGATTTCAAGAAGATTTCAAGTCATTTCAAGAAAATTTCAGGGGGTTTTAGGAAGATTTTAAGAAGATTTCACGGGATTTCAGGAAGATTTCAAGAAGATTTCACGGAATTTCAAGAAGATTTCACGAAATTTCAAGAAAATTTCAGGGGGTTTTAGGAAGATTTTAAGAAGATTTCAAGTGATTTCAAGAAGATTCCACGGGATTTCAAGAGATTTCAGGGAGATTTCAAGAAGATTTCAAGAGATTTCAAGGAAGTGAGTAAGATTTCATGACAAGTGTACACCAGATTTCAGGAGTTGCAACCCTCGGACGAATGGAAACAAATAAAATGACAGTGAAATTAATCCTTTTGATCAGTTAACGGAGACACATAATTTAAATAGTTGAAATGGTCCATATATAATCTTTTACATCTGTTGACAAGAGCGCCTCGAAGTTTCAGGTCTTCTAAACGGTCCCAATAATTCATCTTTAGTCTTAATTGGAAAACATTAATTGTCAAGATTCCGATGTTAATTAAAAAAAAAGTAAACGGAGTTAATTTCCACCGACTCAACACTATATTTCATGTCACTTCTTTCAATTTTTAAGCATTTCATCCCTTCTCGTCTCTCTCCCTCCCCTTATGAAACAGAGCATGAAGCGGCCTCAGCCGGGTGGGTGGATTGGTTGCTAAGAGCGGTGAACGTCATTCAGGAGACCGGGGTTCGATTCTCGCTGTGGTCGACCATCCTTGACAGAGGTATTTCCCGGTTTACATCTGTCGTTGAAGTGAAAACTGGAATTATTCCTTGAAAAAAAAAAATAACACGACGACCGTTTCTCTCCTAATATCCGCAAACAAACCAATCATATCATCTAAAAACTCATGAACTATAAACTCATTCATCATTCACTGACGCCAATAGATCCCAATAAATAATATGTCGGAACAAAATGAAGATCAACAGTATCTCTATGCTATATGAAATACTGATGGTGATTCAGATAGAAATAAAAAAATATTACCAAATATAGGCGTATATTGGATAACATTTTGCAATAATTGTCGAACTATTCATTCTTAATTTGATTTGATTAAATTTGATTGAAGGCAATCTGACGATTTTTCAGTTCAGTCATAATTTTCCAACCATCAGTTAAGAGTACGACAATGATACATAACTCAGAGTGATGAAAAGTTAATATGTCGCATGATTCACTGTGACTATATCTATCAGTTCGTAAAATCAGCAATTCATAGAATTTATTATTCATTCGATTTGAATTCATTTTCATTCAATTTGATCCATTCTATGAATCTATGGACCTATATATATCAACTTCAATGAGCGAATAAATGGGAACGTAATTCAATGTACGAAATTACACCGTTCTTAACTGAACATGTAGCTCAGTTATTTTATATATATATATATATATATATATATATATATATATATATATATATATATATATATATATATATATATATATATATATATATATATATATATATATATATATATATATATATATATATATATATATATATATATATATATATATATATATATATATATATATATATATATATATATATAAATATATATATATGTATAAACCTGTATTGGTCCCTGACTCCAAAGTGTACAGGATAACAATCAATATAAGATACATGAGAAAATATTTTAAAATAAAATTATGTAACTGAATATTTAAATGATATAAAAATGGAATAAAAATTGAAAAAATTATCGATTCAAATTTATGACACTGAAGATAATTGAAAGGATAAAATAAATATATATATATATATATATATATATATATATATATATATATATATATATATATTTATATATATATATATATATATATATATATATATATATATATATATATATATATATATATATATTTATATATATATATATATATATATATATATATATATATATACATATATATATATATATATGGATATATTATATATATATATATATATATATATATATATATATATATATATATATACATATATATATATATATATATATATGAATATATATATATATATATATATATATATATATATATATATATATATATATATATATATATATATATATATATATATATATATAGAGAGAGAGAGATATACATATATATATATATATATATATATATATATATATATATATATATATATATATATATATATATATAAATTATTATCGGTAGTACTAATTAACACAGTAAGAACCCCCCATTTAGTAGAAGGCCTAATTCAGCCATCTCACTAAAGAGCCAGTTCTCCCATATAGCTGACGCATTTTGATTGGGTTCCACCAGTTTCCACCAGTTTCCACACAGCACACAGAGGTTTCCTTCTCGCTCAAGCCAACTTCGCTCGAGTATTCCTCCGACGAGTTTTGAGCGTCGGGGCGTCCCGTCACGAGATGTATACGCTGGGGGGCCGCTGGGGGGCGGTGGGGGTTGTCGGGGGGGGGAGGGGGGGGGGGAGTGTAACACCAGGGGTTGTTGAAGCTGATAGCTGAGTGCACCGCAAAGCGAAGGGCGAGAGAGAACGAGAGAGAGAGAGAGAGAGAGCGAGCGAACGAGCGTGAGAGGAGAGGGGAGGGGGGTAGCGGATACTGAGCGCTCTACTGAGCGGAGCCGAGCGGCTTTGTGCTGCTGTTAGGACCACGACAAGGTGTTACGTGTTAGTAGACACGTTATAGGGTGGTTCGTAAAGGTGATTACTGTTGTGGAAGCTTGCAACACGGATGGTGATATTACATTTGGAAACAGGAACCACTTGGATATAATTATTATCAAGAATTATCATATTATATTATTATAATTATATCATTATTATTATTATATTATTCATATGAATCGAGAATAAAATGATTTAAAAATTGAAATTCAATTGAATTGAATAATTATAAAACACCAAGATATGCCGCTTGATTGATTATTGTTAGCTTAACGGCCCCCACCAACAGTTGGGTTATACGGGGGTTCGAATGAGAAGGTGATGATGAAAATATGAAGTGATGATAAGTGAAGGGACGTTTACAGAAACCCATGTCTTGTGCTAGACTCGAACCCACGCCCAACGGTGATTTTCAGTTTCTGAAGCGGTGTCTCAGCTAATGAATTGTATTATAATTTCAAAATGATTCTTGATTTGGAAACAATGACTCGATATCAATATTTCTATTATACAAAAATGAAAAAATAATCAGAATACATCGAATAGTAACTTTCCGTTTTGAGTTTACTGTACTGGGACGAGTGGCCGAGTGGTTAATACACTGAACCGCAATTCAGGAGACCGGGGTTTGATTCCCGCCATGGTCGACCATCCTGAAAGGGTCTTTTCGTAGTTTCCCTCTGTCGTTCAGGTCAATACTGGGATGGTTCCTTAAAAACATGCCACGACCGAATCCTTTCCACTATCCAGAGACACCTAATAGAATAACCTCTCATCTCATCATCCCATCATCTCATATATTATTCACCGACGCCAATAGATCATGGTCATCAATAGAGTGCGTCGTTAAACCCAATATAAAATAATATACCCAGCATTAATAAGAATATATATATTTTTTTTCAATCCAATGTTCATTCATCTGATTTGATTGATTTTTAAAAATTTTTATATTGGGTTTACAAAATAAACGATGCACTATACTGATGACTACGATCTATTGGCGTCGATGGATGATGAATGAGGGGATGATGAGATGAAAGGTTATTTTATTAGGTGTTTTGGATGGTGGGAAGGAGTCTGTCGTGGCCTGTTGTTAGGGAACCAACCCAGTATTAACCTGAACGACTGAGGGAAACCACGAAAAGCCCCTGTCAGGATGGTCGACCATGTCGGGAATCGAACCCCGGTCTCCCGAATGACGGTTCAGTGTGTTACCACTCGGCCACGTGTCTCGGTGATTTGATTACCGATTTGAAGTTTTGTATTTGTCTCTACAGTATTTTTCCAGGTTTACGAGCGTTGGAACCATTGAAAAATGTATCCACTAATTTCATTGCTGTTCTACAGAAAATCAATCAAGACAAGAAATCAAAATTTCAAAATTTCAAAAACAATTTTTCAAATTGCTTCAAAGCAAAAATTGCTTCAAATGTTTCAAAGCTGTTATTTTAAAATAAATGAATGAATATTTCAACAATTTTATTATTTTCATATTTGCAATTTTTACTGGAATGCCACCCTAGGAGCAAAAACAATTTGAAACCGTTTTAAGAGATGGAACCGGAAGAAAAAAAGCAGAAAAGCGGTATTATCCTACAGCAACAAGTATAGTAAACAGCCGCCTTGAATCTTGGGTCCAAGTTAAGACCGAGTTTATCTTGTAAAGGAATTGACGACTCGAAATGGGCGTGGCTTTACCGGTCAGCCAGTTGGATCATATCATTTGTGGTCATTTCAAAATACCACGATTATGGATATTTGAATTTGACTACAGTTCTAACAGCCCTGTTGATTGGACGGTATGATTTCTGACGTCAAGGGGGCGGAGACGGCGAGTCGTCAATTGGGAGCGCAATTGTGTAGTATAGTTGGTTATTTCCATCGAATATGATGATAAACACATTATCACCCCTGTTTATTACATGATTACATCATAGATCGAGGTGTTTATGAACGAAAAGAGTATTAGGCCTACAAAGCAAATAAAACAACCAGCTTACCTTGATAGAAGCTGTAGGCACATAAAGCGGAGGATCTTCCACGTCCGGGTCCAGAGTTTGACTCCCGATAATCCCATCAGCCGGTTTCGCCACATAACCTTCCGGTTTACCGACACGAAAACCTTTCGCACGCACCCAAAACCTAAACTTACTGTTCTCCACGCAGTTTCTTTCTAAACCGCCTAGCGTACGCACAATCCTAGCGTATTTACGCAACGTGATCGTCTTCGTTTTCGCCAAATCACCGTAAGTCTGTATCACCCACGGCTGATACGTAGCGAACATAGCCGCTCGGATCTGAGCGCTATCGGGTTTTATAACCTCACTTTTTTTCGACCCCATTTTGTCGTCGTTTTCAACACGGATAGGTTGTGTTTGCACGTCTCCCGGTACTGACGTTTCGGATCGACGTTTCTTTGGTGTTTTGATATCGTCGGTTTTAGGAGCACGACGTTTATGAGATGTGATTATGGGTTTCCATGGTAGCTCGGTTATGGGGGATAACATGTTGCGACGACGGTGTTCTCGTTCTAGGCTTGTTGTCGATACGATCATTGCGGTCACGAGATTTGTTTGTGTGTCGACCGACCCCACCAACAGTTGGGTTATTTGGGAGATCACACTGGACTCAGTTTTGAATAACACGAGTACAGTTATCGGATAACTGTTAAATACGACAATAATTGGGTGACTTTATTTTATATTTATTCACACATTGGTTCATTTCGTTTCCAATCATATAAGTACGATATTCAAAGTTCACTTAGTTATAAAAACACTTTATTCAGCTTCAGAAATGTTTCTTTGGAAATCTTGTAAGTGTATAGGAGAAGGTATCTAGATATAGGCCTATAGTTGCAACTGGTAATGGTTTTTGGTGGTAAAATCGCCCTTGTGTTGCCCGTCCGAACGATCCTAACCTGTTATCTTCAGTCCCAATTGGGAAACAATGACTATGTGTCAAATTTTAAAATTGCTGATAGAAAAGTGAAGATTTACAAATTCAGTATCCAATCGTGTTCAACGATATTTTGTCCAACTTTATTGAAAATTCAGGGAATTTCGTATGCATCACTGCTTCAAGTGTGGTCCAAGAATGATCTATATACACGTACGATCTGACTGTGGTCCAACGAGTGAAAATATCACCCTGTGAATATAGGTCCTTCTCAATTCAATTCGAGAAGGACAAATAATTGGAACAATAAATTATGAAATTGAATTTAAAAAATTAAGAAAGACTGAGTGTTCACTATACAATATTCGTTCGAACGGAAATTCACTAAGCGAGCTGACAAGTCATGATGTCGACGGAATCGTTACGCTGTTGAACAGCCTCTTGATACAATCCGTTGAACAAAACTAATTGTAACAACAAAAGAAGGTTCGGGTACTGATAATAAATTAGTAGCTTACATTTAGCGATAATTAGCGGATTGACTTCTTGGTTACCAATACTATTCCTGTACTTTGATCGATAATTAACCTAATCAAAACGTTTTTAATTTTCCTAAAATGTAGTCGAAATTCTAAATGGCTGTTCACAAACTTTTTTCTATTGGTCAGTAATATAATATGTAACTGTTAATTTCAGGTCAAACTAAATCAGTTTAAATTATGTTGGTTTGGTTAGGTCGGTTAGGTTAGTTAGATTAGGCCATTTGAGTTCAATGTAGGTTACGCATAACAACAATAACAACAACTAGGTCCGTCATGGGTTATGACATACCCAAGTCTAGCAGCAATTAGATCTTGCCGTCCACGTTAATGAAATGAAATAACAAACGTCTGAAAAACGGAATATAAAAGTCATGAACAGTCACGTTTTGAAGTGGCTAATCAAAAACACCCCCTGTTGGTGACTTTTATAATATGTAACTGTTAGTTTTTAGGTTGAATTGAATCAGCTGAAATCAAGTTAGTTGGGTTAGGTTGGTGTAATTATAAGTTAATGTAGGTTACGCACAAAAACAACAACAACGACAACGACGACGACGCCGCCCGTCGCGTGTTACAACATATACCCGGTTCTAGCGGCAATTAGATCTTGCCGTTACGTCAATTATATCAACAAATAAACGTCAGAGAATACAGAATAAAAAGTTCCAAACGGTCACGTGTCACTTGTCTTCCTATCAGCGCGCAGGTATATGATCTACCTGTCTCACTGCACACGTGTGTCGACACAAGACTAGATCCAAGCCTCCGTGACTCGCAAGTCTATCCCGTGACACGTATAGGATAGAACTGCCTGTCCCGTATCTGTTGAACCGGCCGTCTCTCTCTCTCTCTCTCTCGCCCTCTTCACCCCTCCACGCGGGCCTTCTGTCCCGTAACGGAGGGGTGTCTCTCTTTCACCTCCCCTCTCTCTGCCACGTTTTAATCCACACACACACATACACACACACAGACAGCGCTCGAATACTCTATCATCGGAACCGAGCCGCCCCGACGAGCTAGCGGGCCGTATTACTCACTCATTCACCACGCCGTCTCTATCTCTCTCTTTCCCCCCTGTGTCTATCTCTCTCTCACTCCCCCCCCCCTCTCTCTCTCTCTCTCTCTCTCTCTCTCTCTCTCTTACTCATCGTCTCACTCTCTCTATATCTCAATCGTCGTATCACTCTCTCCTCTACTGTGTGCATCTAACTCTGTCTCTCTCTGTCTCTCTCTCTCTGTCTCTCTCTCTTCACACATTGCTTCGTCAAAACACACCGTATGGCATGCTAGTCGCTCAGGACGTAACCTATGACCTGTCAGGCAATGACAGGAAACAATGGCGGCCAAGGTGAATTTGGTCAAGACGTGAAATATACTGGCGTGAGTCTGTACCATAATCGAGTCAGGCTTTGGTTCGAGTCCCGGACAAGGCATGTGAATTGGTTCAAGTATCATTCATTGCTCATTTGATTATTCAATTTATATCTTTGAAAGGAAGAGGAGGAGAAGGAAGAGCAGAATCGAATCAGACAGAGGAAACAAGACAGAATGAGAAGGAGAAAGAGAGGACAGAAGGAGGAAGAGGAGGAGGAGGAGGAGGAGGAGGAGGAGGAGAAGAAGAAGAGGAGAAGGTGGAGGAGGAGGAGGGGGAGGAGGAGGAGGAGGAGAAGGAAGAGGTGGAGAAGGAAGAGGTGGAGAAGGAAGAGGAGGAGGAGGAGGAGAAGGAGGAGGAGGAGGAGTTGGAGGAGGGGGAGGAGGAGGAGGAGGAGAAGGAGGAGGAAGAAGAGCAGAATCGAATCAGGCAGTGGAGGAGTGGAAGGAAGAGGAATTGGGCCTCGCAAACTCTAGTCCACATGTTTTCCATTCATTTGAAAATAACATATTATATATAATATGTGTTGTCAGTGTTATGGAATGTGATTGATTTGTGCACTTCTGTCGTGCATAATGAGCGATTCAAGCCTGGCCAAGGTGCATGTGCATGCAGCTCCGACAGTGACGTGGGAATCAAATCGATGATCCATCACCGCCTCCTCGCATCAGTTGCCGCGTGTGTAACACTGTGGCGGGCACACAACGTGCCGGATTAAATGCATCCTGGACCCCTATTCCTGAGATGAATGAGATGTGAGAAAAATAAAAGTGAGTGAGAAAACGATTATCTCATTTAAAATGGCCGATTTACCATTAACAATCGGCCATATTTTAAGTGAGATAATCGTTTTCTCACTCATTTTCATTCTTATATGTGTATATATATATATATATATATATATATATATATATATATATATATATAGGCCTATATATATATATATATATATATATATATATATATATATATATATATATATATATATATATATATATATATATATAGAAATAAATGAGATAATCGTTTTCTCACTCATTTTCATTTTTATATGTATATATATATATATATATATAAATATATATATATATATATATATATATATATATATATATATATATATATATATATATATATATATATATATATATATATATATATATATATATATATATATATATATATATATAGAAATAAATGAGATAATCGTTTTCTCACTCGTTTTTATTTTTCTCACATCTCATTTATCTCAGGAATAGGGGTCCTGAAGGAAATAAATACATTTTTTTTCAAAGTTTTCATTATTATTATTTCATTCCGATTACCAACATTCTCAGATGTAATTAACTTATATTCTGTTTCTAGTCAAATTATATTATTTTATTATTCTCTCTAAAATGTTATTATTGATGATTGTTTTATATTGCGATCAATTGATTTTTATTCTGTGTTTTTTTTGCAATCTTATAATGTAAAACAGAGTCCTGGGCTGTATGCACTATGACTTTCGAGTATTTGGTACAAACATCTTGAGCATCTTAAAACGCATAATCTAATGCGTTTTCCTAGCATTATCAATGACCGAAAACCGCGGTATCATATTCATTGGCCTATTCAATTAAAAAAGAGGAAGATAATGTTATTTTATAATATTCATTCAAAATTAATTTGATGACCCACTGTGATGATGAATCAGATCTATTGGCGTGAGTGAATGATAAATGAAATGGATGGAAAGATGACGAAAGATTATTCAATTTGTTTTGGGGGGAAAAGTGGGAAGGAAGCGGTCGTGGCAACTGTTACTAAGGAACCATCATAGTATCAACTTCAACGACAGAAGGGAATCACGATGAACATCTGTGGCAGGATGTTCGACCATGACGGTAATCGAACCCCGGTACCTTGAATGACAAGACATTTTCAGGTAGCATCCTAATATATGAAAGTCTACTTTTATTAACGGAAAAAGGGCGTCCACTAATACATATCAATATACGACTTGCTCAATGTGATCATTTCCAGATCCCTCCATGGAATAATAAAAATGGGAAAAAGCTTCTAAGGAACGGTATCCCTTTGAATTCCAATAAGACACCTCGTAATCCTCAGAATCTTAATTGACAATTATAGTTCTGTTAAAAGATTTGTTAAAGAGTGGCTCATCTCAAATATTAATGACAATACATTTTTATATAGGTATACGGCTGGAAAAAAAAAATCCCTGTTTTTCAATTTAATATGTTTACTTTTCAGTTTTTCAATTTTATGTCTTGTAATATCATTATGTTCTTTATAACTTCTGATTTAATAAGGTTCATTATTTAGAATAATTTTTTAGAAGCAAATAATTTAAAAAACATGTCTGTTAATTATATGATTCATTTTTATAAGTATCTATCCCACAGATAAACCCTTTTAGGGTTTTGTGGATTCATGGCCAGTGTCAATTTTATTTTGTTATCTAATATAGAGCCTTGAAAAAATATATATTTTAGTAACATCGAAACCTGATACAGAATCATTGTATCCCAATTAAGGCTATGAATGGAAGATAGTCTACTAAGACCCGGTATTACCACGGCCAGTTAGTATTTATCTGAGAGTTGATGAAAACAAATAGCATAGGTAACCATGGTGATAACAAGTTTAAACTGTCAAATGAAGGCTAACTGGACTTGGTAATACCGGGCCTAATAGTCATAGTCTGATGATACAACAAAGATATCATCATTTCATTTTTATTTTTCATATTGGGTTTACCGACGCACTGTAATGATGACCAAGATATATTGGCGACGGTGAATGATTTATTAGATAATGGGATGATGATATGGAAGGTTATTTCATTAGATATTTTTGGATAGTGGAAAAGGAGTCGGTCGATCGTGGTCTTAAGAGGCCGCAGGTGCTCGTATTTCACGCCGCTAACTCTCAGAGCCGTAATTTTTGAGATATCAATATGATTTTTTTGCATTCTGTTAATAATTGAAAAACGGAGGTTATCGCATTTACAGAATTTCGAACCAAAAATTTGTTATTTTTAAAATTCTTCAAATGGAAAATTTCAAAAATTTCAAAAATACGAAAACCTAGATAGGCCCTACATATTTTTGAATACCGGGAAAAAAACATAAAATGTGAAATAAATCAAAAGTGTGAGCTAGGGAATTAACGGCGTTCACGTTAATATGAATATGTTTACGGTGAATATGAGTTGGGCGGGCTAGTCTATATGGGTTGCGCCTAGCACACGATGCATGTCAACAGTTAAACTCGAGTTTGAAGCGAGCGAACAACGAGTCCGTGTAGAGCGCCTGCGGCCTCTCAAGGAATCAACCCAGTATTGACCTGAACGAAAAAGGGAACGGTATAGAAAAGTCATCAGTGCAGTGCGTCGTTAAAAACCCAATATAAATACAAAATAAAAAAAACACGATCTTTGTTTTCATCCAACGATCGTCTCCCAGAAATTTCTCTTAACGTCCCGTCCAAGAATTTAATACGTTAAACTTCTTTCTAACCGTTGAAACTTCTTAAAGATCTGCATAAGTAACGTTTCTCGATCTCAATTCACACGGACGGGATGCTGTCCGATCTCCACCCGGCTGGACCACTATACAGACCTGGGCCAACAAGTAGTTTTAGGGGTGGACCAAGAGGGTGGGGGAAGGGAGGGACAAACAAGATTCTGTACAGGACCAGATCGAAACTCCGCAACATGATCATACTATCTTTTTATATAGAAAAAAGACGATAATCAGTTTATATTTACGATTATCTTATATAGGTCTATATACTTGTTTCAAGGGAGATGAAAGGTTTCGAGCGACCGTTCCAATTATTCATCATCACTAGCCTACGGGTGGTTCGAGCCTTCCTATCTCGTGTGTGACTTGTATCTAAGAGAGATGAAGGTTCCGAACGACCGTCCCCCTATCCCACACCACTAGCGCACGGGAGGTTCATGATTTATTTTTGGTGGATATATTTCCGTTTTTAGTACGTTATTTCTGAAATGAAAATAAACAAGTTCGAATTTTTGAGAATAAAATTGTTAACCGTTGGTTTTTTGAAAACAGGTGGTTCATTGTTGTTGGTAACAAGTTGGTCCCGGGACATGCTGGGTCGACACTGACGATCGTTCGTGTTTATGTATAGCAGAGACGGCCGATCGGGATTATAAGGAAGACAACTTTGGAGGTGAGAATATTAACGGCCGATAACGGTTTGAAGATGTATTCTATACGTTTTTAAATGGAAAGTAGAAACCGTGAGTTGACTTGTGTGACAATCTTTTGGGAAAAGCCAAATAAATTTGATAACTTTACGATTTTGAATATTGATCATCAGTATAAAAAATCAATTAATCCTAATTATAGTTTCTAATGAAAATTAATTGATCTGGGAATTGCTGGTGATTTATCCCATTCCCACATGGACATAGCTCGGTTTTGCATAAAATCACACACCCTGTCATGATACGTCATAAGACATGAGCATCTCCCTCGTTGATCTCATGGACCTTGACAGCCTTTTTCAATAGGCAGAAGAGTCTCTCAAAAGCACGTGTTTTTGTTGAATCAACTGATAATGAATGATTTATCAATTTTCAATGCTATTTCAAGGCCACTATCAATTTTTTTCGAACTATTTTCTTCTATTTTTTTTATTTTCATTCAACTATTTTTTTATTTTTTTCGAACTATTTCTGCTATATAGACGTGCCTTCAAACCCTCACATTAATACATTCAAATCAGGCCCAGTATTACCAAGTCCAGTTAGTATTTATCTGAGAGTTAATGGAAACAAATACCACAGGTAACCATGGTGATAACTAGTTTGAACTGTCAGATAAAGGCTAACTAGACTTGGTAATACCGGGCCTTAGTGTAATATTTAGAGTTTATTGTTGAATGATTTATACGTTGATGAAATAAGGAGTGATATGCGAATGTTCCTGTCCCAACGACACTACCCTGTCATCACTGACCTGATAAATAATGACTTTGTGTCAAATTTTCGACGTGTAAGAAAAAAAAATCCCACACAAATCACTTGTTCATTTCTACTATTCTTCTAGTTTCATATCTAATTGTAACAATATAATGACTCATTTAAAGACCGAGACAAAGAAACACAAAGACCGACTAATTCAAAGACCGAAATTAGGTCAAAGACCTAATTTAAAGAGTTCAATATGACTAATTTCAATAGTTCCTGAAAATGGGAACCATAAACGGGATGGTTTCCCCCTGTGGTCTATAGGGGAATGCCGGGATCATTCCTGAGACGTCAAGCAACGACCGCTCCCTTACTTACTATCCTATACCCATTGCTCAGAGGACCTCCATCTCATCATCTGATTGATCATCCATCCGACGCCAATCGATCTTAGTATTAATAGTATTTTACATCATAAATAATATGCTATATATTATATTATCTATAGGCCTACTATATGATATTTATATATGATATAATGATATTATATATATATATATATATATATATATATATATATATATATATATATATGTATATATATCATATATATATATATATATATATATATATATATATATATATATATATATATATATATGTATATATATCATATATATATATATATATATATATATATATATATATATATATATATATATATATATGTATATATATCATATATATATATATATATATATATATATATATATATATATATATATATATATATATATATATATATATATATATATATATATATATATATATATATATATATATATATATATATATATATATATATATATATATATATATATATATGTGTGTGTGTATAATAAATCATCTAGATCAATAGATCAGGCTCCGTGAGAGTTGGATGGAAGTCTTCGCTATTGCTCATCCAATTACACAGTGCGTTGTTAAACATTGAACCAATAGAATGAGAGAGAAATCATGCAAGAAACGGCCGACCAGTCTCATGGCGCATGCGTAAGTCGATTCAGCGAAATATCAGTTTTTTTATGATAACTTTTGAGCGGAATGAGATATCAAAAATCTTTAACGGAAGAAATATAGCTATTTTCAACACCTTCAGGATGGTATCATTCTTTCAATTCATATGCCGGGCAATATAACCAATCTTTTTATGAAAAGGGTCCCGTGCATACTTGCCTTACATTATATAATTCTCTTCCAAATAGTACAAAATGTATTCAAAAACCCAGTCTCTTCAAATCAAAAATCAAAAGCATTCTCTTAGTCTTATCCAACGCTTTTTACACAGTTAAGGACTATTGATTGATTGATTATTGTTTGCTTAACGACCCCACCAACAGCTAGGTTATACGGGGGTTTAAGGACTATTCTGATGAAAAAAAAAAAAAAAAAAAAAATCAGGAAATATGCAGTATTCACAATTACATTAATTATTATATATCTTTGAACAAATAAGAGAATCAATCATTTGCACCATTAAAAACTACCAAATTCATTGGGTAGTTTTTATATAATCAAGGACTATTTTGATTATATAAAAACTACCCAATGAATTTGGTAGTTTTTAATGGTGCGAATGATTGATTTTCTCATCTGTTTACAGAAATATAATAATTGATGTAATTGTGAATACTGCATATTTCCTGATTGTTATATCCTCGCTGACAAAATGCATTATTTCCACTGCTTTGACATTTACATTTTTTTTAATTTCAATTAATTTCAATATCAATATACTTATTGATCCAATGTTTGAACATTATTATTATTATTATTATTATTATTATTATTATGAGATCACTCATATCACATAACTATTATGCGTATACGGCTAAAAAATGTATTTTTTCTGCTCTATATATATACTCTTGACAATGCATTTTATATGAGTTAAATGGTTATGACTTTTACAAATTTTACGACATCATCTTCATAGTCTCCAGTCTTGATTTCCAATTTTGTTTTCATTGCATACCATTTTTTATTTTCTGCCTTTTTAATTTCGGTATGATTTCGTTATCATCATTTCTTTATTTCTTTTTTCTACATTTTCTTATTCAAACATTATAGGCCTAAGCTACATTGATTTATTGATTCCCGTTTTTTTTTCAAAGTTTGCATTATTAACATTTCATTTCGATCACCACCGTTCTTAGATTTAATTATCTTGTATTTTGTTTATAGTCAAATTATATTCATTTTGTTATTCTCTAAGATGTTACTATCGATAATTTTTTATATTTCAATAAATTGATTTTTTTTTCTGTGTTTCTGCAACCTTATAATGTAAGGCTGAGTCTTGAATAAAGAT
>OZ023337.1:30395373-30398449 GCA_964007535.1 Brachyptera risi
GAAATCATACCGTCCAATCAACAGGGCTGTTAGAACTGTAGTGACATTCAAATGTCCAATCGGGGTATCTTGAAATAACTACAAATGATATAGATCCAAGTGACCTGCTCGTCAGGCCACGCCCTTTTCGAGTCGTCAATTGATTCATGGAAAATTCATAAGAAGAAAACAACACTTTCATTTCAGTATAGGCTTCCGTCACGTAACAAATGACAAACAATCGTTACCATAGCAATACAGCGAACTGGTGGACTACCAAACATTCTGATTGGTCAATTCTAACTGGTGGACATTGTTGTCTGTCAGTTTCAACAATGAGTGACGTCACTTGACAGAAGCCTATAGTCACTAAACTAACTGCAACCATTCAATTGAATGAGAAGTTGACAATTGAGTTTAATTTTATTATTTCACAAAAGACTGTTGAAATATGATTTTTGGTAATTGAAATGTAACACTCTATTGATCGAATAAAAAACTCAAAAACTCAAAACTCTCTCTCTTTCTCTCTCTCTCTCTCTCTCTCTCCTCTCTCACTCAGTTTCTCTCTTTTCAAAAGCGTGACGGTCAGTATCACAGAGTGCCACGCCATCTTGATTCTATAGACGTTTCACGTCAAAAAATGACATTCTCTTTTCTTCAGGTTCTGATTGCTGACACATTGGTCACCATGTTTAGCGCTGTAGTCGCTGTATTTATGATCGGCTCGATCAGCTTCCTGGTATGGTTGTTGTTCCCGTATCGGTGGACATCTTTCCGGGACGCTGCCTTGATCAACAAGATTCCCGGTCCAGAGACGCTCCCGTTATTAGGGAATGTTCTCATGTTGAATATACCGGATGTTGGTGAGTTGATCCCGCCCCTTTATATGGCCAAGAACGTTCATCTTTCGGGATATCATAAAATATTGAGTTCGTTCTACTTAGTCCTTTTAAGTTCATCAAAAGCATCCGAATGAATTATTGAAATTTTATATGAATTCTCTTTCATTTGAAAAAATTTCATTAGTTTTTTTATCGATTTGATCTCCTTATCCAACGATGTCGGGTTTGGGGGGGAGGGGGTGGAGGTGCCTCCCACCGTCGTTCCTAGGGCTGCGTGTGATGTCGAAGCTAGTGAGCCATTCCGTTTTCTTTGATGAACGTTCAAAACTGATTAATCAGCTGCTGAATACGTTTTTTTTTCAGTGTTCATGCTCCCACTTTCTGTTTTAATGATTCTAAGGGAACAAGACACTGAAAATCACGATTTCCCCCCCCCCCCCCCTTTTTTCGTGTTATTTTTATTCACACTTTATCAAAGAACTTCAAAAAGTTGTCACATTTGGAGACTTCCTTATTACGATGAATGATTTTTGTATATACACCTGTCACACCATCAAACGTGAAAATATCATATTTCAAGCCATTGTAGTGAATGAAGACCAAAAAATTTGTATTCTTTCAACTCCTTCCAGTATTTTCATACGCATGCGATATTGAAAATCGCTACTCCTTTTTAGCGGTAATACTTGAAGAACTGATTTTTCTAATGTGAATCCAATGTGATATTCTTGACAATGAATGGGAAGCACATTTTCAATTTGGGCCAAATTTTCCTTCAAATAAATTTTCAAATTGAATTATTCTGTCCAAAATGGAGAAGAAAAATATTTGTCAAGTTCCAGTTATGAAAAAAAATCAATTTCGGAATAAATTTGAAAATGTGCTCCCCATTTATCTTACATACATTCGTATAACGTCTTTAGACACTTTAGATATAGTTTAGTCTTAGTCTTAGTTTAATGTATTAAGGTGCTCTCATCTAAATTTCACTTCCACCTTTATATCACACTTTTCACCTTTTGTTGCATCTTATTTCGACAGGCGCTAAATGACCTCGCTGTCGATGCGCCTTAAAACTCTAATATTCATTCATTCGAGCTGAAAAACATGAGAAAATAATATCTTCAAAAACATGAAAAGTGTGGGAGGAGTAGTATTTTTTTTAAGAAGTCAAATTTTGTATTCGAAAAATAAAAAATTGCTAACAATTTTTTTAAATTCTATTTATATATATTCCATTTTGAGCAAAATGACATCATGTGCGGAAATACCATCTCTTTGAACCTTTATCTAGGAAGATAGAAATTTCAGTGGCTTATCCCTTAATTATGTTTGATTGTCAGTATTTTGTGAATGAAAGATTGTATTTCTTCAAGAATTCCTTCTTTTTACTTCTGAAAACGCTGAGGTGAAAAAGCCAAGAAGAAAAAGCTAGGACGCAAAGATTTTCAGGCACACACTTTCTGTAAATATGATCCAATAACCATTTTTGTTGTTGATATTATGTGGATGAAATATTTTGATTATATTTCTTTCAGAATTCCTTCCATTACTTTCTGAAACCGCCAAGATCTATGGTCCTATCCACAAGTTATGGATACTGGGAATTCCTCAGGTTTTCTTGTCAGACCCAGAAGATGTCGAGGTAAGGTCCATACTGTATTACATGACTTCACATCTTGATAGTAAATTACAAGTGAGTCATATAATGAATGGAATTAATTAATACAAGAAAATGGATCTCAACAGATTATGAAATAATTGTTTCTTGTTCAGGTGATAATGAGCAGCCGGCAGCATATAGCTAAGAGCTATGATTATTTGATGATACATGATTGGCTTGGCACAGGACTACTAACCAGCTCAGGTAATAGTTGTACAAAGACACGCCACACACACATATATATATATATATATATATATATATATATATATATATATATATATATATATATATATATATAATATAATATATATATATATATATATATATATATATATATATTATATATATATATATATATATATATAAATATATATATATATATATATATATATATATATATATATATATATATATATATATATATATATATATATATATATATATATATATATATATATATATATATATATATATATATATATATATATATATATATATATATATATATATATATATATATATATATATATATATATATATATATATATATATATATATATATATTATATATATATATTTATATATA
>OZ023337.1:30401149-30403649 GCA_964007535.1 Brachyptera risi
TTGCTGATGCTAAGTTTACTCTTGATTATGGTTGTGAATGGTCTCAAATGTTATATTGTGAGTAGGTCTCATATTTTTGAAAATATATTGTCAACAGTTCTCTCATCACCGTATAGCAACCAATTAAAGTTCATTAACTTTCAGAATTTTTGCATCATATGTAATAAGATTGAGCTATTCTCTGTCCAAGTAAGACGTTTCGAGAAACAGTCAAAAACTCACCCTGAAGTTTCTGACTGGTGAGTTCCAGGGCCTTATCAAGACCTGGGCCCACGACGCACAGGCCTGAGGTGGAAAATTCTCAAGGGGCCCCTCAAAAATGAAATATCGTATATATCAGAGACAATTATACTAGTTTGTGGGACGTATCTCTACTACACGTTTCTCTATTACACGTTTCTCTATTACACGTTTCTTCATTACACGATTCTCTATTACACGTTTCTCTATTACACGTTTCTCTATTACACGATTCTCTATTACACGTTTCTTTATTACACGATTCTCTATTACACGATTCTCTATTACACGTTTCTCCATTACACGATTCTCTATTACACGTTTCTCTATTACACGTTTCTCCATTACACGATTCTCTATTACACGTTTCTCTATTACACGATTCTCTATTACGCACAGGCCTGAGGGGGAAAATTCTCAAGGGGCCCCTCAAAAATGAAATATCGTATATATCAGAGACAATTATACTAGTTTGTGGGACGTATCTCTACTACACGTTTCTCTATTACACGTTTCTCTATTACACGTTTCTTCATTACACGATTCTCTATTACACGTTTCTCTATTACACGTTTCTCCATTACACGATTCTCTATTACACGTTTCTTTATTACACGATTCTCTATTACACGATTCTCTATTACACGTTTCTCCATTACACGATTCTCTATTACACGTTTCTCTATTACACGTTTCTCCATTACGCGATTCTCTATTACACGTTTCTCTATTACACGATTCTCTATTACACGTTTCTCTATTACGCGTTTCTCTATATTGCAGATGAAAATTGTATTATTGAGTACTTGATATATTATGGCTTACGTAGTTTCTGTACTTTGAAAATATTATATCGAATACAGCCAACTAGCTTCTATGTCTATGAATCATTCGTATGCATTGTCTTCAATTTTCACCTCAACTTTTTTAAAATGAATTTTAATTTGTTGAGAAAACTGTTTCTGATTGGTTCACTCGACTTACCGGAACGGAAAAAACCGTTCGAACGTCTTCAGTATCTGTTTTCACGAAATGCGCAATATCTGTTGTAGAAACAGCAATGGGCGTGGCCATGAACACACAGAGTGGGGGACAGAGCGAATACGTCAGAGCTGTCAAAAGGTGAGAAGCTTTGGTCGTTGTGTACTCTTTATAGCCCGGGGAAACGCTTTCGCACAGTGAAATACTTGCCGCTTCATCTTGAAGATACGATTTGGTTGTGGGGGGAAAATATATGGTTTCACTATAATATACATTCGATCTTTCCACATGTTTTATTTTTGAATATTGACTCTCAAAGGACACACAGCCCTGAAATGAGATAACAATGAATATAAAACTATTTTTGATAATTATTGTTTCCTTATATAGCGACCCCACCTACGGTTATATGGGAGTACGGATTAGCAGGTGATGTTGAAACTATGAGGTGATGATAAGTGAAAAGAGGTTTACAAAAACTCATGCCTCATGCGGGACTCGAACCCACGCCCAACGGTTACTAAAGCGTTGCCTTAGAAGCCTCGGAGCAATGGATGGGGGCTGGAAACTATTTTTCTACTGAGAAGTAGGATCGACTCGATATATGAAAATTGCGTGGATCAACTTTTGAAGCTATGTATTGTTTTTTTCAGGATGGGTGAGCTGTTCCATCACAGGCAGTTATCCTTCTGGTTGTATCGTCCATTATCTTACAATTTGAGTCCTTCAGGTCGCGAGGAGAAGAAAGTCCTGAAAATCCTTCACGGGTTCACTGAAGAGGTGAGCATCTTGACAAAGATGAGTTCACTATCCAGTTGCTATGGTTACCTGAAAAACATGGGAGAAATTATTGTCACAAGTCGAACGGTATGGGCGGCGCTAATACAGAACCGAAGTCGATTCACGTGAGCTACCGAACATATCCGATAGAAAGAAGGGGGCGCCTGAGGAGGAAATACTGGAAAAGAGATACTACCAAGAGTGAACGAGGGCTTGGCGTGTTTACTTAGAAAGAGGATGTGCCAATTCGAGGAAACGATCATATCCTGACCCAATTACCATAACACAGCTTTTTTGTGCTCTAACCAATTCCCCGAAATAGTAGCTCTTACGGCATTCCTACACGTCAAGCCCTCCTTCACTCTTGGTAGTATCGCTATTCCAGTATACGCTCTTCAGAGCCCCCGGAAGAAGTGTTTATTGAACTCAAATGATTGCTGCATATTACCTCTGGAACATTAGATGAGGCGTCCGCTCACGATGCAAGGGAGCCATGGGT
>OZ023337.1:30408649-30416149 GCA_964007535.1 Brachyptera risi
TGCTTCTCTAATTTGGTTCTCAATATTTGAATTCTCATATCACTATTCTTATTAAAACCTACACATTCGAGGTCATTATTTGTTTTTTGATTCATAC
This sequence comes from Brachyptera risi, assembly GCA_964007535.1. Lineage (NCBI taxonomy): Eukaryota > Metazoa > Arthropoda > Insecta > Plecoptera > Taeniopterygidae > Brachyptera > Brachyptera risi. The sequence continues at coordinate 30,408,747 of OZ023337.1, forward strand.
TTATTTTTTCTCTTTTCCCACACACAAACTTCGGCTTTTGTGGGTATCGTTATTTTTTAAAAAGATCAAATAAACAACTTATTTTATTCTCATTATTACAACTTATTATTTTTCATTATTCACGCTCATTGTTCTTTTCTTTTCATTCGAGTGTCAATGTGATTGAAGAATCTTCTTTGTTTAGTTTAAGATACTATTTGTAATTCTGATAATAACAAGTGTTTTGTTATAATGATAAAATGTTGAATAAATAAAAAAAAAAGATTGTTGGCCTGGCCTAATCCTTATGTAGTCGATATTATAATAATCTGATGAACATGCTACTATTGAGGGGATCCACCCATTGCGTAACATTTTCAGTGTCAACATCACATATAAACTTTCGTATTGACTTTTCATTCAAGTACAGGGGTACACGAAAGCGCTCTGATTCCATCATGGTGAAAACGGCCTAATGTTGAAAGGATACGACTTATGCCATGTTGCTTATCCCGTTACGTTATTGATAGTCACAGATTCAATAAAAAAAAAGCAATACAAGCTGATAAATAATAATGTGTTATAAATAGAATGTTTGAGATGATAATAGCTAGTTAAGACACATCATTCAAATTGATCGCTGAATGCATCAGTTCTAATCGGACAGTCGCTTTGAAAGCATCTCTAATTGGATCTGCGCTGTGAGAAAACTATTATACATCTGTCTCTGTCACTCTCGGATAAATATACCGGGAATTGTCTCACTATCGCTTATCTACGGACTGTGAATTATTGAATTACATTATTGTGTAGCGTATGTGTTGTGATATATAGTCGTAAAGGAGAGCTATCGAATACACAGGTGAGAAAAAAAGTTCTCACCACTGACCCCTATTCTATAATTGCAAGCGAAATGAGATTGTGATGGAGGTTCAAGTGTCAACGCCCATATGATGAACGTGTCAAAATATAAGAAACCGTCGGAACAAAACCAAAATGAGCGGCTTTCATTTCGTTTTTTGCAGTTGAAGAATAACGGCATTAGTGGACCGCGGGCGCTATAGACGGGCTCGTTGTTCGCTCGCTTCAGTTTCGAGTTTAACATCGTGTCTAGGCGCAACCCGTAGACTAGCCCGCCGAACTTATAGTCACATAAACGCCGTTAATTCCCTAGCTCACACTTTTCATATATTTCACATTTTATATATTTTTTTTCGGTATTCAAAAATATGTATCTAGGTTTTCGCCAACACGAAATTTTCTCCTTTTTCATTTGTAGAATTTGAAAAATTACAAATTTTTTGTTCAAAATTCTGTGAATGCGGTATAACCTCAGTTTTTCAATTAATTATAGAATGCAAACACAATCATATTATTGATATCTCAGAAATTACGGCCGTGAGAGTTTGCGGCGTGAAATACGAGCGCCTGCGGCCTCTTAGGGTGTTTTACCGATAGCTGATCATGAAAATTTGACATTGCCATACATAGAATTAACAAATACAGTCAGGCAATCATCAAAACTGTTTTCATTCAAATTTTTTCAATTATACTTGTGTAAAGATCAAACTCAAATAATATACTCGTGGAATAAAACTGACTGAATAAGTTCCCGAATCATCACTTTTTCATCATTAATTAATCTATTCAAAAATATTTGGTGCAATCTGGAAAACTTTATGGTGAATATTCGATATTTTTGCCAACCATTTTTAACTAACCGAAGACTAATAATAAACCCTACATGTAACCTTATGCGAATCTTCGACAGTATTGAATAAAGAAGATGCAAAGATTGCTGGACATGCATCTAGCACGCTAAACTGTCATTCAAGAAACCGGGTGGCGACTTCACACTACAATAAAGACCCGGACCCCAAAGCAAGAGCTGAGCTCGCTTCAATTGACCACTAGTGATAGGCGGGGCTTATCGGCAGGCCACCTAGATACATACTTCATGTGGGCATTTAGAGATACTCTGATAGGTAAATGTCAAATTTCCCACATAACAAAGCCCATTTATTGGATGTTTTTTCTTGTGACATTTGTGGGCGGGTCAATCACTAGTCGTCAATTAGTAAAAAATATACGGTAAAATATGACTTTTTCTTCGGAGAAAATTAAACCTGAGCAAAATTTGAAAAAAAATTAAAACCCAACCCAATCAACCCTAACCATAACTTCTCTGTGCTCTAAATAGTGAATCTTGGGGCAATATCATTATGTATTTAAATTGAGTAGACTATTTCGGAAAAACAAGCAGGTTATCAGAACCAATCTCTTTGCATATTGGAATGCAACGAACCAAAGTAAACAACTCTTTGACCGTTGACCTAGAGTGATTTGAACTTGCTGGGTGCGAAGAAAGATATGAAATTAAGTCATTTACACTCGAGACGTTTTCTGAGATACGAAAGAATGGAAAAAATCCACTGATAATATCACGACAAAGCTGCATGCTATATACTTGAAAATATATTCAAGGAAATAAAACTAACGCACTATAGCTCCCCGTGGCTCAGTAAGTTGAAGCACTGCATTTGTTGACCGAAGTCACGTTGGGCGTGGGTTCGATGCCTGCATTACGAATAGGTTTTTGTAAACGTTATATTTTTTATATTTGGTTTAACAACGCACTATAATGATAACTGAGACCTATTGGCATTGGATGGATGATTAATGAGATGATGAGATGATGAGATGAAGGTTTCTATGGGTAATGGGAAGGATGGTGGGAAGGAAGCGGTCGTGGCCTATATTGTGGGAACCATCCCGGCATTAGCCTAAACTGCAGAGGGAAACCACGGAAAACCCCATGTAAAAATGAACGGTGGCGGAAATCGAACCAGGTCCGATATTCCCCTTCAACTCCCACTACGCTGCATGGGTCGGTTTTTGTGTCCTTTCACATATCATCACATATAGTTTCGTTATGATCATTTGTACCCCCATATAATGTGTCAGTTGGTGGGGTCGTTGAGCAGCATTGAAGTGGAAAAAAAATCGTTGGAGGCATTGTAGGATTCCACAAAAATGATTGTAAGCACTTGCAATAGTTATAATGTCGAACTATTCCTACTATAGACTAATTCATACTTTTCAATAAGAACAGATTCATTTGAAATCTCACAAAATTTGGGAGAAATCTTCAAGATTGTTTCGTTTCTCATTTTTTCATCAAGATCGAAATTTGATACAAAAATATTGCTTCTCAAAATGAGGCTGAGAATGGACGATAAGGATCATGAATGAAAGAAGATTGTATTCAAGTAGAAATATCCAATAAAAATCGCATTATTTTCACAAGTATACAACTAAAAAATCCACACATTGCACATCACACACTCGCTTCATGTGATCCGGGAGGTCAAGGGACATATCGGACCTGCTTCGATACCCGCCACCGTCCATCTTTACACGGGTTTTTCGTAATTTCCCTCCGTAGTCTATAGGCTAATGCCGGGATGGTTCCCACAATATAGGCCACGACCACTTCCTTCCCACTGTCCTTCCCATTACCTATAAAACCTTCATCTCACCATCCCACATTATCTCATTAATCATCCATCTGACGCCAATAGATCTCAGTAATCATTACAGCGCGTCGTTGAAACCCAATATAAAAATAAATAAATAACAAATACATTTTTTGCCGTAAACCTGTGAAAATGTAGAGTCTGAAGCTGACCATTTCATTTCACATAATTTTGTAGGTATCAAAAATGTATATATTTCCCCACATATCAATTTTGATGAATTGTCTACCGTCAAAAAGTTGAAAAAAAAAAAATCAGATACTTGGCTGAATCAACTTCCATGGGCTCTTAAGGAACCAAATCAGTCTACACTTATTATCTACTGAAGGAAAACTACTAGAACTCCATTAAGAAAGGTCAACCATGTCTCAAATCGAACCCCGGCCTCCTGAGAGGTGATTCAGTATACGTTAACTTCTGACCTGTTCGTTCAGGCTGAACATTTAATTGAGAGATAAGAAGGCTTATTCAATGATTAAGGTCCGGTATTACCAAGTCCAGTTAGTCTTTATCTGACAGTTCAAACTTGTTATCACCATGGTTACCTGTACTATTTGTTTTCACCAACTCTCAGATAAATACTAACTGGCCGTGGTAATACTGGGCCTTAGATTATAGAAGGCGTTGACAGCTCGAATGTGTAGTGATTGACATAAAAATCGTGCTGAAAGTATATGCTTATCTCACATATGACATGTCTTATCAGTTGCTTACGATGCATCATATCGCTGTATAGTGTATATACTTGTGTCTACTAAAGAAGGTCGTCGATAGCGAATAAATAATTATAGAAACTTCATGATGATTCATGTCCTGTCTCGAGCATGGTTTCCAGTTCCGATTTTTCTTGTCGTCCGACACGATTTTCCCAACTGGCCAATCACAAGCCAGTATTCACCTAAACAACATGGCGGCTCACGACACCGTTTCGGTACCGATTCGGTGTCGTGATTATTGACTCGACTCCAACTTTCGTCGGCCGAAATTACGATTTTACCGGAAGTTACACTCACATTTGAAGAAGCCTGTGAGTTTAAAGGTAATGAAGGCTATGGCTATGACGTCACGAAAATGTTACGGTGCAGCGAAGTGTAAACAGGCATGACAATAATCGTACCGATATCGTGTCGGACGACAAAACAAAATCGGAACTGGAAACCCTGCTTCATGCAGTTCATGAGGATTTATCACTTTTGAGAGAAGTAGTTGTGTATCTCATCGTATCTCCCGTCTTGAAATATCTGGGGTCCACCCCGCCCAGACTAGCCTTCATTCTATTGCATCAACCTCGATTTTCGGGGGGTGCTGAAAAGCGTATACCGGGATAAAGTCGATTCGATCGTGTGACATAGGCTTTGGTGTACTGTTCAATGGAATGTGGTTAGGGTTCAGGTGAGGTTGGACACTCAAACCCATGTCACACGACCGAGTCGACATTATTCCAGTATACGATCTTCAAGGGCCCCAATTATCTACATCGATGACGTTGATTGGCCCTTACCACGACTGCCACTTTGAATAATGTCCTTATAGGCCTAGCTGACTCCAAGAGACTGGGAATTTCACTGGCAAATATTTACCATAGTAGAGCCAAGTACCAATAGTAACAGATCCAATCTCTTTCCATTGACATTTCCATTGTTGTTATAGAACAAAATCATAACCCAGCTCTTGAGGTGGGCTACGAATTAGGTCAAGTTTTTGCGATAAGAGGCCGTACCAAACTCCCAATCTCTTGACGCGAGCCAGGCCTGGGACGTAATTCCAAGTGACAGTCGCGATATGGGTCCAGAGACGCATTAATTTTTAGAATTCTTATGAAGTCTTTATTAATTTTTATGAATGGCAAAGACACATTGTAATCAAGAAGACAATGTTCGGACATTACTTGTCCGAAATGTGTTAAAAACTGGATTTTTAATAAATTAATGCTCACATCAGGCAATGTCTGTCTTCAGGTTCTGATTGCCGACACACACTGGTCACCATGTTTAGCGCTGTAATCGCTCTGTTCGTGATCGTCTTCCTGGTCTGGCTGTTTTTCCCGTATCGATGGACCTCTTTCCGGGACGCTGCCTTGATCAACAAGATTCCCGGTCCAGACTCGCTCCCGTTATTGGGGAATATACTTCAGTTGAACGTACCGGAAGGAGGTATTTTATTTATTGTTTTCAATTTTTGGATGATCAACATAAAATCATGGAGTTGTTTGATATAGCCGTACTGTAAACTCCGTGATAAAAACTCGTAACACTTGATGACATTAAATAGTGAGTAACGGCAGCCATGTTCGTTGTTCAAACTGATTGTTGTTAGATGTAGGCCTACAGAAATATGTTATATATTCAGCGTCTGAATTCAAGGCCTTCTATATTATTAATTACAAATACGTAATAATAAAGAAGGCCTTGCTGAATTACTGATGTGAGAGTATAGCTCCAACTGGCAGTTGAAAGAAGAACATGGCCGCCGTTTTGAAGCAACCAGAAGTACGCAATCTGGTACACGTACTGCTCTTCAATGAGATGGACCTCCATGTATACAACTCCATGGTAAAATGTTCTTCTATTATACCTTTTTCAGAATTCAATTAGCAGGCGCTTACTACAGGCCGAGAACGACGGAATTGCGTTCTGGGTATTTTAGCACTGTTATACAAAGTCGGTCTGCTTATCCACAGGGATGAAGGAAAATCATCAAAATATATGTAACTTGCATTAACTCTAATCTTACTAACTCTGATGGTTTGGTTATCTCTCAGAATATAGATATCAATGTTGTGACTACTATTATATTATAATTTTTTTTTTTTTAATAACATCGAAACTTGATACAAAATCATTGTTCCCCAATCAAGGCTGTGGATGAAAAGTGGGATCGTTTGGACGGGGCACCACAAGCGTGATCTCACCACCCCATTGCAATTATTCAAAACAAATTAGCTTCAACACCAGAACTGCACTGTATGTGACCATAATTTTCCGCCGCAGATGAAAGTTTTTCAGTTTCCGAAAGTCCGGAATTGTTATTATAAGTGAATACGTTCACTGCCAACACACAATAATATGAATCAGTAGTACTGAATAGCATTGGCAGCATAGGACTTATGTTATATATGAACTGAATGCTTAAATTAAATAATTCGATATTTCTTCATTACAAGTTGAACTGAGTGATGGCGATACATACGGTCACACAACATGGTAGATCTAGTGGACTAAAAGGCATCCAGAAAAACATTTAGTGACATCATAAACACTCCAAGAAGCAGACAATATAATTATGTGAATACACACTCTACGAAGAAAGACTGTGAGGAGAATTAGCAGAAAAACGCGTTGATTTCATCTAAATTCAAATCTCAATTGAGAAGAATCCCACTTTTCATGAAAAACATGTGAATATATACGTCGATTGAATTAATAAATCAAGCTCACCTCTCCAAAAACAAAACAGTAAATCAATACCATCCAATGGAAATCACAAATGCTATTCGAAACGATAATCAACATTTCACAATATTATTTCATAATTAAATAGAGGAAACAAGGGTGAGATAAATAATGATAGCAAACTGGACCAATAGTAGGAACGAAAAGTTCTGGAGAGAACTGGAAGAATTGAAAGTCCCAATTTCGTGCAGATATCTCCGTTCAATGCTGGCAATGTCAATAATGTCATGCTTGTGCACAGCGCCATTTGCTGAAATCAAAATATCAATCAATATCAATCAATAATCAATATACAAATCTCATTGAATACTATTTCTGTTTGTTAGCTTTGCACTAACCAGTACTCATTTTTTTATTTATTGTTTACATTGCAATCGTGGCTACGCAGCGCACGATGACAAGGGTTTATTGTGGTAATAGATGAGATTATGGATAA
>OZ023337.1:30418649-30436149 GCA_964007535.1 Brachyptera risi
ACGCGTATACCGCGCAAAAAAATTACAAATAAAAAACAAAGCCTTTTTTCTTTTGATTTGTGGAATGAAAATCTTCGCTATACGCTCGTCTAACAATTCCAAATCATTTTCCATGGCCATTTATGTTGAACCTACTTATTTCAAGTTGCTCGATTTCTCGGTTTGACCTGTGAAAATGTTTGCAGTAGTGACCGACCCTCATCCAATTCTGAAACCAAGTCAACTTACGTAGTCTGGAGAAAGTGTAGAAAGCGTGTTGGTGTATCCCTTGTTCCAAGAAGTGATGACGTCGACAGTTCCGTTTACAGTTTTATAGCATTGTACGACAGTATCATTGCCCTGTAACCATTAGTATCAATAGTTTCATTAGTTAATGTCAATGTTATTTTATAATAATAATAATAATCATCATTTAGTCGGAGTATAGGCTTCTGTCAAGTGACGTCACTCATTGTTGCAAGAGACAGACAACAATGTGCACCAGTTGGAATTGGCCAATCAGAATGTTTGGTAGTCCACCAGTTCGCTGTATTGCTATGGTAACTATTGTTTGTCGTCTGTTACTTGACAGAAGCCTATAAGTTCCATGTGGTATAGGTTATGTTTTGTCATTTACAGATAAAATTCAACATATTATTTTACTGGATAACCTTAATCATTATTATCTTTTGGTATAGTTGGTTACATAAAATTACAGAAATTACAATTCACATCAAAATTCATTAATAAGACAATAATGTAATACAAATTAGAACGGCGAGGTTCAGATATATGAGCATCTGCTATCGTACCCAACCTTATAACTAGAGAAAAAAGAAGAATTGGATAGGCTCCTGTCAAGTGACGTCACTCATTGTTGCAAGAGACAGGCAACAATGTCCAGCAGTTGGAATCAAACAATCAGAATATTTGGTAGTTCGCCAGTTCACTGTATTGCTATGGTAACGATTGTTTGTCATTTGTTACTTGACAGAAGCCAATAAAATGAATTCCACAAATGAAAAAGGGAATAGAACAAAGGAGGGCACAGATTGGAACTGAATTGAACATATTTTAATATTGTCTCTGAATTTTGCTTCAACAAGAGTCGTTTTTTTATATTATGATTAGAATAAGTCCCGATAATTCTACTGATTTTGAAGAAATCGGTAGCCAGTATCATCTTCTTAGGCTATCAATTGAGAATGAAGATGAAGATTTGGAAGTGTTATGTTGATGAACCAAATTAACATTTTGACGTATACGTTTGTTATCATGAAACTGAAAAGTAAGAGACTTTTTGTTGATTATTTTATACATAAGTACTGAGTGAGCAATAGATACTGCTGATGAGGAGCATTAAAATATTTGCGATTCAAAATACGTCTCACCTCTCCATCAAATATGTCATCATTGTTGTGTCTCATCCTATTTACCTGAGTCAATGTTGTATGAATGTATGTCATGTGAGGAAAAATGACATTATTATAATTATTCAATGGGAAAGAAACTACATTGGCTGTTTTAGTGAATTCCAGTGTTGATGTATTCAATGCCAGGTGTAGATTTCAAAGTTTGAAATTGCATATATACATATATATATATATATATATATATATATATATATATATATATATATATATATATATATATATATATATATATATATATATATATATATGTTCACGTAGATTCTCGTGGCCAATATTGGATGGTAAACTAATTTCTTCGGTGAAACCACGTACTTGAAAATTTGCGTCTCATCGTTTCGACGGAATTTCATATATATATATATATATATATATATATATATATATATATATATATATATATATATATATATTTATATATATATATATATATATATATTCATTATATAAATGTATGAATTGATCTTACCATTTTGGTGTCGTTCGACAAACCGACTGCCACATAGACGCCTCTGGTGGTTAGCAGCTCGAAGTCGTAATACGAGTCGTTTGCCTTAACGACAGTCATGCCAATAGTGCAATTGTTATATTTCAGACAATCTTTCTCTGGCAAGAAGCATGTCTTCGTCTCACCACAACCCTTTGTCATGGTTTTCATGTCGGGAGTCTGAAATTGCGGAAGAATGAGATTTATATTATCAGGCTATATTACACAATTATGCCAACACAATACAGGTGTATAATGCCTGTTCTGTACGAGTTTAAGATTATTAATATACATGTATATATATATATATATATATATATATATATATATATATATATATATATATATATATATATATATATATATATATGGATATAATTTGGACCCTGATGTTTATGTTTGTATGGTTTGGACCCTGATGAGGACGAGACCATTCTCGTATAAACGTTGGCCATTTATAAATAAATATTATCACTATTTCAAACAGCCCAGTTTCACTCAATTTATCCATATTTATCGGCCTATATAAATATATATATATATATATATATATATATTTATATATATATATATATATATAAACACATATACCATAATTCATATTCCACATTCATAGATGGAACAATTTTATGTATAGTTCTTGCTCAAAGCCCAGCCATTATTATTAGTGAATCAAGCAATAACTAGAGAATGATAATTAAATTGTTATCACCCTCGGTTTGTTATTTCATGTAAGCAATATATATAACTGATTCATACTTGATTTCACATTCAACAAAATATAGCTCATTTTATCGGTTCTTGAAACCGAAACTGGTCAAAGCAGTTATTACTAACCATCGCAACACCGTAGATGCCGGAGAATGAAGCCGATGTCATAAGTAGAAACCAATACTGAAAAGATAAACAAAATCATGTGAGATATCAATGGAATGAGGTGATAAAATTGTTTTCCACAGGTCAAACGGACACAGCTATCAATTTCAGACTTTTTTTCATTATGGTTCCTCATCTAACATAGATCTGTGTAGTTTTGTGGAATTATCGGGTGATAACTTTTTTTGTTTTGAATTTTAGAAATTTTAAAAATACCCATTAGAATAACACAGCAGGAAAAGAAGAAAATATTTTTATTTTACAAAAAAATGAAATTTTGCGTGAAGTTGAATTACATTCTGATACACATTTCTGGAAATTCCAAGCTTGATCGGGTGAGCCATTTTGAAGAAAAACATAAAATGTGCTAAATTGGTACCACTCGAAGCAGTTTTTACCCATTTATAACTTGAATGTCACCCAATTGGCGAATTTAGGCAAAAGTTTGGCAATCGACGTATCCGCTCGTCTAACAACGCATTTATGGCGTTTTCCCAGTTATAAGTCAGACTAATTTAGTGAGTAGCTATACTTAGGTAACTAAGTAGCTATTGAATACTTACTCCTTCCATGATTTTTGATGGAAGTTTCTTCCAAAGCGTGTATTTCGATACCTCTAAACAACCGAAAATGATGATTATTTTCCTCCGGAGGATATGGACAAACGTAAATATTCAACTATCTATGTTGAGCCCAGTTCTGTTTATAGTTTGTATAAACAAATGCTCAAATGTAGTACATTTATCAGTTACTAGTTTCTTATTTGTGAAATTAGTCTGTCTTATCTACTAGCTAAACTGAAACCTATTATATTTATCTTCAACACAAACGAGGTTTAATAATAGACAACGGAAAATAATCGATGTTCGTTCACAAATGACCATGAGGTCATACTATGACGAGGTATCAAGTCGTTTAATATTGCGCTTTGCGTTTTCATAATGTTTCAAACTCTGAATCATATATATACAACTATTCACTATCATCAACTGAAACTATATACAATGTCATTATGATAAGCCACATGTAAATAACAAAATGAATGAAAAAAAAATTCAGAACAAACAATACAAATTTTTTTTTTGATAATGAATAGATTGTCAAATCAATGTCAATTCGAGGAAAAGAAGTTGATATATTTTTTCAATAACCAAAAATGAGTATTAAAAAGAAATAACCTTTATTGGTCCCTGACTAAATTATAAAACAGGATAGCAATCAGTATAAAAAATACATAGAAAAATATAGAGAAATAGATTGAAAATATTATATATTGATACATGAAAAGGGAACTGATCGAATAGAAAAAATGTAAAAACAAAATAGGATTGAATAAAATAATAAGGAGATTTAGTGATTACAAAATTAAAAGTGATATATTGAAACGTTAATTATACGAATGATTTCTTAAAATTCTTACGGAGTCTTTAAGTGCTGACACTCCGATTCGATATATTAAAAATACTGTATTATATTATATACTATATATATTATATATATTATATATATACTGTACACTGTATTTTACAAACCCTAACTGTTGGTGACGTATTGTGAGTTCATCATATACGTGGAATCATAATAATATAGGAATATACAAAAATAAATTTGAAAGTTCTCATCAGCAAATAACATTTACCTCAGTTAATTGTGTGACAGGCAACAATAGCAACAATTGTAAACATAACAAGAATATCAGGATTATCAGGGAAAGCGTTCTTAAGTATTCAAAATCATTTTCAAGAAATACCTTTTTTTTATCAACATCGAAACTTGATACAAAATTATTGTTCCCCAATTGACGACTCGAAATAGGCGTGGCTTCACCAGTCAGCCAGTTGGATCATATCATTTGTAGTTATTTGAAGATACCCCTATTGGATATTTGAATTTGACTTCAGTTCTAACAGCCCTGTCGATTGGACGGTATGACTTCTGACGTCAAGGGGGCGGAGACTGCGAGTCGTCAATTGAGGATATGGATGGAAAATACGATCGACATTACATTTCATACAATTTCATACAAGCATTAAATACATTCTATAACTTGCAAGTTTATATCATTTTGGGTAATCGTCTGCAGGTATAGATATATTAATATCTGACAAATATATTATTGAAATTTTGAAAATACCAACATCAAAAGAATGTTAGCGTCCGAAAATAAATCGGGCAATTTGGAAAATTCGTATTCAAGCGTCGCGGCGCCTATATAAGATAATTAAAATTATGTTAATGATATTTGTATAAAAAGTATTTTGACGATGAATGATATAGATCTATGATTATTTCTTTCAGAACTTCTTCCGCTGATCTTTGAATACTCCAAGAGCTTTGGACCCATCTTCAAGATCTGGGTGCTGGGAATCCCGGAGGTGTTTCTGTCAGATCCGGACGATGTCGAGGTAAAGTGCCAGTTTCTTACTCATTTCCATTTCAACAGTGGGGATAATTGGTTTCAATTGATAAAATTGACAATTGGATAATTTGATCGAAATCCCATTCGTTTGGACACCGAAATATCCGTCAAACCAAATGTTCGAACTGGAGGCTTATTCTGAAAATATCCGTTGATTTCCATGCGATCAAATCCGTTTCTATTTCGCTCTATCATATATATATATATATATATATATATATATATATATATATATATATATATATATATATATATATATATATATATATTCATATATATATATATATATATATATATATATATATATATATATATATATATATATATATTTATATATATATGAATATATATATATATATATATATATATATATATATATATATATATATATATATATATATATATATGTGTATATATATATATATATATATATATATATATATATATATATATATATATATATATATATGTATATATATATATATATATATATATATATATATATATATATATATAATATATATATATATATATATATATATATATATATATATATATATATATATATATATATATATATATATATAACTGTACTTAAACTTTCACGATTCATATTTATTTAAACTGACCAACGTTTCAACGAGATTGGTGTTTAAATAAATATATCACGATTAAAAAACAGCCCAGTTTCAGTCAATTTAAATATATATACATGTATATATATATATATATATATATATATATATATATATATATACATATATATATATATCCGTCTATATATCCGATTTCGCTATATAGCCGTCGATTTCCATGACGACCGAAACGGATTCGATGGCTATGGGTCGGAAATAGTATCATTCATAATACGAATACAGCCGAATCGCTTTCAAAGCGGTCGCTTTCATTTCCACATGATCGAAATCCAGTTTCAGAATGAGCCTCCTAGAGATGTGGGATTTCTCAGCTTTGAGTCGGTCGAGAAAAAAAAAATGTCGGAAAATGATTTATCGGAGATTTGTTGTGTTGCCATTCAGGCCGAATGGAAGTCGTTGCTATCACGTTCATCCAACTCAATTACTTCTTCACGAGACGAGTATTCATGACAATCAATTTTCATCCATAGCCTCAATTGGGGAACAATGATTTTGTATCAAGTTTCGATGTTATTAAAAAAAAAAAAAAAAAAAATCAATACGAATGTGTTTCACAGTGAGAATTTAATTGCATGCACCGCATCGAGGTTTGACTTGTTCTATATAAATAAAAGTAGGAAAACGCTATATACGCTTTGTTAGACGAGCGGAAAGTAATAGTATGGCGACTTCATTGCAAAACTTTTGCCTGAATTCGTCAATTGGGTAACATTTGAGTTATGAATGGGTAAAAACGGCTTCGAGTGGTACCAATTCAGCACATTTCATGTTTTTTCTTCGAAATGGCTGACCCGATCAAGCTGAGAATTTCCAGAAATGTGTATAAAGATGTTATTCAACTTCACACAAAATTTCAATTTTTTGGAAAATAATTTTTTTTTGATTTTTACCCTCCGTTTTATTCTAATGTGTATTTTTGAAATTTCTAAAATTCATAAAAATAAAAGTTAACACCCGATAATGCCACAAAAGTATACAGATCCAAGCCAGATGAGGAACCATAGTGGAAAAAGTTTGAAGTTGATAGCTGCAGCCGTTTGACCTGTGGAGAACCGACAAAAAACATGAAAAAAAAAAAAAAAAAAAAAAACATAAAAACGAACACCAATTTTTTTTATTATGTCAAATTGAATCCTTGCTAAAGCTCGTCTAATAAGGTCGAATTGGATTTTCGTTCACCATTTCGATCTGTAGACGCCTACTCAGACTCAAAACAGATCGACATGAAATTGTCCATGCAACATACACGTTCCATAACTTGGAAGTGTATATATTTCCAGGTAATCGTCTAGTAGATTTCGAAATTTAGAAAAAAAAAACTCTCACGAAAACAACAAAAGAATATTTTCTCCGAAATGAATCGAGCGGTTTGTCTCAAATTAGCAGGATCAGGGAAAAAAAGAGGTTGTCTTCCAACATAACAAGCACAATGTCATAGTTGAATATTGAAATATTGTTTCTTGTTCAGGTGATAATGAGCAGTCGACAGCATACAGCTAAAAGTGATGACTATTTGTTCATACATGATTGGCTTGGCACAGGACTACTAACCAGCTCAGGTAATAGTTGTACAAAGACAAACATCGTTCCTCCATCTTACGTTAAAGGACATCACAGTCCTGAAACCAGATTTGAATGAATTTTGACGGCATTTATTTCCTTAAATTTAGAGAAAATTAAGAATCGTCATATATATATATATATATATATATATATATATATATATATATATATATATATATATATATATATATATATATATATATATATATATATGTATTGGGTTTTAATGAGGCACTATACTGATTGCTACGATCTGTTGGCGTCGGTGGATGATGAATGAGATGATGGAATGATGAGATGAAAGGTCATTTTATTGGGTGTTTTGGATGGTGGGAAGGAGTCGGTCGTGGCCTGTTGTTAAGGAACCATCCCAGTATTGACCTGAACGACAGAGGGAAACCACGAAAAAAAAACTGTCAGGATGGTCGACCGTGGCGAGAATCGAACCCCGGTCTCCCGAATGACGGTTCAGTGTGTTACCACTCGGCCACGCGTCTCGGTAGGAATCGTCATCAATTCCATAAATTATTATCATAGTTTTGTCCTCCAGAGACGATAAGTCAACGATATCAACTTAAATCAACCAATCAACAATAACGATAATGATTTTTTTCTAAAAATTTCCCTAATTTTAGAGAAAATTAGAAATCATCATCTATACATGTCAGAAATTTTACATCTATCTGTCCTTCAGAGATCATGATTCAAGACGTAGACATTACCGAATCTGAATAGAAACAATAAAAGAATCGAGTAATGTCTACGTCACTACTCAAGAAAAAATGCTGTGTCTAGGACAGATAAATTAATTCCAATTTCTGGAAATGAGCTGATAATCTACAGTTTTCTTTTAGATGAGAGAAAGATTTTCATTATCTTCAAAATCCAGTTAAAGGATTGTGATGCCCATTAAGAGTAGAAAGAGACTGAGTTTCGATAAAAACATGGATACCTTATCGTAAAATGGAATTGCATGGCCTTCTTGAACAACCTTACATATATAGTTCGCACGTTATCAATTGACTATTGTAGATGGGCGTGACTTATACGAAGCAGGGGAAATTTTAGATACCTTGATTAATTATTTCCCTATTTTCCCTGCTTCACTGTCCACTTGATGGTTTTCATTTTTGGGACATCACGAGGGCGGACAATCTACAATGGTCAATTATTGTTCTATGAAATGCCCAATTATTTAATTGAAATGTATACATTTCAATTTAGATAATTTATCAAGAAGTCATAAACATTTTAATGTTATAGGAGTGTCTAAGTGAATACTCACATAGTGTTCACTGTGTAATATGAAACACAGTGACTTATTTACAGTAGTAAACTTATTTAAAATAATAACTTGGAAAGCGTATTTGTAAGATTTTTTAAATTCACTACACAATAAAATGAATCTAAAATTATTGAAATTACTTGCATGAGCGTCTGCAAGAAAATATTCGCGGAGAGGGAGGAAGGGGGAAGGAGACAAAATCAGAATAGTCCTACATTCTGAGCATTTCCAAAAACACATGATGAAATTACCTTTCATCTAATCATAGATCCCACCAAAAACAAAAACTTGTAAAAAAATAGGGAGCCAAACCCTCCCCGTTCAAACACTTTGGCATATAAAAGTAGTGATATAAAAAGGTTTGCCAAGTTATGGCTTATTATTGAAGTAAATAGTGTGTTTTATGTAGAAATATCTTGGGGCTATATAGGATGTGACTGATGATTATTATAGCTATAACCAATTTATTTCCACAAAATGAAATAAAATATGTAGGCAAAACAAATTATATCAATATTGGTTGTATGCTACTCAAAAAATGAACAAATTGAGTTCAATTTTTATTCAGAAGCTGAAATTATTGACATTGATTAAAAGAAAAGAAAAAACTTGGCTCATTGCCCAACTCTGCCATCTATAGAGTGCATAATGTAATAATGCATATAAATATATATATATATATATATATATATATATATATATATATATATATATATATATATATATATATATATCTCAAACCCAGATAACCAATTAAATTGGGCCAGGGGGTGTTTCCACCAGTTTTTCAAGGGCAGACTTCTCATATCAATCGATTCCTGCCACTTCCGACTTCTTCCTCCTCTTCTTCACTACTGCTAGGCCTATATCCTCTATTTCTTCTACTCTTCCTACGAGCTCCCTCCATCGTTCTCTATTCTCCCACCATCTCTCATCTTCCACTTCTTCCCATTTTACTCCTCTATATTTTATATATCCTCTCATTTTTCTTCTAATAATGCATAATTATGATAAATTCGTTGCGTTTGTTTGCGGCCGGGAGATGGTGCCTTCACTTATCTCGAAAACACGTACATCCTGATCATCAGCGTCGTTGAACTCTAAATGCATGTTTTCAAACGTGTTCCATGCAGGCGAGAAGTGGCACAGGCACCGCAAGATGCTGACTCCTGCGTTCCACTTCAAGATCCTGGAGACCTACGTGCAGGTGTTCAACTCCAACAGCCTGACTCTTGTCGAGAAGCTGAGGCCGCATCTCAAGGACGACCACACCAACATCCACAAGCTGGTCACACTGTGTGCTCTGGACATCATTTGCGGTAATTTTCTGGATCATTACCTAATACATTCCGTGCCAGTGCTAGTTGTGGGTCCACGAGGCTAGGACTTTGTTAATGATTACTGGGAGAGCTACCTGTCATGACAACGTGTCTGGTCTCTGTGTATTTCCATTGTTGTTAGGACGAAAAATCCTAGCCCTGCTTACGAGGTGGGACTCTTACTGCTGTAATGCACAGTTTATATACTGTAGTAATGCTCAGTAATGCAAAACGACGTGTAACATGATTGTAACACAAAATCACATAAAATAACATAACAAATAACATAAAATCTAAATTTTCTATTCACTTAAATGTCTTGAAATATACTCTCCGTCTATAAATATATCCAAGAGAAACAGAAAGGATAAATTATCGTACATCATTCTGTGAAAAAGTCTTCGTTCTTAGAAGATGCGCAATATCTTTTGTAGAAACGGCAATGGGCGTGGCCATGAACACACAGAGTGGGGGACAGAGCGAATACGTCAGAGCTGTCAAAAGGTAAGAGCACATTGTTGCGAATTCAGCGAATTATAAGTTTTTTTTTCTGCAAATAACTTCATAAGCATTGAGATATCAAAATTCCAATACCGCAGAAAGGCATCTCGTCAATGCCTTCAATGATCTTGAATGAAATTATCAATGAATTCACAAACGAATGAATATAATTTTATGGAATATAAAGAAAGAAATACAATTATTATAGACATATAGAATACCAGATGGCGGATAATCTTGCTTCAAATTTGTATGGTTTCAATCTTGCGCCAGTAGATGGATGGTGCTCAGTACCATCTATTGGCGATAATTTGAAGGACCAATCTCTACCCTAGCGGTCTCTGAGCGGCAGTCGGAAAAACTGCGTGACTTATTGAAGATTCCTTGGAAAAAACTTGTCATTATTACATTGGGTCAATATTTTCATATAGTAGGCCTACATGAAATTGTTGTATAATCTTATGGCATTAGAAGATTTGTTTATATTTATATCAGGTTTTTACTGAAGGTTATTCCAGATGAAAGGTAATTTTATTAGGTATTTTGGATGGTGGGAAGAAGTCAGTCATGGCCTGTTGTTAAGGAACTATCCCAGTATAGACCTGAACGACAGAGGGAAACATCGAAAAAAAAACTGTCAGGATCGGCGACCATGGCGGAAATCGAACCCTGGTCTTCTGAATTATGGTTCAGTGTATTAACCACTCGGCCACATGTCTCAGTCTCATAGAAGACTTCGGTATCACTTTATATATTGTGACTTGAAATTATGAGATATATTTTAGGAGCCAAGTTGTGAATATTTGAGGGGCCATGCAGGGTGCCTGCCCTGGCTACTAACTAACTTGACTATAACTTTGAACTTTAAACTTTTCAACTTTTAGCTTGACTAAACTTCTCATCATTTATGGACGATTCAGATATATTTCGCCGACCAGAATGAGGAAACTGCATAAATCAACTTGAAATGACGTAAATTATTTGCTTTTCAGGATGAGTGAGCTTTTCCATCACAGGCAGTTATCCTTCTGGTTGTATCGTGCATTATCCTACAAGTTGAGTCCTTCCGGACGCGAGGAGAAGAAAGTCCTGAAAATCCTTCACGGGTTCACTGAGAAGGCGAGTATCTTGAACAATTCAAATCAGTTACTCTCTGATCACGCGATAGTTTCAGTCGACAGACGATAGTGAGAGAGAGAGAGAAGAGAGAGAGAGAGAGAGAGAGAGAGAGAGAGAGAGAGAGAGAGAGGGAGAGAGAGACAGGGAGAGAGAGAGAGAGAGAGAGAGAGGGAGAGAGAGACAGGGAGAGAGA
The DNA here is from genome assembly GCA_964007535.1 of Brachyptera risi. Taxonomy (NCBI): domain Eukaryota; kingdom Metazoa; phylum Arthropoda; class Insecta; order Plecoptera; family Taeniopterygidae; genus Brachyptera; species Brachyptera risi. The sequence continues at coordinate 30,430,477 of OZ023337.1, forward strand.
GAGAGAAAGAAAGAGAGAGAGAGAGAGAGAGAGAGAGAGACAGAGAGAGAGAGAGAGAGAGAGAGCGAGAGATAGAGAGAGAGCAATAGAAATCAAATTTCTCCAGAGTAGCGCTGCACACATAGCTTTCGGAAGATCGACCGATCGTCCAATCGCGTAGCAGTTGGCGCACAATTTACAAAGTTCTTTCCTAACTCTTCATTCAATTGTACTAATTTTTTTGCTCCAACTTTTCTATAGTTGCCATGGCAGCCTGACAGTCGTGCATCTACCCATAGGCTTCTTTCAAATTATTCTCATATTGTTGTAATAAGTGGACGACAATGTCACCCGAATTGATTTCTCCAATCACTACTTCGATCTTAGATATTAGTTGGTTGGCACCCACTTTTCCAGTTTCTATGGTAACCCGAGTCCTGACAATCGTGTATCACCCTGAAGGCTTCTTAAACACCCCCCCCCCCCAAATTTTGTTTTCCAACCACAACTTTATATCATCTTGTTTGGCTCCTAACTTTTATGTTTGCTATGCTGCGGTGGCTATAATATTTATTCCATCTCCTGACTGACAAATACCAGTTATTGACGGTTGTTTTGCCTCATTTTGCAGGTAATTAAGGAGAGGAGAGCCGAGTACAGAGCCAATAAAGCCAACGAGTTTACCGACAGTTACCCGAGTCGTAAGTTGTACTTTCATATTACGCGTACAATTGACTACTATAGTCCCGCTCACAAACGTCATGAAACAATAACGTCCAATCAAGTGAGCTGTTTGTCATGTGGTATTTAGAAATCACCAATCAGGATACTTCATTACTTTTTCGCTCAACGACCCCATCAACAGCTAGGTTATTTGGGGATTCGAATGAGCAGGTGATAATCAAACTATGAAGTGATGATAAGTGAAAGTATACGTTTAAAAAACACGTCTTATGCGAGAATCGAACACACACCCAAGAGTGACATCCTCCACTAAAGCGGTGCCTTCGTTGACCGAGCTACGGCGGGTGTCTATAACCTGACACAGAGTCGTTGTTCCTCAATAAAGGCTCAAAACGATAAGGTAGGATCGTTTGGATGGGAAGCCACAAAGGCTATCACTCCGAAGGATATAATTAGTATTTATATAACATAACTGATTTTATCGAATTGTGTAAATAGTGAACTTGGAAGTTCGGGGAAATTGAAAAAAATAAACAATTCATTCAATCATTTGAGCTGAATCAGACGCAAAATGACCTTGAGCTGTTGACGCACCTTAAAAACCTTGCATTCATTCATTGAACTGATTCCAGTGCCAATGACTCTTTTATTTTCGTCACAATTCCTTATCTCCAATACTTGTTTGCCTTCTTTTCCTCAAAATCTTCCTCTTTTTTACAATATTCCATACGCAAATCCCTTTTTTGTTATATCGAAACTTGATACAAAATCATTGTTCCCCAATTGAGGCTATGGATGAAAAGTAGGATCATTTGGACGGGGCACCACAAGAGCGATCTTACCACCCCAAATACTAACCCCAATCATCCTTCTGGAGGTCAATATAGACATGATTTCTGATTGGTGCATCAATTATTAGAAGGTGTTTCAATTACAGGACCGTCTAAGAAACGTTTGACCTTCCTTGACCTGCTGATCGAGGTCTCTGAGACTGAGTGTTTGCTGACGGACACTGAAATAAGGGAGGAAGTCGACACGTTCATGTTTGAAGGTCACGACACGACCTCTGCTGCCATCACCTGGGCGTTGTTCCTACTGGGGGGACATCAGGATATTCAGGTTAGTATACAATTGAGGGGGTCAGAAGCCAACTGGAATAAGTGACATTAGAGAATAAATGCGGAAGGTATTGTTCATCATGGTTAATATACTAGTCTTTAGCGGCCAAAGGGTATAAGTGCAGTTTGAAGATGGTGGCGACACCTGTTCCATTCGAAAGCAGCACTTATTCCGTTCGGCCTCCAAAACACAAGTCTATAAGCTATGATGAACAGGACCTAACTAATTTATTTTCGAATGTCACTTATTCCAGTTGGCTTCTGACCCCCTCAATTGTCATAATAGGCGTAGATTCGACTTTTTTGAGAAACCGTTTATACGAGAATTTCAAAATCTCGCTAGAAGAACTGACTCGTAGAAAACTAGAACCAAATCCTTTGTAAGTATTTAACAAATTACCGAATTTGAATTCAGCAGTCATCTGAATCGGCACAGCCATTTTGATGATTCATTTTTCGATGATGAATTCCGATAAGAATGATGAACTGAATCCTCAATTTCAAAAGTCATAATCTATATTAACATCTTATATTAATCATCCATAGCCTTAATTGGGGAACAATGATTTTGTATCAAGTTTCGATGTTATTGAAAAAAAAAAATATATATATATTAACATCTGAAACTGCGTAGGCCTACTATAAATGGAAGCGCGCCAAAAGTGTCGGAGCCCACGTGATACAAAGTGTTGACGTTTACGGAATCATGGAAACTAAAGTGGTGGATACACCTGCAAGTCTATACAAGTGAAAGCGCGAGTGAGAAGTTGGAAGTGAAAAGTCCATCACTTCTCGTTTTGCGTCACCTATCGATACAAATGGCTCGCTGCAAACTACCTGCCACGCTGTGTACGACAAACAGTTGGAACTACAATTCAGGGTGACAGAAAGTTGACATCGATCGCGCCGAATTATTAACTCTTGGTCAATGCAAACAAACTATTTAAAATTCACGATCTGTATATACCGCATATTTATTTTTACGTGGTTAAAACTAAAATGGAGCGCCCGTGGACTGACGAGGAAATATTACAGTTATAAGATTTATGGGAATCATACCCCGTACTACGTCTTCTCAAATTGAAACATAACCTATAAACAGCATGAAAGGCGACACAATAATAGCAGTCGAATGTTGAAAGTAATATAATCAACGTCAAATAAATGGACCAATCACGTTCGACTCTTTCGTTTTGCTGCACTTTTTGCTCTCACTTGTAGAGCAATGCTCGACTTCTGAAAGACTTTTGAAGAGTCTTTCGAGTCGGTCAAGTGGTTCGCCGTGCACCAATCAGCGACGGTATTGGAGCCGACTTTCACTTCTCACTTCCAGAGACTTGCGAGTGTATCCACCAGTTAAAGGAAGATGCCCTCCTTTCATTACGTGTTAGAGTCAAGAATAAGAATCGAGCTCAAATTACCAACGTATTCAGGAGTCTAAGATCTCGGAGATATTATTTGTACTACGATTCTCATTTTATGGTATTTTTTCCCACCAGGAGAAAGTAATGGAAGAACTGAACGACATCTTTGGCGAATCGGATCGGCAACCCGAATATTCCGATCTCGGGAAGATGAAATATCTGGAACAAGTAATCAAGGAATCACTCCGACTTTATCCCAGTGTTCCAGGTTTCTCCAGGAAGACTGAAGTGGACTGTCAAATTAGTGAGTGTTTCACATTCTTTCGGATAAGACTTGAGGAATACTCGTCAAAATGACTTTCATTTCTCGAAAGATTATTCAAATGATACATTCATCAAGCTCACATGTTTTGTAATTGACGTGAAACGTCTTTAAATCGAAATGTCATGCGCACTGTCACGGATCTACAAAGGAACGGAGAGCGTGAGTGGGAAAATTATGATTGTTAGATTTAAGGTGCATCGACAGCAAATTAAGGTTTTTTGCACCCCAAATGTGTTCTCCAATGTTCATCATTATTACTCCGTTTGTCACAAATGTTACAGTAACTACGGAAACCTTAAAAAATGCTATATTCATAATGGATTCTTCCTGATGGTCACCGAGTATAAATCACCCAAACTGTATGATTCACCAACATCTAGATATTTATTGCGCTTTCCAGCAATGACACTTCATTGGAATTCAGTCTGGAGTAACAATTTCTGTTTGATTATTTCCAGAGGACTACTTAATTCCAGCAGGAACCAACATTCCGATCGTCCCGTTCATTCTTCATAGGAATCCGGATATTTTCCCGGATCCGGAAACGTTCAATCCGGATAACTTCTTGCCGGACCGTGCCCAGGGTCGACATCCGTTTGCGTATCTTCCGTTTAGCGCTGGTCCGAGAAACTGCATTGGTTTGTTTTTAAATATTTCTTTGATTGCAATCATTGCATGTACCAATACCATGTGACCCCAGCTCAGAGATTCTCAAATTCCAATTTGAACTTGAATTTAGTAAAGAATTAGATTATTTTTACGAAAACAAAACTTTGGTTATGCATCTTCTTCCCTCGAGATTTTTCTTTTTCATCAACATTGAAACTTGATACAAAATCATTGTTCCCCAATTAAGGCTATATGGATGGAAGGTAGGATCGTTTGAACGGGGCACCACAATGGCGATCTCACCACACACTCATTTTGATTATCTCAAATTAAGAACAAAGAACTGATGAAAAATGAGAAACGGAGTAAAAATGTATCATTTTTCATAAAAAAATATAAGCCGACTTTTAACGAAATATTGTACCGTTAAGAAACCCCCTCCTCCCCCCTTGTAGATTATTTTGTTTCTTATTCAAGAGTTGAAACAAATTTATTACATACCATTATTTATTCGTATAGAATCATTCATTTGTAACGTCATTCAGAATTGAGAAGGGTGGACCAGTGGCTAGCATTTGGCATCGTTATTCAGGACAACGCGTGGGTTCGATTCCTGCCATAGTCGAATATCCTGATTATTGTGTTTTCTCTCTGTCATTGGGGTAAATAGGCCACGATCTTTACCTTCAACACTGTCCAAAACATCTAATGAAATAACTTTTCATCTTATATATCATTCACTGACACCAATAGATCGTAGTCATCAGAACAGTGCGTGTTAAACCGAATATAAATAGCCTACATGAAGTAAATTGACGAGACTATTTTTGAAATTTCATCCCATCAATATATTTATTTTCAATCATCATCATTCGATAATATGATTACTCAATTATATCATTCAAATTGTGTTCTCCAATCACAGCGTCAGTAATAGTTTGATTGTTGCCAACTTTTCAAATTGCCATGGCAACCTTACAAACAAGCTATCTCCTAATAGACAGAGTCTAACAACTATGTTCCTATAATTGCAGGTCAAAAGTTCGCGCTTCTCGAGGAAAAAGTGGTACTGTCGACCGTTTTGAGAAACTACAAAGTGACGTCACTAGACAAAATGGCGGACGTGAAACTACTTTTAGAACTAATTCTAAGACCAACACGCGACTTGAGGATACGACTGTCGCCTAGAAGAAAACCCATCGTGCCGCAGCGCTACTATTAGGCACGGCTCTAGGCACGATCAGGCACGGCCCCCCATACCTATAAGATCTAGCAAGATCTAACTCGTTATTTTGCGAGGCTTATTGATTGAGAATCTTTTATATTGAGTGCATGTTTGGGAGAATTGTATACTTGAATTGATATATGTTTGAGTGATTGTATGTTTTTATGACTCTTTTTGACTTTCCGTATATTTGCATTTCAACATGTCAAATCCTGGTGAGCAATAGAAATATAAAATATCAAATGACAAGTAACAAAGCCTCATTCTAAAAGTTATTAAAAACAAATGGGCAATAGCATATATAATTCGGTAACCATGGTGATAAAACACTTCACTGTCATTTCACATTCAATGATTTTGGAAAACACA
>OZ023337.1:30451149-30473649 GCA_964007535.1 Brachyptera risi
TATATACATAACTTTGAGTATAACCACATGTGACATATATTCATGAGACTGAGAAGGTCGAATGACGGAATCAGTGGCTAGCGTACTGAACCGTCATGCAGGAAACCGGAGTTCGATTCCCATCCTGACAGAAGTGCATCATGGTTTCCGTCCTGAATACTGGAATGATTCAATAGTTTTTTTTTATATATATATATATAACGCTTGATACTCAATTTTTTCACTACGGAAAATTATTTATTGTCATCTGAATGACAGAGGTCATGATGAACATTTGTAGACCCATAGAACATCTTTATAAGCCCTCTATAGCCGTTAAACTACGGCCATAAATACTGACATATGAAAAAATCCCCTTCAGTTACGAAGACTGTACGCCCGCAGTACAGTAATGTGAGTTGGATAGTCTGCCCTGCAGGCGTTGAAGGTTTCACCAGTAGATGAACTGAGACAAGTAAATTAGTTGCTACCGCTCTGAACTATCAGTGAGAATACCGCCGGGTTTCGATTCCAATCATGGTCCACCATCCTGATGGAGGTTTTCCTCAGTCGTTAAAACAGATAATGGTTCCTTAATATATGACTGGCAGCCCGGCAGCCAGTGTAGGGCAGTTTAAACATCTTATCGCCATGGTTACCGTGCTATTTTTTTTATCAACTCTCAGATGAAAGCAAAGTGGACTTGGTAATACCGAGTCTTAAGGGAAGGGGTGGGTGGCGGGGTTGGTGGCGGGGGGGGGGGGGGGAGGGGGGTGCATGCACGGTGCTATAAAAATAGAGAAATTCATCTTCACTATTTTATCCATGTTCACGAACCAGTGTAATCGTATGAAAAGCATATCAACCCCAAAATAATTTCTTGATCTCTAATTAAGTTCCTTCGAATCCAACCTTAAACATCATCAACTACTATTAGCCCGTATACTATTTCTGACTACCTTAGTGCCTAGCTTTCTTTCAATATTCAATATTATTATTATCCTCTCCTCATATAATTGTACTTTGAATATTCCTTACTTTTTTTATCATCCTCTCTTCATTTTATACTTTGATTATTTCTTAATTTTTCTTTCTGTGCAATATTTTGTTCACTATATATGACAGTTCTATAACACAATTGTACATTTATGCTCTATATTTATGTATGACACTGTGTTCCATTGAATGAGGATATTATTATTATTATTAATATGACATTCTATTTTGTGAATACAACCAGTTTTGAGATGATACGTGGGTGAATTCCTTCACTTCTTAATACTCATTGACGTATTATCTCAAAATTGATCGAATTCAAAAAAATAGAATGTCATATTAATTAGAGATCATCACATTATCTTGAGGTTCATCTACTTTTCTTATTCAATGACGCTGATTCGTGAAAATTCCCCCCAAAAATAGTAAAGACGGAATTCTCTCTTTTTATAAGCCGCCGTGATTGCACTTGATGTAATAAATAAATATATATATATATATATATATATATATATATATATATATATATATATATATATATATATTTTTTTTTTTTTTTTAATAACATCGAAACTTGATACAAAATCATTGTTCCCCAATTAAGGCTATGGATGAAAGATGGGATCGTTTGGACGGGGCACCACAAGGGCGATCTTACCACCCCATTTTGATTGAATAAAAGTCTTTCATTTTCTGAACGTCCGGAACACATTGTGACTGTTTCTGTGATATATGTATCCATACACAAAACACACATGTTGATATCTTCCACTTTGAAGTGAAGTGAATAAATATCTCGCTCACCCTAGAACGCACATACAGCGTTCTCCTGTTCGTGACTAGTATACAACAATATCCACCTGTTAGCTGTGCGTGGCTCCCCTCGCCGTGTTACGTCACAGCCATGAGTCATGTGACACAAACATCTGTCACTGAGACGTGTGGCCGGGTGGTTAATATACTGAACCGTCATTCAAGAGACCGGGGTACGATTCCCGCCATGATCTACCATCCTGACAGGGGTGCAACGTGGTTTCCCTCTGTCGTTCAGGTTGATACTGGGATGGTTCCTTAACAACAGGCCACGGCCGACTCCTTCCCACCATCCAAAACACACCTAATGAAAAAAATTACATCTCATCATCCCTTCATCTAATATATCATTCATCGACACCAATAAATTGTAGTCGTCAGTACAGTGCGTCGTTAAACCCAATATAAATAAATGAAAATATAAACAAACATCTGTCACATTCAGCATCGGGTATCTCGCACCGCACATGCAGCTCAGTTGCTGACGCGCTCACGTCATGTGATCCGGGAGGTGAGGAGTGTATCTGACCTGTTTCGATCTTTAAAGTGGTCATTCGTGGGTTCCCTCTCTATTTCAGGCTAAATGCCGAGATGGTTCCTACAATATGCATCAAAGCCGCTTTCTCCCCACTATTTTCCCCACTACTACCTACATGGAATCTTTATCTCATCATCTCATTTCTCATTTATCCGACGTCAATAGATCTTAATCATTACTGCTGTGCGTCATTAAACCCAATGTGGATACAAATACATTCTAAATTGTCAGGAAGTTTGGTCAAATAATTTCACAACGCGTAAAAGTCCGCAGTTTTATACGAAGAGTTAACAACTCCTGAAATCTGGTGTACACTCCTCATGAAATCTTCCTGAAATCCCTTGAAATCTCTTGAAATCCCGTGAAATTTCCCTGAAATCCCTTGAAATCTTCTTGAAATTTCTTGAATTCTTTCCCGTGGAATCTTTTGAAATCTTATTGAAATCTCTTGAATTCTTTCCCATGAAATCTTCCTGAAATCCCTTGAAATCTCTTGAAATCCCGTGAAATTTCCCTGAAATCCCTTGAAATCTCTCGAATTCTTTGCCGTGAAATCTTTTGAAATCTTTTTGAAATCTCTTGAAATCTTTCCGGTGTAATCTCCCTGAAATCCCGTGAAATCTCCCTGAAATCCCTTGAAATCTGAAATCAGGTGTACACCAAATTAACTAGTTGTTCACCCCTCAGTCTTCTACGAGGATTTGTTACACATTGAGTCTGTAAAGTGCATGTAACGAGATAAGTGAAATGTTGATAAGTCAATATGACAATAAATTGTCCTTCAAATGACCTAATTGTGCACACGACACATTGTTGTAGGACACCAACTATTACTGCACTTACAAGAGTGCACGTGTGGGTGGATTCAAGGTGAACCCACCCACAGCGCAGCATTTTCAGTGCCAACATAACATATAAATGATCGCGGTCACTTTCCGGATGCACAAACTGTAGTGAAGTGAAACTGCTTCACACCATTCACAGGAGTATCTTCTGAAATAATGTCGATTCAAAATGAACATTCACAATAAGTTACGTGTTATTTGTATGTAGCGGTTTCTCGAAATTTTAATATTTTGGAATATAAAAAATATGCTTTACCCCCCCCCCCCCCCCCCCCCCCATCACAACATGTTCAATAGAATTATCAATTCTGTTATTCAACTTCATAATTCAGGGACTGAGACCTTTATTCATAAAGGTCCCGATTGCGGTTACAGTTACGATCTGAATTTTATTAAGGTCCCGGTTGCGGTTACGGTTATGAACTGAATTTGATGAAGGTCCCGATTGCGGTTACGGTTATGAAGTGAATTTAATAAAGGTCCCGGTTATGGTTACGGTTATGAAACAAATTACATTAAGGTCCAGTTACGAGATTGATATTTGAGCTCATGTTCAATATTTGTCAACAGTTGGCTTAATTACCATTTAGTAATCCCCAAAATATGAGATCGATCCGTTTCAAAATTAATAATTGTAAATACTAAAATACTAATTTCAGTAGACCTAAAATTGTGTCTATGTTTTCCATCACTGTTGATCGTCATAGTAACAACCACCCGCGTCATTGATCTAGAGTATAGATCAATACTGAGACGAGTGGCCGAGTGGTTAATACACTGAACCGTCATTCAGGAGACCGAGGTTCGATTCCCGTCATGGTCGTCCATCCTGATAGGGATTTTCGTGGTTTCCCTCTGTCGTTCAGGTCAATACTGGGATGGTTCCTTAACAACAGGCCACGACCGACTCCTTCCCACCATCCAAAAACACATAATAAGATAACCTCTCATCTCATCACCCCATCATCTCATATCATTCACCGACAACAATAGGGTATTCTCAAGTGACGTCACCCATTGTTGAAAGAGAGAGACAACAATGTGCACCAGTTGGAACTGACCAATCAGAATGTTTGGTAGTCCACCAGGACCCCTATTCCATGAGATAAATGAAATATTAGAAAAATAAAAATGAGTGAGAAAACGATTATCTCACTTAAAATGGCCGATTGTTATTGGTAAATCGGCCATTTTAAGTGAGATAATCGTTTTCTCACTCACTTTTATTTTTCTCACATCTCATTTATCTCAGGAATAGGGGTCCAGTTCGCTGTATTGTTATAGTAACGATTGTTTGTCGTTTGTTACGTGCAAACACCCTATAGATCGTGGTCATCAGTACAGTGCGTCGTTAAACCCAATATAAATGATTTCTTGTCGCAGGTTCTCCCGCTATTTGATTAACGCAGCGGTATAACAGCTGTATTCACTTAGCACAGTTGAAGATAAGTTAATTGTTGATTATATTTACATATCAAACTGGCGTGTTGTGATCTTTTCCACCGAAGGTAACCGGAAGGTGAATTAGCATTCCGTCTGCCAATGCTGGGCCGTTTCAAGATATGCTGCGCCCCAGGCCATGGTTTCTGACGCTCCCCCCTACATGTACTCAAAAGCAATTCATCATTGAATATGTGGATTTAATAAGTATTTTTTTAGTATTGTTTTTTGATTCTCTCTCTTCATTGATGGAGTTAGACATCTCATAATGCGAATGTGTATAATATTATAGTTAATATTATATTCAATATTAATATCAAAATATGAAATATAATAATTTGTTACACTTTGAATTTCATATGACTAATCCGGAGCCGGACTGGTTCTCAAACACGGCCCGGGCAAAAATTGGAAAAAGCGGCCCTGAGGGAGGGGGGTGGCAACCTGTACTTTTCAAGCGACCTAGATAGTTCGAAATTGGAAGGCCTAAAACTTTTATATTTTAGGTAGTTTTTGGATGAGCGAAGCGAAGACTCAATTTCACCATACCCGAAAAAAGTGCTTTTTTTGTTGTTCGCGCTCCACAGGTCAAACAAATATTCAAAATCAGTTGAAACTTGGCATACAAAAGTGTCCCTATATAATTCGATACTATGTAGTTTTCAGACACAATCGGTTGAACCACTTATGAGAAGACTCATTTCAAAATTTTCAAAAATCCCATAAGAAAAACCCGGAGGAAAAAATCCGTGAGAAATATTTTCTTCAAGAGAATTTATATGCTCTTGGAATTTTAATTAGATGAGCGTAGCGAAGTCTCCATCCCACTCTTATAGGGCTTTCTGTCTGTGTTTTTTTTTTTCGTTTGTTTGTGGGCATGCACTCCACAGGTCGCAGGGGTTGACTGATCGACATGAAACTTTTTTTGCACACGCAAACTTATCCAACTTGAAATTGTATAGTTTTTGGAATAAATCGGTCGGACCGATTTTAAGAAATATCATCTCAAAATTTCTAAAAACCTCATAAGATTAGGCTGAGCAAGAAAACATGAAAAATAAAATCTTTCATTTTTCAGAAAATGAAATTTTCTATGAATGTGTATACCCTACATGTATGATACACATTATCACGATTTTGTATTCAATTCGAACCAGCCCTTTTAAAGATAGTAATTAAATTAACTGATTTTATCCACCAAATATATTATAGAATTTGGTTAGCAGATTCAGGTTGCCGAGATTCACTGCTTTCTAGATTCGATATTTGCCCAACAATGAAGTCTTAAGTATTTACATGCATCAAGGTGTGTAGAATACCAGAGTTGATGAAGTAGCAAGGGTAGAACTACTTTAACGACCATTATACCTAATCAGATATCTCGCTCATCTTACAACGCTTATGTTGCGTTTGACTAGTATAATAATTGTACACATTACTCCGAACTTTCAGTCGAATCGAATCAGTCGTTTCGATGTTAAAAAATTTATATAATCTAATTTTTCAAATCACTCAAAGCAATCAAGATACCAATTAAATCCAAGCATTTAATTTGGGGTGGTAAGATCGCCCTTGTGGTGCCCCATCCAAACGATCTTATCTTTCATCCATAGCCTTAATTGGGGAACAATGATTTTGTATCAAGTTTCGATGTTATTCAAAAAAAATTAAAAATCCAAGCAAAATGTGTTATCATTTAATTGAAAACGTTTAAAACAAAGCTTTCTTTATTATCATAGAAATCAATTAGGAAATAAGAGGGCAGTGGATTAATTTTTTGGATCTCAAGGTGTATATATACATATAATAACCAATTCAAAGATATAAGTTGATATGTTCTAGCTCTTCCATCAACACGGAAACACATAACGCGTTTGCCTAGTTAGGCAAATTGTTGCCTATAGTTACTTATTTATATCTATTTTAATTATGATTATTAATACCTGTTGCTATGTACAGGCTCTGAACAGTAGGAGGTAAATTATACGACCAATAAAAATGACAATATTATGGGATAATTTAGTGGTAATATAAGTACTATATATGAAGTCACCAATAATGACATTTAATAATTATTCACCAATGTCAGATGATACAATAGTAGGAAAACAAACGAAATACTGCAAATGCATTGCAAGATGAGTCAGATATTTATAGAAATTATAGAGTACTTGAAAGCTATACACACTTCGATTTTGAAACTATTAATTCTACGTAAACTGAAACTCAATGGTAACCATGTTTTCAATAATGCATAATACATCCATTTACAAGAGAATCATATTTAATTTGAACTTGGTAGAAACATGTGTTGAAATTATTATTATCATTTCAAACTCTTTCAATTGCTCTTTAATGTGCGGTGGCAAGTTCCCTATCTATCCCACCGCCTTCTAACCCTTTGAAGAAATAACTTCGACCCTATTTCATCCCCCTCAAAAACACAAAAAAAATGGTGACAACATTCTGCAGAAATTTCATCCCAATCGGATGAAATTATTCCAATCGGATACAATTTGAAAATGAAAAAATTTCAACCAATGCTATTCTTATGAGAATTCTCAAATATTCATCAGAATTTTTAGAAAAACTGCATAATCGATTTTCGTATGGCGCCAAAATGTCCGAAAAAGATGCGAGACGATTCGTTACTCTGTCTGGCATGGGGCGTACAAAGAAAAATACATGAGTAGGCTATTTATAAGCCAATTTTTTCAAATGTGTGAATTACAATTTCTTCAATTCTTACGGAAATAAGCGTGAATGAAAAGTGCATCAATCGTTCGGCTCGCCCAATCAGAAGAGAGAGATAAACATGAAATAAAAATGAACATTCTGTTTGAATTAAAAAATTGTTTCCATAACGCTGTAGGCCTACATGGAACGAGGTATTTAAACGGAACAGAACTCGACCTATACACACATTGGTTTTAAAAACAGCATGCCATAGACTATCTTTGGTCTATGAACACACTCGACTTTCATCAGACTTGTCAAACATATGTCCGTCATTATTTTCCTTAATTAAAATATGACCAAATTGATTTTTCTCGGGGAAAAATATTCGATTATTATTTTCGAACTGTTATTCTTATGGGTATTTTCAAAATCTTCCAAAAACTATACACTTCCATAATTTAGAAGATGATTCATGATGGCTACTTTCTGTTATATAATCAAGTTTCATATGGAACGGTTTTGCCTTGCTTATATAAAATGAGAAGCTCACCAAAGACCTTAGTATCTAGCTTCGCTAACGAAGTTAGATACTACGGTCTTTGGGCACACCATACGGCCTGTGGAGCGTACCGCACGACATATCATGTTGTGCACAAAAAAAAAGAAAACATAAAATCGAACCCTAAATTTTATTCGGTATGAAGTAAAATGAATCACTTATCCGTTACCAATGGTGAGATCGCCCTTGTGGTGCCCCGTCCGAACGATCCTATCTTTCATCCATAGCCTTAATTGGGGAACAATGATTTTGTGTCAAGTTTCGATGTTATTAGAAAAATATATATATAGGCATATATATATATATATATATATATATATATATATATATATATATATATATATATATATATATATATATATATATATTCACCAATGTTGATAATTATTTTCGCACAAAAATAGCAGAGCATTGTGATAAAAACTGATCGATTTTCTTCTTCACTTTTTCAACATCTTTGGTATTGGTATTCTTGTATAATCACGGGAGTAGGTATGAGTATATATACTAATTTAAGAGAAGACAGTAAGTTATTTATGACGGCTGTTCATCTTGACAATAAATGACCATGGAGGTCCAGCTTATTACTATAAATTTAGAATTTTAATTGCTGAAAGTGAAAATGAGTTATGAAATCATGATGATAAAATCGAAAACCTAATTAGTAATAATGAGAGAGGTAAGGATGATTGAGAATAATTGATTCAAATTCGAACCAAGAAGCGTAATAATCACAAATATGAAGGCGCGATATTAATTTAGTATTGCTGTGAAATGTTTGGGGTAGGTTATTATTATTTCATTTATTTATTTATATTTATTTATATATTATTATATCGATTAACACTCGATATATTTTGCAACGACTTCGTATCTCACCACGGATCGTTTGTTACTCTGCGTAACAATTAATTTAATGTGAACGCTTATTCTAAAAAAGGACAATATTTTGGAATTCACTCTTCTCTCAATGTTGTGAAGCAATTTCGCCACAAAATGTTCATCCAAAAAGCCACTACGACCGTTTATATGTTATGTTGACAAAGAAAATGTTACGCTGTGGTTGAGTTCCCCTTAAATAATTACTTCACACCGTATAACACCTCCAAAACTGAAATTAATTTGAATAATATTACAATTATACTATTCAATTAACGTTCTTTGTATACTTCACGGTTACAGTTTTGATTTTAACACTTCTATTTACATATCGTTTTGTTGTTGAAAAATTCACACGATTCGAAACGAAATGTTATTAAGTTTAATTATTCAATGTCATGATCTTAATCACCGTTAATCCAAGGTTAACTGTTCGGGAATTATTCACCGTCTGACAGAGACGAGTGGTTATTGTTAGCTTAACGACCCCACCAAGAGCTAGGTTATACGGGGGTACGAATGAGCAGGTGATTATGAAACTATGAAGTGATGATAAGTGAAAGGACGTTTACAAAAACCCATACCTTATGCGGGACTCGAACCCTCGCCCAACGGTGACTTCAGTTTCTGAAGCGGTGCCTCAGCTGACCGAGCTACCGAGAGCAGCTAATCCAATTTGAGCTTTATTGACCAAGGAGGCCTATATTATTGAATAGAAATTGTTTCAGAAAAATTTCTTGATGAATTTACAGAACTTGAGAGATGTTAATTTGATGTTAAGTTTATGACTCGATTTGGGAAAAAAATCAACTATGTTTCAGCTTGGAATGATGAACATTGAATAATGAAATCTTATCAAATTGAAATTGTATCAAAATAATCAATGATAACTTGAAAAATGATAATAATAATGATAATAATAATTGTAAAAATAAATGTGAACTTTGATAGATGATATAGTTAGTTGTTTTAGGCCCAGTATTACCAAGTTTAGTTAGTATTTATCTGAGAGTTGGTGAGAACAAATACCACAGGTAACCATGGTGATAACAAGTTTGAACTGTCAGATAAAGGCTAACTAGACTTGGTAATACCGGGCCTTAGATGGTTACTAAATATTCGAATATAATCCTTCAGCACTGACGTTTCAATTCCATATTTTATAGAGAATTGTGTAACAAAAATAAGGAAAAGATTTTTCAAACGAAAATAACTTGATTTGTTCTATTCCTTCCTTCTTCTTCTTAGGCACGGTATTACCAAGTCTAGTTAGCATTTATCTGACAGTTCAAACTTGTTATCACCATGGTTACCTGTGGTATTTGTTTTCACCAACTCTCAGATAAATACTAACTGGCCGTGGTAATACTGGGTCTTAGTTCATTTGTTGTTTCGCAAAATATTCACAATTACGACCACAAAAGAAGAGATTTAAAGCAAAGTGGACCAACCCAATTTTTTTCTCAAAATGATCTATTCGAACCACTTCATTCGTATAGTGTTATTATTATTATTTTTTTTTTTTTATACTAGTTTCAGAGGTTTAAACATGTGGACCAAGCTTTCTGACCCCCATTATATTTAAGAGGAAAACGGACCAGCCCACATTGCAAGTGTTTTGTTTTGACTTTTGGGTTGGTCCACTTTGCTTCTGATCCCTTCAATCATTCGTCAAATGCGCTTGCGCTGATTCATAAGTAATACCAGTAAAAACAGCTGTAATCCAATCAACAACTTCTATTGAAACCACATCCAGGAACTTTCCGTTGATCGAATATTTTCCTCTGACGTCTCGAGTATTTGATTGCACCTTGAAAATGTCTGTCACCCTTCCCATGTCTGCCGCAGAGCAGACTCACAAGAAAAACCACAAGAAACAACAAGACAACATGGCGACCGGAAACGGAAACAGTTGAAATATTGTGATCTAATACCACAGCTTATCACTATTATTGTCATATTGATATTTATTTGTTCATTAACATTGGTTTAACGATACACTGACAATATGTATATATATATATATATATATATATATATATATATATATATATATATATATATATATATATATAAGTATTATACATAATATATGGGCCCACTTATATATATATATATATATATATATATATATAAATATATATATATATATATATATATATATATATATATATATATATATATATATATATATATATATATATATATATATATATATATATATATATATGAATACATGGAGAAATATAAACTGAATATAGAATCTATTCAGATGAGCGTATAGCGAAGATTTCTGTTTACCGAAAAAATTTGGGCTTCTTTTTTTTTTGTACGCAGCATACAGGGCAGGAATGACAACAATCGACTTTAAAAATTTTCTGCATATTGATGTCACAACAGGATAGGTTGAGATTGGTAAAAAAAATGATCGGACGTACGATTTTTCTAGAAACAAGATCGGACAGTTTGAAAAATCCCCTTAAGTATAACCATGCGACCTGTGCAGTGCTATAAGTTATATACAAAAAAAATAAAGAATGAAAAATGAAAAAGAAAAAAAAAAAATTTAAAAAAAAAGAAAAAAAGAGCGGAATTTCCATTAGAGTTGGATGTAATGCAAGTCTTCGCTATCGTTCATATAAAAAAAAAAAATCAACAATGATTGAGTTATTATCACCTTCAATAGTTCGACCAATAATTAATATTCACCTATATCTACATTGGGCAAACAGCATTTGCATAATAACCAACCGCCCGACCGACATTTACCCAATGACATCAGCATATGGGGGTCACCCACCTAGCGATAATACAGACCTAAAATCTTACATAATCGATGAGAAAAACAGACGCACAAACAGAATCAACTATCTACGTCATTCGACCAGCCACTTCGACTATAAACACCCAACATTAATGACATTAGAAACTTGTCATTTATAACGCAGGTATTTCCGTGACGTCACTCACTCTCTCTCTCTCTCTCTCTCTCTCTCTCTCTCTCTCTCTCTTTCTCAAATATTTCAATATATATGTATTGAATATATATATATATATATATATATATATATATATATATATATATATATATATATATATATATATATATATAAATATATATATATAAATATATATATATATTTATATATATAAATATATATATATATATATATATATATATATATATATATATATATATATATATATATACATATATACATATTTTCGTAAAAAAACTATAATATGCTCATACGACAGTTAATATTCTGAAAAAATGTTTGAAAATTGAATACTCCGAGTGTACATATCTTTTTTTATTATTTTTTGGCCATCACGGTCGACTCCACATAGTCTCCTCGGATCATTTTTGAACTCTAGTCTTGTATTATGAATATTCTGAAATATCTAAAAGCTCAAAATGGTTTTATGAACTTACATTGATGACTTTTAATTCTGAACTGATCGAGTATAAACTAGTTTTTACTCGACAATAAAATTCGTGTCAATCAGTTCTCACCAAAAGCGTATCAACATAACATCTATGAATATATCAACGGAATCATTATGATTCTATAATGACAACAGTTTACTTATGGAAAATGAACGCAGAAATTGGGACCGAATATTATATTGAACGTCCGAAAGAGAAAATCCTACGCTATCAAGTAATAAATGATAAACAATAGTTACCATAGCAATACAGCGAATTGGTGGACCACCAAATATTCTGAATGGTCAATTCCAACTGATGGACATTGTTGTTTGTCTCTTTCAACAATGGGTGATGTTACTTGAAAAATAACACATTACAAATGACAAACAATCGTTACCATAGCAATACAGCGAACTGGTGGACTACCAAATTTTCTGATATAGGTCAATTCCAACTGGTGAACATTGTTATATAGTTAGTTAGTTGGTTAGTTAGTTAGTTAGTTGGTTATTATTTATTAGACGAGCTTTAGCGAGGATTCAATTTGACATACTGAAAAAAATTGGTGTTCGTTTTTATGTTTTTTTTTTGTGTGTTTTTTTGTCGGTTCTCCACAGGTCAAACGGCTACAGCTATCAACTTCAAACTTTTTTTCATAATGGTTCCTCATCTAACTTAGATCTGTATAGTTTTGTGGTATCATCAGATCGTATTTTTTTTTTTTATGAATTTAAGAAATTTCAAAAATGCCCATTAAAATAACACGGCGGAAAAAAAAGAAAATATTTTTATTTTCAAAAAAAATGAAATTCTGCGTGAAGTTGATTTACATTTTGATACACATTTCTGAAATGTTTTAGCTTGATCGTGTGAGCCATTTCGAAGACAAACCATAAAATGTGCTAAATTGGTACCACTCGAAGCAGTTTTTACCACCCAATTGGCGAATGTAGGCAAAAGTTTGGCAAAGAAGTCGACATACAATTACTTTCCGTTCGTCTAACAACGCGTATATAGCGTTTTCCCAGTTGGTCCCAATTACATTACAAGTAATATTGGATGAGTCAGCATAATTATAAAAAAGGAGATAAATACAGTACATTAAAGGACCATATTGATACATATACGCAGTAGTACATTCTACATTTAGTAGAAATACATGGAATAAAATTGTTGTCTGTCTCTTTCAACAATGGGTGACGTCACTTGACGCATATAGAAGTGTGTTGCCTGTTCCAGTGACACGATACTGGTTAACTGTAGGTCAATGACAAACAAACTTGAAATGGAATTGAAAATACGTTAATATTTCGAAATCTTCGCTCGATTAAAACACGTGTTTGCTGTTGAGATGGTCGATATATTCAATCCAATTCAATTCAATATTTCAATTCAACATCATTTTTTAATCTTATTAATCATTCAAGTCAACAATGATGATAACAAAGGTTAATGAATATATACATATACATGTATTTATTTATATTGTGTTTAACGACGCGCTGTACTGATGACTACGATCTATTGGCGTCGGTGGATGATGAATGAGATGATAGGATGATGAGATGGAAGGTTATTTCATTGTGTTTTTAGATGGTGGGAATGAGTCGGTCGTGGCCTGTTGTCAAGGAACAATCCTAGTATTGACCTGAACGACAGAGGGAAACCACAAAAAAAAAACTGTCAGGATGGTCGACCATGACAGGAATCGAACCCATGGTATCCTGAATGACAGTTCAGTGATTCAAAACTCAAAGCTCGAACTGGAATTACTTGATTCACTAGCTTTGTAATTGTTTTGACCTTTAAACCGCACCCTTGACACTCCGGGTCAAGACCATCTATATTAAATTTAATGTCAAAATAGAACTTTCCCAATTGTTTGGAAATAATTCAATTAGAAAACATTCCATTTCTAACACCAGGCATTGGAATCACCTGATATCACGCTATATCCTGTCTATCCAGAATAATAGTTTTTTTTAGACGAGCTTTAGCGAGGATTCAATTTGACATACTGAAAAAAATTGCGTGTTCGTTTTTATGTTTTTTTTGTTTCTATGTTTTTTTGTCGGTTCTCCACAGGTCAAACGGCTACAGCTATCAACTTCAAACTTTTTTTCATTATGGTTCCTTATCTAACTTAGATCTGTATAGTTTTGTGGCATTATTGGGTGATAACTTTTATTTTTACGAATTTTAGAAATTTCAAAATTACTCATTAGAATAACACGGCGGGAAAAAAGGAGAATATTTTTATTCTCAAAAAAAATGAAATTTTGTGTGAAGTTGAATAACATCTTGATACACATTTTAGGAAATTCTCAGCTTGATCGGGTCAGCCATTTTGAAGAAAAAATATGAAATGTGCTAAATTGGTACCACTCGAAGCAGTTTTTACCCATTTATAATTTGAATGTCACCCAATTGGCGAATTTAGGCAAAAGTTTGGCAAACAAGTCGACATACTATTACTTTCCGCTCGTCTAAAAACGCTTATTTAGCGTTTTCCTAGTTTATATTGGGTTTTAACGACGCACTGTAATGATGACTAAGATATATTGGCGTCGGATGGATGATTAATGAGATGATGGGATAATGAGATGATGTTTTTATGGGTAATGGGAAGGATAGTGGGAATTGGAAGCGGTCGTGGAAAACGGTCCCGAAAGAACAGAGATGTCCGAGGTTTGATTCCCGATGGTCGACTATCCTGACAGCCGTCTGTGGTTATAGTGAGTACTTCTATGGTAGGTCACGACCGCTTCCTTCCCACCATCCATAACACCTAATAAACTAACCTTTCATCTCATCGCATCATCTCATATATATCATTCACCGACGCTAATAGATCCAAGTCATCAGTATGGCCCGTGTTGAACCCAATACGGATAAATGAATCTTTCCATCATTTCAAATATCATTCCCCGACGCCAATAGATCCTATCGTCATTATAAACACGTCGCTAAAACAAATAAAAATACAAATACAAAGAATTGAAATAAAAGGGAAAGTTCGGAACTCTTAGACAATGAGACGATTCGGTGTTTCGAGCCAGTCATATTATCGACCTGCAACCGTGCGTGTCACGGCCATCCGACACGCCCAATCGTCGCTTTTTTAATATTGCCGACCGGCTGTCTTTGTCTGCATGCTTTTCCTGTTTGATAGAAGAACAAACTGCAGTTCGCGAACTTGACAAAGAAAAACAGAAGAGATTTGATTGAGTCATATTATAAGTAAATGTATACGAAACATTTTTTTTCATGAATGGAGGATGTTGATTGGTTCATCGATGATAGGCCTACGAATGAATCTTTATAAACGTTTTTTTTCTCTATTTCTGAATACATTTCTAACAAAGTTCGGTGAGCGCATGAAAAAACTAGGGCAAAACCATGTCGACTTGGGTTTGCCAGGCCATTTGTCCTCTTCCTTCTTCTCCTCCTCTGCCTGATTCTATATTCCTCCTCCATCTCTTCCATCTCAACTCTTCTCACCACCTCCCTCCACTTCTCCCTGTTCCACCGCTCTCTCTACTTCTATCTATATGTCTCCTCTCTCTTCGACAGCTCTTCGTTCAAATGCATTTAAAATAATTGGAAATAATTATTGTTATTACATTTCCATTTTTTTTTTTATTTCATCCACTTGTAGTTATATGTTTATAATTAGGTAAATATAAAAACTTTACAACGATACAATTATTTTCATTCGGAGATGTGATTACAGAGACATACATAGTAAAAATGAGACAAAAACGAAACCACAATATTGGAGCAAAGAGCTTCTTACCTCATTAAATGAACGAAACAATTGAAAAAACTCGACCAATTCAAATGGACGGCAATAATGATAGAAACAACGAGAGCCTTATAAGGCGTCTCTAGTCTCCATAGGGCAAGAAATTCCCGCCAGGGTGATTCCACAGATAAGAATGATCATACAATTCAATACAATACCCCCGTATAACCTAGGTGGGGTCGTTAAGCAAACAATAATCATCATCAACAAATGCATAATAAGATGTGGACAATTTTTTTCGAAAATGCTAATAAGTCGAATTTTATGATAACAAAATGTGGACAGATTACTTGTATGTAACAGTAACACTCGATATTTTTTCCGTCCATTTTTACCTACACTTTACATGTTTACATTTCTTGTCCGTTACATACAAATAACACGTAACATATTGTGAATGTTTATTATGGATCGACAGTATTTTATAAGATACTTCTCTGAATGGCGTGAAGCAGTTTAACTAACGTATATGTTCAGACGGAAAGCTAATACAATCGTTTATATTTTAGGTTGGCACTGAAAAAGTTACGCTTTGGGTAGGCTTTCCCCTTATGTAGATTGTAGAGTTTGAAACAGAAGTAATTAGCAGTACCCCTAGTGGTGTTTTCATTAACAATTCAGGAATACAGACAGTATTGGTCGTATAATTATTAATTATATAAGGATATTTTCACCGAGATGCGTGGCCGAGTGGTATAACACACTGGACCGTCATTCGGGAGACCGGGGTTCGATTCCCTCCATGGTCGACCATCCTGACAGGGGTTTTTCGTGGTTTCCCTCTGTCGTTCAGGTCAATACTGGGATGGTTCCTTAACTACAGGCCACGACCGACTCCTTCCCACCATCCAAAACACCTAATAAAATAACCTTTCACCTCATTATCCCTCCATATCATTCATCATTCACCGACGCCAATAGATCGTAGCCATCAGTATAGTGCGTTGTTTAAACCCAATATTAAAAAAAAAAAGTCTACGCGAACTGGTGTTTTCATTCACAATTCAGGTATACAGAATATATTGGTAGGCCCATGTATTATCAATTATACAAAGGATATTTTCCGGTGGTTGCAAGAATCAGCTGTTCAGATCGAGTTACTATTGAATATGAGTTATAGCTAGGAGTAGATTTGAAACTAAAAGTCAGTTTTCTATCTATCTGACACCTATAAAATCATATGATAAAACAAGGTAGGTTTACTATTTAGCCAGGTTGAAGGAATAATTTGTCTTTTGGTTCAATCATTGATAGATAACACGCTATGTGGTGTCATTGCATTTTTTTCTAATGATGACCCAATTAACAGTTAGGTTATACGGGGGTACGAATGAGCGGGTAATAATGAAATGATGAAGTGATGATAGGTGAAAAGACGTTTAAAAATCATAATGTTGACGATTTGAGAGATATATACCGTAATGAAATGTTTTTTTCGTAACAATAAATGGTAATGAATAACAATACTGCATGAGGTTATTTGAGTTGATGTATTCTTTAGAAGTCGAAACAATAGGGGTTCTAGGAAGGTTATACGGGATTCGAATCCACGACCCATTTTATTCGAGATTTGTTCTGAAAAATGACCTTGAACGAATCTGACACGTCACTCAATGAGTTCAATGGAATTAAATAATTATGAACACAAGAAAAGCTGGAAACGTGTATTTTAAATCTCCCAAATAGAGGAAAATGAATATTAAAAAATACTGTTATATTTGCGTTTGACTTAATTTCAATGAATAGGTTTCTGTCAAGTAACAAATGACAAACAATAATTACCATAGCAACGAGGGGTTAACAACTGGTGAATTTGGCTCACACCTGATTTCAGATTTCAAGGTATTTCAGAAAGATTTCAAGGGATTCTAGGAAGATTTCATGACAAGTTGTACGCCAGATTTAAGTTGGGCCGAATTCACAAAAGGTCATAACTTTGATCCGGCTCAAAGTTACGACAATTTGTAGAGATAATACCATATTTGATCTATTATTTTTGATTTTTAAATTTTTAATATGTAATAGATTGATGATACTGATGGATTTAATGAAAAAATAACAAAAAAAAACGAAAATAATGGATCAAATATGGTATTATATATCTAGAAATTGTCGTAACTTTGAGCCGGATCAAAGTTATGACCTTTTGTGAATCTGGGTCCAGTAGAGTAGATATATAATGTGAGCCAAAATCTGTTTTTATGCAATTTTTTCCATTCTCTACAAAAATTAAGACAATCGAATTGAAAAACTATAAAAAGTTAAAAAGTAACATTTCACCCCACGGATATTACACAACTATCGACCCGCATGTGTCTCGATATAAACCACGTGATACCTCATTCTCCTTGGTGCGAATCATGGCCACTCGACACTCCCATTCGCAAAACCCTTCACCACGAGACGAGCGTCTGTCTCCCCCCCCCCCCCCCCCCCCGATCACCCCGTGACCAAGGTGTTTCCAGCGCCCCGGGGGCAGGTCAGTTCTCCGGCAGGTTGCTGTTCAAGGTTAGTGCATCACGCGCCCAGGTTCAGCACTCGGTGCGGAGGGATACGAAAAGTGTTGCATGTTTGGTTTGGGTTACTATGGTAACTGAAGGTTGATGGCAAACAAGCTTTTGTTGAAGTTGTGATTGGAGAACACAAAATTGAGGGAAATTGTGGTTCACTTATTACAAACTCATACAGATTAGGCTACTAAACATGACGAAACAAGTTATAATCACTATAAATAAGTAATATAAGGGAAAGAAGTAGGCCTAATCATTGCCCAAGAGATTCAGTTCAAAGTGGAAGATATCAACATTCGTGTGTTTATACTGAAAGACTTTTATCTACGGCGAAAAATTATGGTCACAGACAGCGCAGTCCTGGTGTTGAAGACCATTAGTTTTGAATAATCAAAATGGGGTGGTAAGATCGCCCTTGTGGTGCCCCGTCCAAACGATCCTATCTTTCATCCATGGCCTTAATTGGGGAACAATGATTTTGTATCAAGTTTCGATGTTATTAAAAAAAAAAAAAAAATAAGCTGTGAACATAGTTTACATTGTTTAGAAAATCTGACACTTCCTTAATAATAAAAATATGTCAACGCCTCGAGTATACAAAAAAATGGAATGTGAGATATTCAGACAATTTTCAAAGAAGTTGGTCATACAGAAAAAAATTATCGTGTTCCGAATTACCAACGTGGAAGTATCTCTAACTGGCAGTTTCAACTTGTTAACTTGTTTCCACTAACTCGCAGATAAATGCTGACTGAACTTGGTAATGCCGGGCCTAATCGATTATGAAGCTTAGATTTCAGATATCATCTTTATTGTTATTGTTATATTAATACCCACGAAACATATGAAGGGCGTATATATATATATATATATATATATATATATATATATATATATATATATATATATATATATATATATATATTCAATATACGTATTTTATATATATATATATATATATATATATATATATATATATATATATATATATATATATATTCAATATACGTATTTTATATATATATATATATATATATATATATATATATATATATATATATATATATATATATATATATATATATATATATATATATATATATATATATTCAATATACGTATTTTATATATATATATATATATATATATATATATATATATATATATATATATATATATATATATATGACTATATATATATATATATATATATATATATATATATATATATATATATATATATATATGGTATATATATATATATATATATATATATATATATATATATATATATATATATATATATATATATATATATATATATATATATGGTAAATGGTAACACACTGAACCGTCATTCGGGAGACCGGGGTTCGATTCCAGCTATGGTCGACAGAGTATCCTGACAGAGTTTTTTCGAGGTTTTCCTCTGTCGTTCTAGTCAATACTGGGATGGTTCCCTAACAACAGACCACGACCGACTTCTTCCCACCATCCAAAACACCTAATAAAATATCCTTTCATCTCATCATTCCATCATCTCATATATCATTCACCGACGCCAATAGATCTTAGTCATCAGTACAGTGTGTCGTTGAAACCCCAATATGAATCAAAATACAACTAATCTAATCAAGATCTTCAATTTTTTTTAATAATATCGAATTGAGAAATTGAATTAGATTAAGAATGAAAGTAGGATCATTTGAACGGTGCACCATCACAAGGGCTATCACACTACTTATCTTAATTATTTCGAATTGGAAAAAAAATGTATCAGCAGCATTGCGCTGTCTGCGATGATCATACTTCATCACCTCAAAAACAAGTCTTGACGGTTCACAAAAGTCCGAAACACATTATAACCAACCTCGGTAGCTCGGTCAGCTGAGGCACCGCTTCAGAAACTGAAGTCACCTCTGGGCGTGGGTTCGAGTCCCGCATAAGGCATGAGTTATTGCGAAAACGTCATCTCACTAATCATCACTTCATCGTTTCATAATCACCCGCTCATTCGTACCCCCGTGTAACCTAGCTGTTGGTGGGGTCGTTAAGAAAACAATATTATTTTTTTATATTAGGTTTTAACGACGCACTATACTGATGACTACGATCTATTGGCGTCGGTGAATGATGAATGAGATGATAGGATGATGAGATGAAAGGATATTTTATTAGGTGTTTTGGATGATGGGAAGAAGTCTGTCGTGGTCTGTTGTTAGGGAACCATCCCAGTATCAACCTGAACGACAGAAGGAAACCACGAAAAACCCCCATCAGGATGGTCGACCATGGCGGGAATCGGACCCCGGTCACCCGAATGACGGTTCAGTGTGTTACCAATCGGCCACGCGTCTCGGTGTAAACAATAATCACAACCCGAAACGTATTACAAGAATAATAAACATTATACGAATGAAATATTTGTGTTTCTATTCCCTGGTACGCTAGCGTACACTCGTTGGTACTCCCCCCCCCCCAACAATACCCCAAGCCACGCCCCTTTACACCCCCTAGCACCACTCTCCAGCCGGTCAGTCTTCCAAGTTGGATTTTTCATCACTCGACGATCAAACCTTGTCGACGCCGGTATCGGTTCAGTGCTTTCAGTTCGGTGCGTGCCATAGGATTACCATCATCTCCCGACTCAAGGTAATTCTACTACTACTATACTATACTACTATTATATTTAAATTTACTATTTATATTTATTATATTTTATATTGTGTGTACATGGTTGTAGTATTTTTTGCATTTTTTAGTAGTCTCTACAACGATTTTTTATGTATTCTATAATATTACTTATTTTTGTACTCTTACATGACTATATAGCAATATCATGTATATGATCAATCTGTATAAATGAACATTTTAACTATTATTATTATTATCATTATTATCATTAAGTAGCATACTATCAGAATAGCTGACTTAAAAAAGAATTAATTGTATGTAATATTGAAATTATGAGTGTTATTTTTGTTTGTCAAGGTTTTTTTCCATTGTTTTACGTAATGTTTGATGGATGAACTTCACAGAGGGTTTATAAGGTAAATTTACTGATTAACGTACCACGGCATTTTTTTTCAATTTTTTTCAATTTTTTTTTCATTTTTTTAAAGGTATATAAGCTCCGTTCCGCCTGCCGGCGGTATACGCGAGGTTTGTACACTAACCTGACCCTAACCTAACCTACTGTCCACCTTTGTCATCTTAGTCAGATCACAAAGCATCAACTTCAAGTGAGTAAGAAACAAAACAAACAAAATACAAAATGTCCAAACTACACACCATAGATATGAACAAGATCTATCAGAAAACACAAAAAACGCGAACATAGGACAAAAATTGGCCATGGTACGTTAATCAGTAAAATTTTTTTTTTTTTTTTTTTTTTTTTAATAACATCGAAACTTGATACAAAATCATTGTTCCCCAATTAAGGCTAAGGATGAAAAGTAGGATCGTTTGGACGGGGCACCACAAGGGCGATCTTACCACCCCATTTTAATTATTTAAAACCAATGAACTTTAACACCAGGACTGCGCTGTTGGTGACCATAACTTTCCGCCGCAGATAACAGTCTTTCAGTTTCCAAAATCAGTAAAATTACCGTTTATTATGTAGGATGAGTATAATGAAAAAAAAATATATTCAACCTAGCTGATAATAGTGCTATAATTAAAAAAAGAAATTAAATTTGAAAAATTGAAATACTACAATACATATTAATGTAGGCATTCAATATATTTGGCAAATAATAATAGTTTTTATAAATTTGTGTGATGAAAAGAATATAGAATAGGTCTATGAGATAGTGATGATTATTGTTTGCATAGCGACCCCACCAACAATAAGGTTATACGGGGTTACGAATGAGCAGTTGATTATTGTGTGCTTTACGACCCCACCAACAATAAAGTTATACGGGGGTACGAATGAGCAGGGGATTATAAAACTATGATGTGATGATGAGTGAAAGGATGTTTACAAAAACCCATGCCTTATGCGGGACTCGAACCC
>OZ023337.1:30478649-30533649 GCA_964007535.1 Brachyptera risi
CCTAAATCACTCGACCAAGTGGTATTGTATTTTGTATTGTAGTTTATATGAACCATTGCGGACATGTGAATAGTCTTTTTAGTCAGTTGGAATAATGGGAAGGTGACGGTCGTGGCCTGGCGTTAATTGGAGCCATCCCATGCGTACCACTTGAGCGACAGTCGGAAACCACGATAAAACCCTGACAGGATGGTTGACCATGGCGGGAATCGAACCACGGTCTCCTGAATGACGGTTCAGCATGTTGGTTACTGGTCCACTCGTCATATGGTATATTGCATTGGATTCAACGGGTATCAGAGAAACAGATAAGGGACTTTCACTTTTGTTTCAAGATCTACGTGAATGCAGCTGATATTTCTCTAGGCTATATGTGAATGGCGTATATAATTGTAGACAGAAAATATTTTTTTCCGAAATACAAATTTTGAACATGAATAAATTATAAACGCGTTGTTTTATTGCAAATTTTTCATGACCGAACTTGCGGTGGGTATTATAGTCACACAAATTCGTTTTCCATGCAAGTTTAATATCACTCATTTTTTTCTTTGTCCATTTTGTATAATGATGAACTTTACATTTGCTGTTAATGGAAAGAAGTGATCATTGCCCAAGAGACTTGGTTCAAAGTGGAAGATATCAACATGCGTGTGTTTTATTTACTCATACCAATGCTGGTAATGTCCGGATATATCACAGAAACGGTTTTCACTTGTGATGTGTTCCGGACTTTCGGAAACTGAAAGACTTTTATCTGCGGCGGAAAATTATGGTCACCAACAGCACAATCCTGGTGTTGAAGTTCATTGGTTTCAAATAATTATAATGGGGTGGTAAGATCGCCCTTGTGGTGCCCCGTCCAAACGATCCTACTTTTCATCCATAGCCTTGTTTGGGGAAGAATGATTTTGTATCATGTTTCGATGTAATTAAAAAATTTAAAAAAAAAAATTAATTCAAATTTGTACATTATGTAGGCTGCATTATGGAGTGCTTTTATCCACACATTTTATTATAGTTTTAGTGCGTATATGTCAGTAAGTTTCCTCAGGAGGTATATACAAGTTATCGATTGAAACTAAATCCAAGATAGACCTACATGGACGTTCTCTTTGGTACAGTTTTCAAAGGTCCAGATGTATCGCTTTCAAATCATATATGCGTTTTTTAAATAATTTTTTTAAATATTTTGTTCCTCTTTTTTCAATATTTATTATTTTTCCTTTTCTTTTTCTCAACAAGTAATCAATTACAATATTATCTCTTCTAGACTATAGCTCAATACCATTATTAATTTTTGTATTATTAAATACGATTGTATTATCTTTTTGCTCTCTTTTATTATTTTGTTACTTTCATTGTTATAAGTTATGAGTTATAATAATAATAATAATAATGGTTTTATTTCCTTTTAGCTGCCTATATTATTCCGTGTCCAATGGGCAATTTTTTGAAGGCAGTCTTCATTTTTTAATAAAAAATGTATTAATTAGACTCAGTACTTCAGTTTACTGGCCGGTTAGTTAACCAGTAGGGGAAACCCAGTACTCTCAAAACTTCTTAGAATGTTGACTGTATGCTAAGTCAAACGATTCACGAGCAATTATCACATGCAATCTAATACAGACACACTGGGTCTAGAAGCATTCTCTAGAATCATTCCTGCTCAATGCCGCTAATCAAAACACAAACATGCCGTCTACAGATGAGACAATCGCGGAAGGAATTGATCGTTGAACCCGCTGCGCAGATGGTTGAGCAATAGCCGTCGCTAAGAACGCTATTAAAAGCGTATGGGAGTCGTCGATTTAGCGAAATATCAGATTTTTTTTTTATATTGGGTTTAAACGACGCTCTGTAATGATGACTGAGATCTATTGGCGTCGGATGAATGATTAATGAGATGATGGGATGATGAGATGAAGGTTTTATGGGTAATGGGAAGGATAGTGGGAAAGAAGCGGTCGTGGCCTATATAGTGGGAACCATCCCGGCATTAGCGTAGACTACAGAGGAAAACCACGAAAAACCCCTGTAAAGATGGACGGTGGCGGGGATCGAACCGGGTCCGATATGTCCCTTCACCTCCCGGGTCACACGAAGCAAGTGCGCTAACCACTCAGCTACATGTGCCGGTGAAATATCAGTTTTTGTGATAAGTTTCGAACGGTATGAGATATCAAAATTCTAGAAACACAAATATTTTAGATACTTTCAAGATGGTAAGTATGGGGTGATAGGATCGCCCTTGTGGTGCCCCGTCCAAACGATCCCATCTTTCATCCATATAGACTTAATTGGGGAACAATTATTTTGTATCAAGTTTCGATGTTATTAAAAAACAAAACTTTCAAGGTGGTGAATGAATGAATAAGTTATTAGGGTTTTAAGGCGCATCGACAGCGAGGTAAAGGTTGGAGTTAATTGATTAATGTAGATAGGCGTGACTTATACGAAGCAGGGGAAATTTTAGATACCTTGATTGGTTATTTCCCCATTTCCCCTGCTTCACTGTCCACTTGATTGGTTTTTATATTTTGTGACATCACGAGGGCGGACGATCTACAATGGTCAATTGATTTATCGTCTAATTGTCGATCGTATAGAGCTGAAAAATGTGTTTTTTTAGCTATATTAGCTCGACAATTATGTGATATGAGTTGAATAGTAACAACTTATACCATCTGGAGGCATCGCAAATATCTACATTTTCTCCGTAAAATAATTTCGATATCTTATACCGTTCGAAAAGTTATCACGAAAAAACTGATATCTCGCTGAATCGTCTCGCATGCGATCTTGATTGAGAAAGGAAAAACAAACGAATAACAAATATTTCCAATATCCGTCGCTAAAATCTCCCATAGCCCATGGCGAAATACCTTCCGAAATGATTTTCAAACTGAGACGTGTGGCCAAGTGGTTATCACACTGAACCGTCATTCAGGAGACCGGGGTTCGATTCCCGCCATGGTCGACCATCCTAAAAGGGTTTTTTCGAGGTTTCCCTCTGTATTTCAGGTTGATACTGGGATGGTTCCTTAACAACAAGCCACGACCGACTCTTCGCCACTATCCAAAAACGCCTAATAAAATAACCTCTCATCTCATCATCCCATATAAGATTCACCGACGCCAATAGATCGTAGTCATCACTCATCAGTACAGTCCGTCGTTAGAACCCAATATAAATGAATGAATAATTTTAAACAAGGCTTCGAACCGTTGATTCTCGCATCCGAAAGCAAGCCATGTATACCTCCATGCCACGGATAGCTCTTACAAAACAATTACAACTTGCACAGAAACGAGATAGCTATAGACTGCATCCGTCTGGTCTCAGATTCAAAGCACCTTGGCTCAACTGTCCGACCCAGACGAATGGCATTATGATAATGAGTTATATAATTACAGCAAATCTAGAAATGGTTTACGCTCCAGGGCTGGAATTTCCAGCATGGAAATATATCTGACTGTAAGTTTAGGGCTATCATCATGAAGACCCATTCCGCGCATATCGCAGTTGGTTCCCAGCCACCAAACAAGATTTAATGCAAATCTGTGGGATTGGTGTATCGTCATCAACACTAACAAATCTTCATCCTCTTATTATATCTTATGACTCTTATTATATCTTATTATATCATCCTCTTATTACTCTTATTATATTTTTATAGGACAGCCCGCACACAAGACTTTGTCTTACGCGGGCTTCTTGTTTTGGTTTATTATATGAAAATGTGAAAGTGTTACAAATTCAGATGGTACAAAACATGAATAAAATGATTTAAAAATTGAATTAATTGAATTGGAATTTTTCAATTTTTGGTCCAAAATTATGGAATAAATGAAGGGATGAAGTGGACCAACCCAATTTTTTTCTCAAAATAATCTATTTAAACCACTTCATTTGTATTGTGTTATTTTTGTGTTTTTTGTGTGTGTTT
Organism: Brachyptera risi; assembly: GCA_964007535.1. Taxonomy (NCBI): domain Eukaryota; kingdom Metazoa; phylum Arthropoda; class Insecta; order Plecoptera; family Taeniopterygidae; genus Brachyptera; species Brachyptera risi. The sequence continues at coordinate 30,482,600 of OZ023337.1, forward strand.
TTTTTTTTTACACTAGTTTTAGAGTATTAAACATGTGGACCAAGCTTTGTGGCCCCCTTTATATTTTGGAGCAAAACGGACCAACCCACATTGGAAGTGTTTTGTTTTGACTTTTGGGTTGGAATTACCTCTGTCCCTCAAACATGAGAAATCTTGCAATGTTTTTAAAAATGAATATAATGAGTGGCTGTTGAATGAACAGGAGAACAGCATAATACTCGAATCTACATCATCCAACCCTTTGGTAGGGTTCACATGTGGATCATTCTTAACATTATCATATATCTGTTCATGTTATTATTATTTAAATATTTGAATATTAAATATATATATATATATAATATATATATATTTCATATGTATATATATATATATATATATATATATATATATATATATATATATATATATATATATATATATATATATATATATATATATATATATATATATATATATATATATATATATATAAACCAGTATATTTCTATATATTTTTTTTTATATGTGTATATATATATATATATATATATATATGGGCCTATATATATATATATATATATATATATATATATATATATATATATATATATATATATATATAGGCCTATATAAATATATATATATATATATATATATATATATATATATATATATATATGTATATATATATATATATATATATATATATATATATATATATATATATATATAATATATATATATATATATATATATATATATATATATATATATGTATATATATAAACCAGTATATTTATATATATTTTTTTTTTTTATATGTGTATATATATATATATATATATATATATATATATATATATATATATATATATGAATATATATATATATATATATATATATATATATATATATATATATATATATATATATATATATATATATATATATATATATATATAAACCGGTATATATATATTTTTTTTTCGAGTGTCAACCATTCACGCTATTGAAAGAATGATTATTATAGACACACAACGACATGTCGATGAAGCCAACAACCAGATTTAGCAATATACTCATCATCATGGTGATGAAGTAACCATCCAGCTTTCTACATAGTATTAGCAAATTCTTGTTATTATTTATAACTCGGTCATTATTTACTATACGACTTATTTCGAAGCAGTCATAATATGATAAATGAAAGTATCCTTTTGAATGAAGGTAAATATCTCACCTTGCCCTTGCTCATTATATTGCCATTAGTATCACTTGGACAGATAAACATTCACAACAATGTGATTGTACAGAGATAATTTGTAATTCTATTCTAACGAATATCGATCATTTACTTTTACGATAATAGGCCTATAACTATTGTTAGGGCGATGTTTTTTTCCAACAATAAATTATTCGTTGCCCTTGTTCCACGTGGCAACCCCATCGTCGGCAGTGATTCAATTCAACAAATATATATATATATATATATATATATATATATATATATATATATATATATATATATATATATATATATATATATATATATATACATTGAATGATTAAATTTTTCACACACAAAAACAATCCTAGAGCCATGAACTCATTAAAATATATATATATATATATATATATATATATATATACATATATATCATATATATAAGCATATGAATATATATATATATATATATATATATATATATATATATATATATATATATATATATATATATATATATATATATATATATATATATATGTATATGTATATATATATTCATATATATATATATATATATATATATATATATATATATGCATATATATATATATATATATATATATATATATATATATATATATATATATATATATATATATATATATATATATATATATATATATATATATGTTTTCACGTAGGTTTTGGCGGATGTAATTGATGTTGGATATGTCTTTAGGGTTGTTAGTACGCATATTGTGACTTGTAATAATAAGGTACTCACTATTACAAACTCGACGTTTCGGTAGAATCGCATCTACCTTCATCAGGACGACACGTCTGGTTACTTCGAGAAGCAAGCAGCGAAACGTCGAGTTTGTAATAGTGAGTACCTTATTATTACAAGTCACAATATGCGGACTAACAACCCTAAAGACATATCCAACATATATATATATATATATATATATATATATATATATATATATATATATATATATATATATATATATGAAATCTATCAAACAATTCCTTATTTTTATATATTCCATCCACGATGTCACTTATTTTCGCGAGAAATTCTCTCTCCATGCTCTCAGTTGCTCAGCCAGCTGAGGCACCGCTTTAGAAACTAAAAGTTACGGTTGGGCGTGGGTTCGAGACCCTCATAAGACATGGGACATAAGACATAGTTTCATTATCAGCTGCTAATTCGTACACTCGTATAAACTAGCTGTTGGTGGGGTCGTTAAGCAAACAATAATACTTGCTCATCCCATGACAATGTCTTCCATCTCGTTGTCCCGTCAAGGTGATACCAAGTCGTCATGTGACAAGTGGAAGGGTGAAAGCCTTCGGTTCTACAACTTGTCGAACATTTTACAAAATCACGCTTTTCGTATTGTTTCATTGTTATCTACAAGTTACATACCAAACCTCGGATAAGTGAAAAACAAGACAACAACAACAACAACAACAACAACATGTGTTTCTTCTTGTATCTGTGTTTGCACACAGACAATCAACGTGTTGGCATTCCTCAAGACAATTAATTGACATTTGAAAGTTCTAATTGTTGGCAATTAAAGGAATTGCCCGACTGTGGATTGAGTTTTTCCTAATGTCAATCGAATTGACCCACTCTATACACGCAGTACAGGCTTACAAACACAAACATGTTGAATATAAATATATATGGATCACTAAAAGATTAGTGTAGTATATGTTGTATTCAGAAGTGGCTCATACAGTCTTTTTGCATATGACATGAAAAGTGATTATTTTTACATATTTTTATAGTAGCGGGAAGTATATATAAACCCGATACAGTATACTGTATTTCGATAAATTCGAGAAAAGGCACAAATTAAAGTCCTATATTTATCAAATCAAAATATATTCATATATCGATATATTTATTCTCTATATATTTATATATATATATATATATATATATATATATATATATATATATATATATATATATTTATTTATTTATATTTACATATATATTTATACATATTCATATCTTCATATATTACCTATAAATTTCAAACAGATCTGAGAAATTAGGGAAAAAAATAATTACTGATGAAGTAAAGAAACCGGCACATGCAGCGCAGTTGCTAGCGCGCTCGCTTCATGTGATCCGTGAGGTGATGGGCATATCAGACCTGGTTCGATACCCGCCACCGTCCAGCTTTACAAGGGGTTTTCGTGGTTACCCTATGTATTCTAGGCTATAATGCAGGGATGGTTCCCACAATATAGGCCACGACCGCTTCCTACCCATCACCTTCAAGAAACCTTAATTTCATAATTGATTCATTCGACGCCAATAGATCTTAGTTAACATTCCAGTGCGTCGTGAAACCCAATATCAATAAATAATTGAGGAATGAAGAAATAATCCAATAATTTCCACCCTATGCCCCGTCAAATCATGACGGTCTTCCTCAAATGTTCTCCACTATATTTTTTTTTAATAACATCGAAACTTGATACAAAATCATTGTTCCCCAGTTAAGGCCAAGGATGAAAAGTAGAATCGTTTGGACGGGGCACCACAAGGGCGATCTTACCACCCCATTTTAATCATTTAAAACCAATGAACTTCAACACCAGGACTGCGCTGTTGGTGACCATAACTTTCCGCCGCAGATAAAAGTCTTGCAGTTTCCGAAAGTCCGGAAAAAATTATAAGTAAAAACCGTTTCTGTGATATATATCCGGACATTACCAGCATTGGTATTGAGAGTAAACAAAACACACGAATGTTGATATCTTCCACTTTGAAGTAAGTCTCTTGGGCAATGATCACTTATTTTCATTAACAGCAAATGTAAAGTTTAAAATCCCCACTCCCTTTTAAAACACCGTAGCTCAGTCATCAAAGTTACTTTGCTTCAGAAACTAGAATTAGATCGGGTTCGATTCCCGGTATGGGTTTTTGTAAATGCTCTTTCAATTTCATTCACTTCATCACTTCCGTCCACCTGCTCTTTCGCACCCCCATATAATTCAGTAACTGAGACTATTAGTGGCTGGCACACTGAACTGTCATTCAGAAGACCGGGGTTGGATTTCCGTCATCGTCGACCATCGATCCTGACAGAGGTTTTTCGTGGTTTCCCAGTGTCGTTCAGGTCAATATATATATATATATTTTTTTATAATATCGAAACTTGATACAAAATCATTGTTCCCCAATTAAGGCTATGGATGAAAGATGGGATCGTTTGGACGGGACACCACAAGGGCGATCTTACCACCCCATAGGTCAATACTGGGATGGTTCCTTAACAACAGGCCACAACCGACTCCTTCTCACTATCAAAAAACACCTAATAAAATAACCTTTCATCCCATCATCTCATATATCTTTCACCGACGCCAATAGATCGTGGTCATTAGTAAAGTGCGTCGTTAAACCCAATATAAATAAATGACATGAATACAATTCAGTAGTTGGTGGTGTTCGAAGCATAAAAAAAGTTTTAATTAATGGAAGAACCAACTTTATTTGCAGTGTAGAAAGACAATCATCCGGTATACTAAATCAGTGGCGCATGTTTTTCAAGTGGTGTAATATTGAATCTCTCAAATACGCGACTGTTACTCAAGTCAAAGAGCTCAGTTTTGACTGTGTTGTTCGCTGATTGTCATCATGTTTACAATCAACCAAGGTGTATGATTCACAGCCACTTATAGTTGATACGCTTCCCAATGGAAATCGTGCAAGTTTCGAAACCACAAGGTGTGTTGATTTCGATTACATTACTGAGACGAGTGGTCGAGTGGCTAGTACACTGAACCATCCTTCAGGAGACCGGCGTTTCATTCCTGATGTGGTCAACCATCCTGACAGGGGTTTTTCATGGTTTCCCACTGTCGTTAAGGTCAATACTGGGATGGTTCCTTAACAACAGGCCACGACCGACTCCTTCCCACTATCCAAAAACACCTAATTAAATAACCTTTCTTCTCATCATCCACCATCTCATATATCATTCACCGACGCCAATAGATCGTAGTTACAAGTAAAGTGCGTTGTTAAACCAAATAAAAATATTTAAAAAAATCGATTGCATTCCATACAAAGTATCTCGCTCATCTTACAGTACCATAATATGCCGCGTTTTTCAATTTTTAAATAATAATTCTAAATTAAATCAAGAAAAGATTTTCAAATCATCAGCAAAATCCCCTGCAGACAAGTCTGCAAACTCCCAGTTATACGTGTATAGGTGTGTTAAAACCTATCGTTAGAATAATTGACCCATTGATAAAAACAAATGACCTTCGACGTCAGTTTTCAACCGTATTTCAGATTTAACCGCAGTAAAAACCTAACAAAGAACTTTTGCAGTACCGGTTTCTTTCTTCTCGTGTTACACTGCCGCTCGTCTGAACTTCTCATTATATACATAATGGCATCCGGCACTGTCGGTCGTTTCGCTTGGTATGCATATGAACTTGAGTGGAATTATGCTAACTGATCAATAGCTGTTGTCAATCGATTAGTTTTAGTTGTTTAAAGAACATTCAGGGTTCAGTTTAAATAGCATAACAACCCTGAAACTAGATTTTAATGAATAATGGCGATATTTATTTCCCTAATTTTAGAGAAAACTAGAAATCATCATGATCTCAATTTCAGAAATTAGAATCAATTTATTTGTCCTCCAGAACCCGTGACGTAGACATTACTCGTTTATGTTTCTATACATAATCGGTGATGCCTACGTCATGGTCTATGGGGGACAAGAAAATTAATTAAAATTTCCGAAAGTGAGATGATTATTTCTAGTTTTCTCTAATTAAAATAATTTTAAATAATTAAAATGGGGTGGTAAGATCGCCCTTGTGGTGCCCCGTCCAAACGATCCTACTTTTCATCCTTAGCCTTAATTGGGGAACAATGATTTTGTATCAAGTTTCGATGTTATTAAAAAAGAAAAAAAAAAGTTTTCTCTAAAATTAGGGAAATAAATACCGTCATTATTCGTTAGGACCTAATTTAAGGGTTGTAATGACCTTTAAGCTTTCAGCTTTCTTATGTATGACATTGTTGTATTATTAATGTTTATAGTAATTGAACATAATTTATTTATATATTTATAGTATAAAATATATAAATACAATATATTCATAGTAATTTTGTATTCCTTATATAACTATTGAAAAGTTTTTATTCATTATTTTCCTTGTATAATTTGAACAGAAATATCATGATAGGCCCATGTTGTTGTATTTCAAGTAGCTAGGCCTAACCCTTGATTTATAAGACAGTGAAAAAAAGTAAACACTGAGGCCTGGTATTACCAACGTGGGAGTAGCTCCAACTGACAGATAAAAGTTGTTATCACCATGGTTACCTGGGATATTTGTTTTGACCAACTCTCAGATAACTGCCAACTAGACTTGGTAATACCGGACCTAAGTGAACTTGTTTCATTGTTTCATGATATAAACCCGATTTTTGTCCAAGCTATCAATTTTATTTTTCATCCCACAGATAAGCATGTTTGGCTAAATGTGGAAGAGCGTGTTAATTAATCTTGTATGTATGTATTATTTATATCAAATGGAAAAAAATAGAACAAATTAGAATCATCCAGACTTATAATTTTCAACTTTACGATAGGCCCTATATGTATTATTATTATTATTTTTAATAACATCGAAACTTGATACAAAATCATTGTTCCCCAATTAAGGCTATGGATGAAAGATAGGATCGTTTGGACGGGGCACCACAAGGGCGATCTTACCACCCCATTTTGATTATTTAAAACTAATGATCTTCAACACCAGGACTGTGCTGTCTGTGACCATAATTTTTCGCCGTAGATAAAAGTCTTTTGCAGTATAAACACACGAATGTTGATATCTTCCACTTTGAAGTGAGTCTCTTGGGCAATGATCACTTCTTTCCATTAACAGCAGATGTCAAGTTTATTATTATGCAAAATGGACAAAATAAATTAGTGAGGCCTATAATGTTATAATTTTTTTTTTCAATAACATCGAAACTTGATACACAATCATTGCTCCCCAATTAAGGCTGCGGATGAAAGATAGGATCGTTTGGACGGGGCACCACAAGAGCGATCTTACCACCACATAATTAATGTTATTAATAATCAATAATAATTAATTATTATTAATTATTATCATTTATAATAATTAATTATTAAAATTAATAATTTTATGATTAGGCCTATCACTCTATTGATTAATGATTGTGGCCAATTAGTATACTTCATCCAAGCATTTGCTTCGAGGACTGTGGGAAACCACGAGAAACCAAGTCGGGATGGATACTTAATACATGCAAATTATTAATGTGCATATAGTAATCAGAGCAAATTAGAATTATCATGACTTGTAATTTTCAACTTTACGACACACACTTACACTCAGTTTCATGTTTTCAATGTTTACTTCCGAGTTTAATACCTGATCAGGTTAATTCTAATAATTCCTCAGCACACGAACTTTTATGATTTGGGAATTTACCATTCATATAACTTTTATTGACTGTATTACATTCATTTATTATTTATTTATTTCATTTTTCAAGTATTCAACGCAAAATATGGATACACATTTTGCATTACAAACCATTTTTTAATAACTATACAATACAGGTTGAATAGGAAATACAATACTGAGGCCCAGTATTACCAAGGACAGTTAGTATTTATCTGAGAGTTGGTAAAAACAAATATCCCAGGTAACCATGGTGATAACAACTTTTATCTGCCAGTTGGAGCTACTCCCACGTTGGTAATACCAGGTCTGAGTGCAAGAAAGAAACTACAAGTATTACCGGTAACCAAGTTTTTCTATAGGTACCGGTATCAGGAAAAAGAGTAGGCCTAAAGAACAAATGAAATTAAAATAGAATGAAAAAAAACGTGCAATCGTCGCTATATATTCTTGAACTTGCATATATACTATAGGTTAGGTTAATACTATTCACAATCAATACTGTTATTTTTTATTTGAATTATTCATTATTTTTTTTTTATAGTTTATCAAGTTGTCAACGCGATACGAAGTTTGTATTCACCAATCAAGGCTGATAAGGTAGGATCGTTCTGTAGGGGACACGACAAACTTGATCTCAACAGTTTCACGCGATAAATAATATATAATGTAACTGATTGAAGAAGTGACGAGTTGATAGCGATAATTCGAATATAATGTATGTTAGTGTATATATATATATATATATATATATATATATATATATATATATATATATATATATATATATATATATATATATATATATATATATATATATATATATATATTATATATATATATATATATATATATATATATATATATATATATATATATATATATATGTATATATATATATATATGTATATATATATATATATATATATATATATATATATATATATATATGTATATATTTATATATATATATATATATATATATATATATATATATATATATATATATATATATATATATATATATACGCATAGCTGGCTCGTGTTTTGTGTTTTTTTTCAACATTCTTTCAATCGTATTCTCATAAAATATTCTTCAGTTTTCATCATTTATGCATCAATTTTACTCAAATTGATATAAAATGGTTTCTCCGTAAGGAAAAATGATCTTGATGATCTTTCCCTTTTGGCTTTGACTCGTTCCTGTTATACACACTATAGGCCTACTCGAACGTCTAACTTCTTGATTTAGTTTAGTTTAGTTCAGGATTGATTCATTGTATTAGCTTAGATAAGTTTAAATTAGGTAATTAGTTCAGGGTAGTTTCATTATAAAATTCTATAATTTATCTTATCAATGGACCTATCATATTCATAAACTTTTTTTTTTTCTAATAATATCGAAACTTGATAAACTTGAAACTTGAAATTTGATTCATGAACAATGCAAAAATAATTAAAAGCTCTAATTAGACTTTAGAGACACATCTTTGAGGTTATGTTACGCTCAAGTGACAGATGGTGCATTCGCTACTCTTTTAACTGGTTGAAATTGGACGTATAAGGCCTGGTATTATCAAGTCTAGTCAACCTTTATCTGACAGTTCAAACTTGTTATCACCATGGTTACCAGTGGTATTTGTTTTCACCAACTCTCAGATAAATACTAACTGGACTTGATGGTAATACTGGGCCTAAGAGCGTCGCTTAATAGTAGCATTTTAGTAACATTTCAGTATGAGCTCACAGTCTTAAGTTGAAGGAATAAGCTTCTTAAGGTCAAGTTAAATCGTGAATTGACCTTAAGAGTCCGACCGACGCAACCCGCAATACATCTCGCACTCGACCTGTCGGCTAGAACGATCGCGTGTTTCCGAGTAGTCGGTCGGGGGTTCAGGAGATCGAAGTCTCACGTAATTCTCTTCATACCGTATTATTATACCTTCATTAAAAACTCGCTAGTTCTTCTGAAAAAGACTACTTTCAAATCATGGTGAAGGACAACAAGTTTTATGATCTCGCGAATTCCACGTATATGAACTTGCACGTGTAGACGGCCACGAGCGACCGTCTCTCCTATCCGCTAGTATCATCGACCGGTGGTTCCGAAGCGGCTACATGATGATGACCGGCGTCGGGATGTTTATATGTACGTAAAAAATTTCAAATATGCGCATTGTATAAATGCAAATATATGCGCTTTTGTATCAAAATATGAAGTTAAGGAGTTCTCAGATTGTATGAGGCAAAAAGTTCACGCTAGGGGATTTTACAGATATATGAATGGTCATAAAACTAGAACCGCGTGCAAGATACAATTAACTAGTAAATACATCGTAAGATGCAGACATTATTTGTCGAAGATGCTAAAGAGTCAAATTTTATCATAACAAAGGTAGAAAAAGATCACTTATATATCCGTAAGACTCGATATTTTTGCTTTACCTCAACCGAATTTTGAATATTTCTTATGGATTTCAGAAGATATTCCTACATATAGTGCAGATGTGAAGCAGTTTCACTACAATATGTTCAGCGGGGAAGTCATTACGATCGTGTATATATGTTATGTTGGCACTATAGGTGAGTCCCCCTTAATTGGGACACAAAGACTTATTGTGTCGAGTTTTCGTAAAAAACGACTGGAAGGTTTCAGAGAGGAGTAAATTATAATTAAAATAATTAATTATAATATACATAATATAAAAATATAATATTAATTTTGAATAATATAATGTAGGCCTAATGAATAACTTATGAATGAAGGTTTTCCAATATCATATTACTTTTTTTTTTTATATTGGGTTTTAACGACGCACTGTAATGATTACTAAGATCTATTGGCGTCGGATGAATGATTAATGAGATGATGGGATGATGAGATGAAGGTTGTTATGGGTAGTGGGAAGGATAGTGGGAAGGAAGCGGTCGTGGCCTATATAGTGGGAACCATCCCGGCATTAGCCTAGACTACAGAGGGAAACCACGAAAAACCCCTGTAAAGATGGACGGTGGCGGGGATAGAACCGGGTCCGATATGTCCCTTCACCTCCCGGGTCACATGAAGCAAGTGAGCTAACCACTCAGCTACTGTGCCGGTATCATATTACTATACTAGTATAAAAAATACGGTCGTCCATACCAACAGAATGATTGAAAAACTGAAATTTTCACAATTATCTTACGGTAACCTTTAAGGTTATAACCCTCTTGTATAGTTGGGATGTATATATAGTTTAATTTATAATCGTGGAAATGGTCCTGAAAAATCATAATGCCCTAAAAACACCACACTTATACAAATTTAACGATAATATTCGTGTTTGTCATGTATGGTAAACAAACTTCTTTCGTGGATATGAGTATTTTTTATAGTGTTTGAATTATTTAGTATATGTCATTATTAATTTTGAAATCTTTCCTACGAATATCGATAATTTTTTTAAAGATAATATTATTAGACGAGCTTTAGCGAGGATTCAATTTGACATACTGAAAAAAATTGGTGTTCGTTTTTATGTTTTTTTTTTATGTTTTTTTGTCGGTTCTCCACAGGTCAAACGGCTACAGCTATCGACTCCAAACTTTTTTTCATTATGGTTCCTCATCTAAGTTAGATCTGTATAGTTTTGTGGCATTATCGGGTGGTAACTTTCAATTTTATGAATTTTAGAAATTTCAAAAATACCCATTAGAATAACACGGCGGGAAAAAAATAAAAATATTTTTATTTTCAAAAAAATGAAATTTCGTGTGAAGTTGAATTACACCTTGATACACATTTTTGAAAATTCTCAGCTTGATCGGGTCAGCCATTTTAAATAAAAAATATGAAATGTGCTAAATTGGTACCACTCGAAGCAGTTTTCACCCATTTATAGCTTGAATGTCACCCAATTGGCGAATTTAGGCAAAAGTTTGGCAAAGAAGTCGACATACTATTACTTTCCGCTCGTCCAACAACGCGTATATAGCGTTTTCCTAGTTATAATCATGACGATGAAAAATTTTTTATAATTGATGTTGCATGTTATACTGTGTCCAAGTGGCAACCGTATTGTCGGCAGTGTTTCTTATTAATACAAACTTATATATATACCAAGTTATAATTACAATACTTTTTCAAGAAATGTTGAATCTGTTATTTCTAAACCAATGAAATGACAGAATTTCGGTTCTAAAAATAGATTTCTTTATTACTATAAGGTTAATGACTTGTGTATCTATGGGCCCTATACTTTAACATAACATTGTTGACCTCCTGAATACATGTACTCCATGGGTGATGTTTTCGTCACTTGTATTGAAATGTTGAAATTTGTGGTAATTGACGTAATTAGACTGTAGATTTCAGTGAAGTTTATGCGTGGCAATTGATATTGGTACATGCAGAGTTTAGTGAAGGTCACTGAATTCTCTAGATTTTGAAGAGTTTTAGTTTTCCATGTGAAAATGTATTCGTAAACTGAAAAGTAGAAAAATTATAACTTGAAATATGGCGGAAAATTATGGTCACGGACAAAGCACTAGGCCTACAAGATAAATCCAGTTTTTACTTAAACCCAAGATTCGAGGTGGGTATGACCATGCTGTTAGTATATATATATATATATATATATATATATATATATATATATATATATATATATATATATATAAATATATATATATATATATATATAAATATATATATAAATATATATATAAATATATATATAAATATATATATAAATATATATATAAATATATATATAAATATATATATAAATATATATATAAATATATATATAAATATATATATAAATATATATATAGTTATATATATATATATATATATATATATATATATATATATATATATATATATATATAACTATATATATATATATATATATATAACTATATATATATAATTGAATATATATATATTTATATATATAACTATATATATATAATTGAATATATATATATATATATATATATATATATATATATATATGTATATATATATATATATATATATATGTATATATATATATATATACATATATATATATATATATATATATATATATATATATATATATATATATATATATATATGTATATATACATTTATATATATATATATATATATATATATATATTATATTTATATATTTATTCATATATTGGTGTCAAGACAGCGTCGAAGTCTTGCAACAACCAAGAGGTGCCGCCTCGAAATAGTCTTACTAATTCATCTTTAGCCTTGAGAAGCAATGATTGCACAACAATTAACGACATTTCGATGTTCTCACGAAAAGAAAATATACACACTCATACATTCGATATAAACATCAACATATTTTTTTTTTCTCAACATACTTACTTGATACAAAATCATTGTTCCCCAATTAAGGTTATGGATGAGAGCAAGGTAGGATCGTACGAACGGATGGGTATATTTTCCAACGAAATATGGTTTATTAAATAATGTCCTTACTTGATTCATCAATTGAAAAGCTGATGGGTCAGCACATTTCCATTTTCTATCATGACAAATTACTAAAAATGAATATGAAAAAATATATATATTATTAGTATAAAAATATCAAATCTCCCGATGACCTTCTGCCATTTTTGTAAACGCGCATTTTTACGACCCATTTTAATTGTAACAGTTAACTGAAACACCTCAATGCCAATAACAAGGTAATGATTGGTTTACTATGCCAATAGAACGTCATTTGCATTCTAAAATATATCATGACATCATTTTACAATATTTTATCTTTACTCGATCTCCTTTAGAATGTTGTCTTTTAACATAACTTTGCCTTTGCCAGAACTGAATCACGACATGTCAAGAGCACATATGTGAGTCGATTTAGCGAAAGTCAGTTTTTTAGTGATCAATTTTGAACGGTATGAGATATCAAAATATTAATACTGAAGAAACACAGATTTTTTTGATACCTTCAAGATGGTATAAGTTATAACTATTGAACTCATATCGCATATCTGTCAAGCGTAAAACACATTTTTTGACCGTATAAATAAGACAAAATAATAATATATATATATATATATATATATATATATATATATATATATATATATATATATATATATATATATAGGTCTATATATATATATATATATATATATATATATATATATATATATATATATATATATATATATATATATTTAATTATATATATTTATATATATATATATATATAATTATATATATATATATATATATATATATATATATATATATATATATATATATATATATATATATTTATATATATATATATATATAATTATATATATATATATATATATATATATATATATATATATATATATATATATATATATATATATATAATATATATATATATATATATATATATATATATATATATATATATATATATATATATATATATATATATATATATACGGTTTTTCGCAGCGTCGTCGTTTTTTCGTGTTTTATTCTATATTATCCATAATAATTATATTACCGGACTGCAAAGTCTGGAAAATGTATATCATTGTTTATTGCAAATTTAAAAGAGGAAATTACGAATCTTTCCCAAGTTAAAAAATCATTTCAGACAAATCAACATTGATTTCGCTGAAACCGAAATAATTTATTATCGAAATAATTGAATGTAATAAACATTAAATTTTATCCTACATTTTATCCACAATTACATAACATCACACCGACCTATTTTCATAGAGCAATAATTCTTAGAAAGAATTCACAACGAATCAACTGACTGGAAGAGAGAGTAATTTATAGTAGTGCCCGTTTCAACTTATCCCCTAGATACGACCCACAATACAAGCGTGTTAGTTGAGTGGTCTACCTTTCAGGCGCATGTACTACACGATACAGCAATCACATTAGTCATTACAGTAGGTAGGCATGTCAGGAAAAAAACACTTCAATCAATGGTTCTTTTTTATTGATTCATTTTTTGTATAATGTTCAACGACCCCACCAACAGCTAGATTATTTGGGGGGATACGAATGAGCTGTAGACGATGGATGATGGAAGTGTTGATAGGTGAAAGGATGTCCATAAAAACCCATGCCTAGTTCGGGAATCGAACCCACGCCCGACTGGCTTCAAATATAAAACCAGTAGGCCTACCTCGACTGTATGCGCCAAACGGACGACTTCTTCTACATTTGAAAAGAAATATTTTTATAAATTATATTCGTCTCATGGGGAACCTACCCACAGCGTAGTCTTTTCAGTGTTAATCTGAAATATAAACAATCGTACCGGTAGGTGCTTTCTGTGTGTATATGTACTATAGTAAAACCACTTCACACAAGTCATAAAAATATCATCTAAAATACTGTCGACCCATAATGAACATACACATTTTTGGGGGGGGGTGGTAAGATCGCCCTTGTGGTGCCCCGTTCAAACTGCCCTATCTTTCATCCTTTTCCTCAACTGGGGAACAATGATTTTGTATCAAGTTTCGATGTTATTAAAATATATATATATATATATATATATATATATATATATATATATATATATATATATATATATATATATATATATATATATATATATATGTATATATATATATATATATATATATATATATATATATATATATATATATATATTACCCTCATTTGTAGGTATGTAACGGTACGCTGTGAGGTAAAGATCAATGGGGAAAATATCGTGTGTTACTGTTACATACAAGTGATCTTTCCACCATTGGTATTATGAAATTTGACAAATTAGCATTTTCAACCAATATTGTCTGCATCTTGTGACGTATTTGTTAATCTTGTATCTCGCACGGTTCAAGTTTTATGATGATTTACATCTGTGAAATCCCCCTGGCGGAAACTTTTCGCCCTAAGGAGGCTGGGAACACCTCAACATAAGATTTATTGGCAATCTCACTGTATTTCCATTGAATGACTTCAGGCGTACCTTACGCAGATACTCGTAACAACCGAGCGGTAATGTTGACAGACTGCCAATAGTACTGTCGAAACAGTTGTTCCGACCGACCGTCTCTCTCATCAGAAACCATTAGCGAACAAGAGTTTCGAGCCGTCATAATGTGTACGACGATGAAAACTCTGAATCATCTAAATTAAGCTCTTTTTGTTGTTTTACAGCCAATTCAAGCCACGCTTCGACCGATCTACAGTCAGTCTGCGAGAACATCGCGAGAACATCAGAAGAACATCAGAAGAACATCAGGAAACATCACAGGGACACAACAGGGACGTAAAACGACATCAAATATTACAAGGACTCATAAGACATCAAGACAACATTAACACATCATCAAGACATTCTACTTGAGTACAACATAAGTGCGAGTGAGATGGCTGCGACCTAAGGAAAATACACTATCAACATTAATTTTGTTTGCAAGGTCAGTGGAAAAATTTATCAAAATTATGTTGAAATTTTTTCATATGGTGTTATATGTATGCAATTTTTAATGATGACATTTTTTTAAATTATATATTTTTTTCTATTTTTTTTTAATTAAGGGGGATACCGGTATGTTATGTTCAATTTTTCCAATTCCTGAGTTGATATACGGCCGGCTTCGAAATATGAATTATAAACAAGAATATAAACTCAAAATACAAAATACATGTAAAATCAGTATGGTGGAGAAAGGCGGGGGGAGGGGGGGGGGGGGGAATTTCAAAATATTTGTTCTTCCAATCGTATTTCTTAGTTTGGGGAGTCTGGTCAAGCAAAGATTTCATTTCATACCGAAAAAAATGGGCTTCGTTTTTATGTTTTTTTGGTTTGTTTGTTTGAAATTTTGTAATTTTGAGCGCGGCATAGGTCTACAGGTCAGGAAAAAATACCTATCGACTTGAAACTTTTCCTACATATGTCTGTCATACCAGAATAGGCTGGGATTGATTTTCAGAAAAATCGGTCGGAAGGTTTTTCCGGAAAAAATTCGGAAAGTTTGAGAAATCCTCATAAGAATAACACGGATGGAAAGTACTTGAAATGTGGAAAATTTTCGAAAACTTGATAATTTTCACTGAATATGGAAAACATAATTACGGATATTTTCAGTGACTTTCACAACATTCGGATGAGAATAACAAAGAAAACGCAATAATAGTATCCATTTTATTGAAGGTTGGGATCAAGATGCAGTGAGGGTTGCGTTGGTTAGCCGCCGGGAGACGAGCAAATTTAACCCTCAATGCATCTTGGTTGGGATCAATTGGTTTTGCAAAGTGTATGTGCAACAGGTTGCAGCACTATAAATATCAACAAGTTGCAGGTAAGGTTTTTGAACGTTTGAAGTAATCCAAGGTCCGTAAATGTGGATTGAGGGACAGAATATTTTTCATTCTGGATTTCCATACTTCTAAGCTCATCTCACAACTCGCATCCCGCGTTTTCCTAGTTTTATGGCATATAAGTCGTTACAGAAGAAACTGGACTTTGAATTCACTCTTAGTGATAGGCCTACTAATACAATTTGTCGAACCACCACATTGAGGGTGCATTTGCTTACCAATTTTTTTTTTCATATTGGGTTTTATCGACGCACTGTAATGATGACTGAGATCTATTGGCGTCGGATGAATGATTGATGAGATGATGGGACGATGAGATGAAGGTATTACGGGTAATGGGAAGGATAGTGGGAAGGAAGCGGTCGTGGCCTATATTGTGGGAACCATCCCGGCATTAGCCTAGACTATACAGAGGGAAACCACGAAAAACCCCTGTAAAGATGGACGGTGGCGGGGATCGAACCGGGTCCGATATGTCCCTCCACCTCCCGGGTCACACGAAGCAAGTGCGCCAACCACTCAGCTACTGTGCCGGTTTACAAAATTGTCAAGACCCTGAATGAGTAGGGTCTACATAAAATAATAACTGTCTTTTTTAAGTTTGTGAGCATGTATTGATAGCTCCTCACTGAATGTGTTGACTTCTCGGCAATCACCTGTAGGTGGGGCCAGTACTCAATTGTACTGTCCTCTTTTGAAAAGTCCTTTGAAAATGACCTAATTGAGAAGTAAATGAATGAAGATGTTGAAAATTTCCCATGAAAATTTGCATTACAAATTTTCAAAGTTCATATTGAAAGAAATCCAATGATTCTAATTTGGAAATTACTGAGAAAAAAACCACGGGGTCATGAATTAGATGAATTCATTCGATTCCATCAGATTCACAGAAAATGTCCGATGAATTGAAAATTTTCATCACTCAGTATAAGAATGACGCTACCAGTGGCGTAGCAAGGCACGACGAGACAGGAGTGCAAAATGTATAAATGGGCCCTCTCCCTTTATTCCATATTTGGAGAAATCCCGAAAAGTATACTCCTGTGATTCCAATTTATTTTATTATAAATGTGATTCAAATTTTCTTTGAATTTGTATACTATTTAATGCTCATAAATTATTACACTCACTTATTGATTGCTATTAAAATTCTTTCGCCTCACTTTTTGCTTCACAAAAATGTCTACAACATCAACGCTTAAATGAATCCGTCTTATTCTCTCAGGTTCAATTAATAAAATTGAACCTGCACTGAGTCTTGTATATAGAATAAAACAATATATATAAACATATAAATTGGAAACAATGAATTATAAATTATCATCTCAATAAATTATGCCAGTCTCAGTGGGCCCCCCAAAGTAAATTTAGTAATGAGCCCCTGTACACTGCACCGCTTGCAATGCCGATATTTACGCCACTGGACACTACTGGTTCTCTCTACACTGTGTTTTCACTGTATCGTGTCTCTGTGATTGCAGTGTTACCACCGCACGACTACCAACAAACAAACAAGATGTTCCCCTACGCGGACAAGATCAAGCTGCTTTACAAGCCGTACGTGCTAGCGATCCTCTCGTTGAGTTACTTGACGTCGGAACTGGGCCACTTTCTGATCGGCGTCACGAGCAAGAAAACGGCACAGGATCTGCACTACGGCGACATCAGCTGCCAACTGAACAACACTGAACTGCACGTCGTGGATCTGCCCGTGACGTGCGAAGTCGCCAACAGTTCGCAAGTGTAAGTATTGAAGGAGGTCAGCATTAGTGTTTTATTACCAGTACTTTCAATTCTTTTGGTTAATTTTGAATAAGGCTTGTAACCGGTTTTTCATCGATATTCGTATTGAATTATCAAATCATTTTCTGAATTTATGAAAATTTGTATAATTTGTTTCATATTTGATTCATTTTTATTCATATTCCCGCCCTCCCAGTTCAGGTTATTGCATTGTTCATCATCACTGAATTTATTCATTTACTTTTTGAAGATCATTAATTGAATGATTTGCCTTGTAAGGCCTAATCAATTAGGGCAAGCCTACTTACTTCCTTTGGGGGCAGTGATGATTAAGATTGTCCTTGTGGTGCACTGTTAGAACGATCAGGCAGGACTACCTCGTCACTCTCAGCCTGAATTGGGAAACAGTGCGTGCCTTTGTGACAAGTTTTAAACTAGATCAAAACAAAATTGATGGATAAGGATGACTGGTAGACCTGTGTATTCAAAATTCGCCAAATTGATGATTTTTTTCACAATGCACTTAAATACCATATTATTAGATCCAACTGATCAATTTCAATATTACTGCATCACTTATCAGACCTACTATTGGAATCAACAATCAATTTTTCCAACAATCAATGTACAGTACCGTTCTGTAGGCCTACAATAATACAACCATATGCAAAAATAAGATGATCAATAAATATAATAAAAAAAGGCCTAGATATAATGAAAATAATAGGCTGCCATAAATAGCCTAAATATATATGAAAAATTATAATTTTGACATAATAAAGTGCTTCCAAAAGGACTGTTGCAAAGGTAAGCCTACAACTTGTATGGAAATAAAACCACTGGATAGAAAAAGTTACAGGTACCGTTACGCTGTTGGCGATCAGAAATGGAACTTGTGCCAAGTTACAAAATTAACCACGCTTATATTTTCAACAATGCCATTGATTAATATTACAAAATTGTCATTTTTTTGTTGAAACCATTCGTCGAGCATATTGCATTTAGAAGCACTTTTCACTTTTTGTTACTTTTCATGTCAAATGCCTACAAAATAAATTCTAACGGTCTTCGTTTTTGATGTCGTTTAGATGCGAGCTGTACACGCTAAACAACGCGTCGTACTGCGAGTGGACGTACAACGGCCAGGGTTACGACTACCAGATATTAGCGGGGCCGAGTTTCATTGCCGTCTACACTGTCGTCGGCGTCATCTTGGGCATCATGGCCGACAAGTATAATAGGGTGAGTAAAGGAAAAAGGCATATCCAAAAAAACATGCCCAATAATATGCATATTAAATGGGGTGAAAATATGCTGTACCGATGCTGTGACTTATTGTTTTTATGGTTGTGCTTTATAGGTAAGGTACCGTACCAGTATTTAGTTTTTTTTTGTGATTTCCAGTTCAAGTAGGCTAATTTAAGTGGGCTTATAGGGTAAGGTAGGGTAAAGTTTCTTGCAACTGAGCAACAAGGCTATAATTTCACTGTTGGAATCTTACGCTGATAATTAGCACCAACAACTACAATTAATAATTAGGATACTGGTACGGTAATAATAATTGACATTTTTTGGTTGAAACCATTCATCAGGCATTTTGATTTTACAAGCATTTTCTGTTGTTACTTTTCAAGTCAGATGCGTACCAAATCAATTCTAGCCATCACCATTTTTGTTGTCGTTCAGATGCGAGTTGTACACGCTAAACAACGCTAACAACGCTAAACAATTCACTACCTAACATAACACAAAGAAAGACCGGTTGGTGATATTACACTTTCACCCATTGTCAATTAAACATAACAACTAAAGATAGGCCCAAGTTGGGAGCGAACAAACTTATACTCTATTCGTCGAAAAATAACCGTATTGTCGATACACTGTAAAACCCAAACATTAATTCATTCTCAAGAGTTGTGATTGGACAACACAACTTGGAAAACTTGTTGACCATATTATTACAACTATGTGTGAGTGTGGAACATTACCTGAAACTTGAAAGAAGTCAAGTCAGATGGAGAGAGAATTGTGGTGAGAAAAATTAGAGAGGAAAAAACAGACTTTTGAACTTTTCCAGGACAAGGAATGGTTTTACAGGTCGAAAAAAAGTGAGAGGACATGGGTGAGAGATCAGTTGAATGGAAGAGGAGGGTAACAGCTTGATGTGGAGAGGGCTTGTTTAGAATTGGGATGAAGTGGTTTCACCCAAAGAACATTCAGAAGATTAGAACCATTGATTGAGTTTGTGTGGTTGCAACAGCAGTGAAAAAGCCACTCAATTACTACGCAAGACGCATTTAAACGGATAGGCCTGGGATAGGCCCTACAATACTGCGTTCACCTACTCAAAGAATGTAGCATGGGCCTCATCTGATTGAATGGGACAATGTAGCCAACAAGACCTAGGCATAGGCCATTGAATTTGTAGTGGTTAAATCAATGCCTGGGCCAAGCACTTTAGAGACTACTGACAATGCTACTGGATAGATGTTTAATCTCACCTTATTTGATTAGTCCTAAGTATATGACAGCAACAGAACTGAAGCAGAATGAAAAAAATGTATCTTGAATATATTCCATCACTTTTAGAACATCTAACTAATCAAGAAGCGAAACAGTTTGATTGCTGAACTAAAGAAATAGAAGTGTAGAACTGAAGTTGAATTTGGAGTCACAGGTGGAACACAATTGTGGTCTGACATCATCAAGTACTCTGATTGGTCGAAGGATTCTTTTAGTTAGTCAAATCACCTTTTAGTATTGTTGGCATAAAGATAGATAATAACTCGAGTTTTTGAATCGTACAAATAAAAAAAAGGGTGATATTTCGAGATAATACATTATTATTATTATTATTATTAACTCTTGCAGTTGCACATAAATGCGCGGTGGCAAGTTCCCTATCAATCCTATCCTATCGCCTCCCTAACCTTCTGACGGAATAGCTTCAACCCTATTTCATCCTCCTCAAGTATACTTCTACTAAGCCCATTCCAATCCCTACCTGTCCTATTCAAGAAAGAGAACTTACCGACATCTAATCTAGCCCCCTTTATAACTACTGCTCTATCATGACTTCGCCTACCCCCATACCCTGACTCATTCCTTACAATCAACCTATTCAACTCTCCCCAGCCCCCTTCTCCTTCCATTACCCTGAAGAAATTACAGATCCGATCCTCCTTTCTCCGTATTTCCAATTCCCGCCATCCCAAGTCTCGGATCATCTCAGATGGACTCTCCAATATTCTCACCCTCTCCCCCCTTTCATTCTCCCCCCATTTCCACCTCCTAACCCTACCTGTAACCCTTCTAACTGCAATCCTTTGCACCCTTTCCACATCCCTTATCTCACCTAATCTATAAGGATCCCAAACTGAACTAGCATATTCCACCATGGGACGCACTAACGAGAAATAAGCCTTTTCCTTCATCTTCATACTTGTCCCCCTAAGCTGCCTCATTACAAAGTTTAGTGCATTTATACTCTTTTTTACTATTCTCTCAATCTGACTCCCCCACCCTAGACGTCTATCAAATACCACCCCCAAGTACTTGTAATTTTCCACTGACTCAAGTGACTTCCCTCCTACATCATACACTACATCAGCCCTCACTCTCCTCCTACCAAAGGTGACTAACTTACACTTCCCTTCATTTAACCCCATCTTGTTCAACTGAACCCAACAATTAAGTGCTGTCAAATCTGCCTGAATAGCTACTACATCCTCCTCTGTATTGATTTCCCTATAAACCACACAATCATCTGCAAATAACCTTATTCTCGAATTAACAACCCTAGTCAGATCATCTATATATAAATCAAATAATAACGGACCTAGCACACTACCCTGTGGAACTCCTGACGTAACCTTAACCTCACTTGAAACCTCCGAACCTACTCGAACCGTTTGAACTCTATCCTGAAGAAAGTTTCCAATCCAATTAACTAACCCAGCATTCCCAATGGACAGTTTCAACTTCCCTAATAGTATAGTGTGATCTACCTTGTCGAAAGCCTTTTCAAAATCTAAAAACACTGCATCAATACAGCCCCCCTTGTCTACTACCCCTGCCAGCTCTTCCGCAAAACCTAACAACTGTGTCTCACATGAATACCCCTTCCTAAACCCATGCTGCACTTTCAATCTTACAACAATATAGACAATTCCAGTATTAAATGTAATAAAATATAATTTACAAGCAGTGGTAAATGCCTCAGAACATCCTGCCAGTACTTGCCTCTAATCAGACCGAGACTTCTAATCGTCAATGTTGAAGGCCGGGCACAACTGTGAAAGACGGAAATTGTTTGGAATCCTGATTTTGACTATACTGTGCCTACCAAGATGCATTGAGGGTTGCGTTCAATAAATCTTTGAGCCTACTGTGGTTGTGCTCTCAGCTTGTAAGGCTGATATTAGTAATTAATATTAAATATTACTGAATTAAAATGGACGACCACATGTGTAGACCTGTATCATTATTTCAATGACATCATTGTTAATATGCATTTTCAGGCCTAAATATTCTATAATTGAAGGTGGAAGACCGCTTTCAAGTTTTAATTGTGAACTTTGCCTACGTTGAGCAATCATATATTTACTAAGAAAATGCAACATATGCGTTCTTGGATGAGAATGAGCAATGAAGTCATATTTTTATGAAATGTAATGTATGCATCTTGAGCTCAGAACAATCATTTCACTGGCTTTTTGTTTTATTCATCACTATTTTTAATCATTTTACAATTGGATTGGTTAGGACGTTGCTTAAATTCCTAATGACTTGAATTGTTGTGGCAAAATTTCATTATATTTTTATATCAAAACAGCTGATCCGATTTCTGTGAAACTTTGGAATAATGTGTATCATTACATATAAATTCCGTGAAAATTTGAATTTATTCTAGGGAAAAAAAATCTCCTCTTGGTTATTTTTATGGGATTTTCAAAAATTTAAAAATAGGTTTTCTCATTAGTAACGCAACCGATTACGCCTGAAAATTGAATAGTACTGTATTGAATGATAACACTTGTCTATGCCAAGCTTCGACTGAATTTGGTAGTTTCGTTCGACCAGCGAAGCACGGGAAATGAAAACACTTTTTTTTTTCGAGGACTGTAAAATTAAGTTTTCACTTTGCTCATCCAACTAACTATCGTCACGGATATAACCGAATGAGTTTGTTTTTACTGAGTTGTGCAATGTTTTGCGCTGTCCAGGTGCGCATGTTTGGCGGTTGCACGATACTGTTCGGCATCGCGGTGTTCTTCATGGGCTCCGTCAGCAAGTACTGGGAGCTGCTCGTCCTCCGAATGTTCCTAGCGGCCGGGTAATTACACACTCATCAATTTTGATGATCGATTTCTAGATGTACATGCATAATAATTACTTCCCAAATTACCGGTAAGGCGATGTATGAATTATCATCAAATATGATTATTGACAAATAAATATGACTAATAGAAATCCAATCACTTGAAGGACATAAATTCAAATTCAAAAAAGTTTTATTCCAAAAATACTTACAAAATACAATAACATATAGAGACAAAATTACATATACAATTATAATAGAGACAAAATTACAAATATAATTATAATATAATACTAAGTTCTTAATTAAATACCGTAGTATAATCTAGGTAAATTTGTTCTTGAAGTGAAGGAATACCCACATAAGCGAAGCTTGTGTGTGGGAAAGGAGTCAAAGAAGAAAATTTTCATTTGAGTAGCAAGATGGGAGTTTTTACAGAGAATTAGGTGTTTTACATGTGAGTGGGTAGCAGTAATATAATAACCTTGAAACTATTACGTTGAACCTATAACCTTGATCATGAAACTATCACGTTTAGTCACTCCCTGTCTTGGTTATGTAGCTCTAATTAATTGTGTACAAATATTCACGATGAAAGGAGTTTCCGATCACGGAAACATGAATACATAGATTTATAACCGTCTACGTTTTGTTTATTTTGATAGTTGGTCCCTATTTTTGATTGTACCAGTTGATAACTTTGAATGTGGGCTTCCTATTGATCATTTCAATCGATATTATATCTACAATTACTATTTCCCAAAACTGAAAATACAATTTTCATAGAACTTTGTGACAATCTGTATCATTCTAGTGTTGAAGTCACGAAAGATTTCAAGTTTTTCAAAGATATTTTTTCAATATTTCTCCTTTTTTATGGAGTAATGGACACATGTGCGTGCCAAGTTTCATACATTCTATCTCAAGTACGATAGAATTGAGTCTTGTCTGGATCGCTCGTCTAAACGTGTTTTTGTTTCCAGCGAGGCCGGCTGTAACCCGATGGCGACTGGAATCCTGTCCGACCTGTTCTCGGAGGAGAAACGCGGCCTCGTCATGTCCATCTTCAACTGGGGCATCTACGGCGGCTACGGCCTGGCGTTCCCCGTCGGACGTTACATCACGCAGCTGAACGCCTGGGACCTGGTAATAATCAGGCCGTTCGTCGGCTAAAGCAGGGTTTCCAGTTACGATGTTTTCTTGTCGTCCGACACGATTTTACCAACTGGCCAATCACAAGCCAGTATTCACCTGAAAAACATGGCGGTTCACGGCACCCTTTCGGTACTTATTCGGTGTCGTTATTATCGACTCAACTTTCGTCAGCCGGAATCACGATTTTACCGTAAGGTAGACTGCGATTGTGATTTATCAGCTTATGGTTGTTGGGATTTATATTGAACGACAGAAAAAAGAATCGACTCACGAGAACATCGATTCGTCTATCCGTAAAAACCGCAATTTTGAACATCACTACGCTTTTAGAATCACGTCGCTAGATTCCTTATCCAGAATTATTGTTATGCCATTTGAAGTAGAATTATTCATTCAGTTGGCTCAAGTCAATCCGTGTTTGTATGATCATGGACTTATAATACTTGCGTTGATTACAATTGCATGACTTGAGAAAAGTGCGTCAATTTGTAATCTGACTGCTCAATCCCTCACATTCAAAGAAGCCTATGAGTTTAAGGTAATGAAGGCTATGGCTATGACGTCAAGGAAACGTTACGGCACAGTCAAGTGGAAAGAGGCATGACAAAAATCGTACCGATATTGTGTCGAACAACAAAAAAAAAAAACGATCTAGAAACCCTGCTTAAGCCACTTCACATCTCTCCCAACACCCACAATACTTTGCACAGCCTAATTATTTTTTGTGCATTTCTACGATCTCATTTTTGTTCGATGAAAATAAAATGGAACCACACTAATCTACATGTGGCGCAATAATTGATTGGTGTAATAACAGTTTAGCATTTTCTGGTAGACAACCATTTACCATTCTAAATGAAGTGTGTACCAACTTTCCACCGAGACGTGTGGCCGAGTGGTTACACACTGAACCGTCATTCGGGAGACCGAGGTTCGATGCCCGCCATGGTTGACCATCCTGACAGGGATTTTTTGTTGTTTCCCTCTGTCGTTCAGGTTGATACTGGGATGGTTCCTTAGCAACAGGCCACGACCGTTCCTTCCCACTATCCAAAACAACTAATGAAATAACCTTTCATTTCATCATCCCATTATCTCGAATGAGATGAATCATCCAACGACGCCAATCAGTATAGTGCATCGTTAAAACCCAATGTGAAAAAGAAAAAAAAAACTTTCCATGCTATTATATCAGTTATATTATCAGCGTGTGATTTAGAATTCAAACAGTCATTTAGAATCATTCCCAAATATTTAATCTCTTTTAGAATAACAATTTTACTTCCCTCGAGTATAATACTTTCGTCATTTTTTGCTTTCTCTCGGATCTATTCGTACAGAATTCGGACAGAGTATCACATCATATGGATGGAGAAGTTGAAATTAATTGTTTTATTTCCTTTGATAACTCTTGCAGTTTAATTTTCCTATCTGTTTGTATTTGTATTTATTAGCCTTGACCTTGTCAGAAACTGTATACTTCTGATCAAATTGTTAATCAAATTGATTTGCTTATGTTTTATCTCAATGTTTTATCAAATCATTAAAATAATTTATATATTCGTATTTTCATATTTTCACGTGTGTTTAGGGTTGGCGCCTCTGCTACTACGGCACGGGCGTGTTGGGGGTCATCCTTGCGTGCCTCACGTTCACGACGCTGAGGGAGCCGGCGCGAACGGTCATCGGAGAGGAGAGCGCAGGGAAGACAGGCGACAAGGCGACCACAAGCGCATGGCGCGTCATGCTCGAACCTCGCGTCATCTTCCTTTGTCTGGCAGCTTCGATTAGACACACGGGTAATTACCAAAGCCGATATTCTTTATGATTGACGTCCGATGTTTTGACAGATGACATGTTTGAAAAACGTCATGGGAACCTTGCTTATAAGGCTGTTCATCCATCTGCCAGTAAGAAAAACTACTTCTGGCTGATGACTTTATTTTGAATCAACTAACGAAGCACTTCTGCAGGGGCTTATTCTCGACGACATTCAAGCGTGAATACAAGAACGTGAATATAAATGAATGAATAAAGAATTTGTGTTGATCAAATGATTTTTGCTGCTTCTTTAGCTCAGTTAACTATCGCTCTGCATTAGGAACTGAAGTCAGGTTGGGCGTGGGTTCGAGTCCCGAATAAGTATTTTAGTGAACGTCATTGCACCTTTCATCACTCTATCGTTTCATTATCACCCGCTCATTCGTATCTCTGTATAACCTAAACTGATGGTGGGGTCGTTTTACAACGTTCGAATAAAAATAAAAATACACGATTTTTCATAGTTGTATTTTATCAGTTCCTCAAAACCACGCCACTGGATTCGCTTTGTTAATGTTTTATGTTTCCAGGTGGCCTGTGCTTCGCGTACAACTGTGACCTCTACTACCAGACGTACTTCCCCGACTACGACCTCGGCTGGTGGTTGTTTGCCGTCACGTTCGGTGTCGGTTCGATCGGTGTCGTGGCCGGCGGAATCATCTCGGACAAGTTCGTCGGGAAGATGGGCGTCATGTCTCGAGTGGCCATCTTGTCCATTAGCCAGGTAATTTACTAGCTTCCTAGACACTGTCGATCAATTATACTGTACGCAATAAAGTGTTTTAAATGTAGGGCTTTATTATATTTATTTGGTCATTCTAAGAGAATTCTAAGTTTTTTTGTTTTTTTTTAATTCTAAGTGCATGCCATAATACATGCCCTGTGATTGTATTATACTGTATATTATGTTGTGTGTCATTTTTAATCTGTTTACTCTCTCTATATGTCTCTTGGCTGAAATATAAATATCCTCATATTAAAGCTTGGAAACATTAGAAGTTGAGTTTTTTCACCAACACGTAACTATATTAAAAAATGTGTGAATTTGCAAAGATCAACTCAATTTTTTTTTAAATACTATCAAGCGTTACCTTAGGGATGAAACCATCAATCAGGATCAGCTAATTGATGATGTCATCAACTGACCAGAGCTACATGGATTTCTCAAATTTTCAGTGTACGTCAATTCCAATGACACATCAGGCCTATAATCAAGAAGACCAATTACGGACATTTCTCGTCTGAAATGTGCCTTAAAATAGATTTGTGGTCATTGTTATCATGAATTTGAGCAAACAGAAGTTTTCTAGATAAAATTTAAAGAATTTTTTTTTTGTAAATACGTAACATTATAAAATTCTTTGCCATCTGAATGACAGAGTGGTAATGCATTTAACGTAGTTGTAACTTGAAGTTTGTCAAATAAATTGAATGATGGATGAAAGAGATTAATCGTGTTTTTGTTTCAGCTTATCGCCACGCCGTTTGCATTCGGCAGCGTCTACTTCAACCCGCTGTGGGCGATGATCTCACTCGGAATCTCCTATTTCTTCGGTAATTCACACTTTTCTACTCTCAACAATACAACGTTCATGGCTTCTTTGTTCTTTCACTTTCATAATGAAAATGCCATGCAATACAGATTTACAATAAATTGGTTAAAATCGTGGATTGATATCTGGCTTTGAAGGGATCTGGTTATAAATAACAGTCGGACTGAGCGTGTAGAAATGTCATCGGACAACCAGTTCCCGGTCAACCTCTTTTTTCAATCGCAACAGGATCAAATTATCAAAACCTGGTCTTCAAGCCGCTTTTCTTCATTTTTCACTTTTATTCACCCAACTTATTTCTGGAAATAGGAAATTTTTAAACCATTCTGCTTCATTCTGGATATTCACAGAATCCATTTTTGAAAACTGCTCGAATTATTTTGACTAATTGAGTTTTGCTAATATTAGTAATTCCGTGCGCAAACGGCTGAAGTACGGTTGAAACTGATGCGTGGATGACACGGGTCAAAATAGTTGAGTGGGTTGCAATGAGCCCTCGTTCATTCAAATTCTGACTATCCAAATTTGTATGTAATTATCATCAATTATTCATAGTTAGATCATCACCTGCTCAATCCCATCCCCATATAACTAGCCCTTGGTGGGGTTGTTAGGACAATACTAATCAATAAATCTCAAACTTTTGTAACTCAAAATGGATGTTTTTAGGGTCCATTGAACCTTGACTGTGGTATTTTTTTTAATGCGAGATTATCTCTCGTTCTAGCCGAGATGTGGTTCGGCATCTTGTTCGCCATCTTGGTGGAGATTGTTCCGCTGTCGGTGCGTTCTACGACGGTTGGCGTGTTCTTGTTCGTGATGAACAATATCGGTGGCAACTTGCCAATCCTGGTCGAACCCGTTCGCATCGCGTTCGGCTTCAGGGAGGCTCTGTACATATTCTACGTCGGCGCGTATCTCGTCAGTAAGTATTCCCCCGTTGTTGTGACGTACTCTAGGAAATCGACCTTCTGGCTGAGTTCCAATTTGCGTTCCATTTTCAGTTTTGAAGCAAACATTAATAATATTTCCTAGGATAACACAAATGAGTGGTTTCGCAAGCAATCAAAGTGTGACATTCTCAGCCGTTTGATTAATCCTAATTTAATCTAATTTAAGATCAAAATGAAATATTCTTCAGCTACTTAATTTTGTTATCAATAGATATCCAAAATTTTTATTCAGAAACCAAAATGTTAAATTCATTATTTTGCATATTGATTTCATATTGTGCATCATAATTTTTTATTTTCACCATCAAATATTTTCAACTGACATAACTAGTGTAAAGCCGTAAAAGTGGATACCGGTACATCATTGGTAATTACAATCAAGTTTTCAAATTGTTGAAAAATGAAATAAAATCAGCATTTTGGTGTGTATTTTTATTTTTGTTAATGTTTTCAAGAGACTACCATTTTTTGAAAAGAAAGATAAGATTGGCCATCAATATGTTGAAGCGTTAATCAACTGACTCTGAATAATATTTTATATTTATTCAATTTCACAGGAAATTGAACCCTGTAGGCGTCGAATAACATGTTCAGATGTGAAGTTATATCAGAAAAACACTTTTACCTCAATCGATTTTATTTCCATCACATTCCGATTTGCTTCGCGCTGTCTCATCGATGCCAGTACACGATGACTCTGTCACATGACTTGACTACGATCTCGTGACTTTTTGTCTCGTTTGTGCTCTGCGTTTTGTAAGTTCTTTGCGCACAACATCTTGAACATTGTTCATGGCGCAATCGTTCCGTAGAGAACAATAATCAGTCACACACTACGTTCGCATATGAAGCTAGATGCAGATGATTTCAAGAAGAATTACTATTAAAAGCAAAGTTTACGACTTTTTCCATGAGTGGATTAGTATTCAGATTTTCTTCGTGACTGATAGAGTAACGAGTTCACAACTTACACTCTTTCTTGCTGACTTTTTTGTCATTTGAATTTCCTTTACTTGATCTTCAATTTTACTTGATGACTTTGCTATAGCCAGTGATATATCTTCAATATTAATCTATATTTATTCTCTTTAGTATACAGTGTTATGATTTAGTAATCTCAATTTTAATTTATCTAGTAGTTATTAAGAAACTGTTTTGTGCACTTGTAATTAGTATAATGCACTCGTTATAGGTTCGCTCATGTTCTTCATGGCAATGTTTTTAATGCACCCTCGCTGCCAGAATCCGGACTCTCGGACGGACGACAAGGGCCAAGAGAACCCGACATTTACTCTGGAAGAGGTTATCAAAGCCGGAGACCGAATCATAATCGACAACGAATGCACTCACTTATAAATAGTTGCTGTACTGATTAAAGTTGCCATTCGGTTTTGAAATTTTGGACCCATTCGATATTTTGTCACTTCGATTTGCTATCAAACTAGAATATTTAATATTCATTTGATAGCTATTTCGATAACTTTATTGTCGGAGCAATGATCAATATTGATTTTCAAGAATGGTGAATGAGTAGAGTAATACGCTGCTGCCGGGAATTATGCACTCGTATTTTTTTTTATTATTTAAACTCTTGCAATTGCACATAAATGTGCGGTGGCAAGTTCCCTAACTACCCCTTTCTCACCACCTCCCTAACCCTTTGACGGGGAATAACTTTAACCTAATTTCACCCTCTTCAAAAACACTTCTACCAAGCCCATTCCAGTCCCTACCTATCCTATTCAAGAAAGAGAATTTACCGACGTCTAATCTAGCCCCATTTATAACTACCGCTCTATCATGACCCCGCCTACCTCCATACTCTGACTCATTCCTTTCAATCAACTTATGCAGCGCCCCTCATCCCCCCTCTCCCTCCATCCATACCAGTTATTCATTTGATGCACAATCTTCGTCTTCCATGAATGCGAGCGTAATCAGCTAGAGCAGTGGACCATTTCTATTACTGTATCTCAGTTTGATATTTTCAACATCGACTGGAAATTTGAAATTTCGACATTTTTCAATCAGTATTCGATAACAAAATGTCGATATCGTTTGAAATTCTTCCATCGAATGGCAACCCTATGGGCAATTGATCACGCCACGTCGTCGATTGATTACAAGTCAAGAGGTCGCAGGCATCTGATAGGCGTGTAAGGTTTTACGCCGCGTGAACTCTCATGGTCGTAGTTGTTAAATTAGCAAATTGATTTTTATTTAATTTCCTTACTGAAGGAATAATCTAGGAAGCTGGTACAGACTTGTTTTAAGGCACACATACAGAATTTGTTGTGCCACTATGCGACCGATTGAGTTCGTCTCGCATGCCTGCTCGCTCTTGATTGATTATTTTTGTACAAAATCGTTGATAGAATCAATAAAATCTGTACATTATCGATTCAATTTGTAAATAAGATTGAATGTAAATCAAAATAACTCATCAAAACTTTTTTGTTGTGTACAGACCATTTGTAGAGGACGGAAATATATTCTCACTAAATCAAATCGTAATTATACATTAACTTATATTGTATAGTCTATCTGTTTCAAGATCGACCTTTGCCGCTAGATAGCACTAGTGCCGCTTCAGCTTTTGTTGTTGTTGTTCACTGCAATTGTGCATGTTTGTGTAGTGGCAGCTGTCTTTTTATATTTTTTTATCAGCTGTTTTCACCTGTTTTGTTATAATCAAGATTACAGTTCTGTCCTCGCCGCCAAGCGTGAGCGTAGATGTTAAGTAATACTTCAAGACACAAAAGATACGTCTTACATTGTTACATATTGTGTAACGAACACATCAAGAACTGTTTGGCTAACAGCTGTCCTCATAACTCTGACTACGTAAAATAACTTCTGTATGATCTTTTAGATCTTCTAAAAAATAACTTCGTGTCAAGATTTTTATTTAGCAAAAAAAGCAAAATAACCTTGTTGGCCAGATATTATTTTTATGATCTTAATTTAATTGGATGTGAAAACGTAGCCTGCAACGAGTTTGTGGAAGATACAAGGCCGAGTATGCGGTCAAAACAAAGTCCGACTCGTTCGTATTTTGTATAATTAAATACGTGTACCATCTTTCTTGCGGGAAATTTTTCCCTCCAAGTGAAAGACGATTCTTTCATTGTCACGTTTGTGAAACTGAACATGTTTTGAAATGTTTTCCTTAGGTTCGGTAATGTTCTTCTGCGCGATGTTTCTCATGAAACCTCCAAAGAAGGCTGACAACGTTGAGGATTTGAACGGAAAAGAGAACCCAGCCTTCACGTTGGAGCAAATCGCCAGAGATCCCCCGACCGTTATCGACACTGAATGTAGTCATTTATGATACCGCGGTCATTTAGCGTCCGATTTATTTTATACCAACCATCGATTATGTACTCATTATAATTATTATTTTTATGTGTCGTGTGTTTCGAAATTAGTTGAGAATTATTGTTTGTACAGTCGAAATTTGATAGTTGTAGTTTTTATTTTTATTTTATGAAAATTGAAAAAAAATATATTATGTTAGTATGATGAGTTCTTGGATATAAAATGTAAAGATATGTGTTTTTTATAATAAAAAATTGTTCTTTGTATATAAGTATAACGTGTCTTGTTTTTGTTTTCAAACCTAATGAACATTTTGCTTCAGGTCACAAGTTGTACGTATTCAAATCAGGATCCGTAGTGAGGTAGAAATGATTTCTCAAAATATCTTGTTTTTCCATAATCATACTTTAATCAACCTTGAATCAAATATCATGTTTTTACAAAATTTGACTTAAAAAACTAAATTATGTACAATTTTCATCTGCATATTATGACGTATTCATTCAAAGCTCATCGTGTAGGCCAACTACCATTGATTTATGATCATTCATAGACCCAAGGGGACGTCCATAAATTACGTCACAGCTTAGGGGGGAAGGGGGGTTGTCCAGATTTGTGACGTGTAACAAAGGGTGAGGGGGGGGGGCAACTGTGTGATGTACCATTTTTCTGTTCTATGTATTTGGCACCATTCTTATAGATTCTTATATTTAAACCCACCCTACAAACAGCAGATCCATTTCAAATAATTATCAAGTTTGACTACTCAAAAAGCAAACATAAAGAAATTAATATTTTGATTTGATTACTCTTTTGTACCTTTGCCACCTATTAATTTAATTTTTTTTTTTTTGGAAATGATTTTTTGTATGATAATTTGTGACGTATTTAAAGGAGGGAGTGTAATAGGTTTTGTGACCAACTGTGACATGGGAGGGAGGGGGGGTTCAAAGTGGCCTAAAAAAGTGTGACATAATTTATGGACGTCCCCCTGGTGAGAACTTCTTTCCCTTGAAGGATGAATTCTCATCACCGGTAATTCTATTGCAACTGGTCTGTCGATGGGAGAAAATGTTCTGGGTCAATTGTAACATCAAAGTTTGCATTACGGGCACTTGACTTGGGTGGCATTATGGAAGGGACACTTTTGCTCTGAAAGTAATTGTTTACATTTGCTTACATCAATTGTACAAAAACATGTTGTTTTTTGTTTTTTTTACTGTTCCACTTGGCTACTTATTTCATAAGACGCCAACAATTGTTGAGACAAATAAAATGAAATTATTAAATTAAATTCACATAGTTATTTTCATTCAAATTATCGGATGTTTTATTACATAACAGCCACGGTTAGTTATTTATCAGATTTCAATTTACACAATAAGATAGGCCTATATATATATATATATAATAATAATAGAAAAATAAAATTAAAACTTATATTACATCTCCTGGAAGGGAGAGAGAGACATGTTGGGGGGGAGTAACCCCCCTTGTGCCCTCGCCCTGCCGACGCCCGTGATCTAGCCCGAGCAACAAAACACGCTGCCGATGAAAGTTCGACGCTTCACTTTCTTCTCGCCGTCGTCAACGATCTTCATCTGCGCCATGGTGGCGGCAGGTGCCTTTACAGCCGGCGCGTGTGACGTCACTCCGAATATGTCCTCGTGGTATCGGTTCAATTCCTGGAATTTATCCATTTATTGTTTATTTATTTATTATTGTTTTTATACAGTGTAATATACTGTATACAGGTAGTGAGAATAGAGCGGAAGTGCCTTAACAACATATTATATTGTGCCTCACTAGCTGCATATATATATATATAAATATATCTCAAACCCAGATAACTAATTAAATTGGGTCAGGGGATCAATTTGGGCCAGGGCATAATAATATAAATTATAAATCATAAATTAGATCAGTAAAAAAAAATTAATAATAGCAAATGAATTGAAAATTCAAATGACCAAATATGAAATACAAATGCCTAAAATAATGCCTAATCAAAGATGTGAAGTTTTAAGTATCTAATTGAATTAATTAATTAATTAGTTGAATGAATGAATTAGTTGAATGAATGAATTAGTTGAATGAATGAATTAGTTGAATGAATGAATTAGTTGAATGAATGAATTAGTTGAATGAATGAATTAGTTGAATGAATGAATGAGTTGAATGAATGAATTGAATTGTGTTGTTTTACGGCGCTTCAACGACGAGGTTATTCGTGCCGAATTGAGTAAAAATGTTCCAAGTTGTCTACGAAATGTACCAAAAAAAAATGCATCTGTTCCCAAACTGACAGTCAAAGAGTTATAAAAAGCGACAGACCGAAAGTAGAATCCTCTTTCGATATTGTGCGTTCCTGGCAAACGGAGGTTTTGAATCGTGTGGCCAATTGGTTTAACCGAGGCCATGCATTGCAAACCACTCTCTCGGAAATATCCATGTCTAAGATCTTCAGAAGTAATTTCTTAAGAAATAACACGTCTATTTCCTTGAGATGATTTTCAATGATCATTGTATGATGTTCATCTTTTTGACAAAAAAAACATGACAAGGAAACGATTTACATCGTTTTCAATTCGACGAAGTGTCATTATTATTATTTATTATTCATTATTCATTAGGCCATCATTAATTCATTATTCATCAGGTCCCACAAGTGCCATGTGATAAAGCCAGTCAATATACAAATAACATGAAAATACATCACAGATAAAAAAATAGAATAAATTCACAGCTTCAACCCTTCATCAGTGGACAAGTCAGCAATGAAATATTTGAAAACAGCGAGTGAGACATTTGCCAAGTCAATTGAGTCTGGCACAATTCTATTGTAGATATATCATATCCAACAAACATGAAGACTTGAAAATGTTGATGCGACACTGTGGTACTAAAAATATATCCTCACATCTTGTTTATTTAGCAGGTACACGGAAGTGCAGTTTGTTAATCAAATTGGTATTGTAAAAGTTGTGTATAATTTTATATAGAAATAAGAGGTCAGTACTGCTTCTCCTATCTTCAAGTGTTGGCAAATGGAATTTGAAACAATGAAATTCAAGTTTTTTTACTGTTAATACCAATGCTGGTAATGCCCGGATATATCACAGAAACGGTTTTTACTCATAATGTGTTTCGGAAAGTTAATTCGGAAAGTTATGGTCACAGACAGCGCAGTCCTGGTGTTGAAGTTCATTGGTTTTAAATAATTGAAATGGGGTGGTAAGATCGCCCTTGTGGTGCCCCGTCCAAACGATCCTATCTTTCATCCATAGCCTTAATTGGGGAACAATGATTTTGTATCAAGTTTCGATGTTATTAAAAAAAAAAAAAAATGTGTTTCGAACTTTTAGAAACTAACAGACTTTTATCTGCGGCAGAAAATTATGATTACAGACAGCTCAGCCCCGGCGTTAAAGTTCATTGGTTTCAGATAATTATAATGAGGTGGAAATATTGCCCTAGTGATGCCCGTCAAAACGATCCTACCTTTCAGCCTTGATTGGGAAACAATGATTTTGTATCAAGTTACGATGTTATGGAAAAAAAATAATATATAATATATAAAAATAATATATATCATTCACCTTGAGTTGTTTGAAGAAATTTTCCGCGCCCGCCTCGTCCAAATTGCCGTAGTGTTGCGCGATGATGAGCAGCATCTTGTACACCCCTTCGGCCATGGCCACGTCGCCGCACACGAAGAAGTGTCCGCCCTCTTCGTTCAACATCTGGTAGATGGCCGGTCCTTCACGCTCCAACAGAGACTGTACGTACGTCTGGATAATCAATCAATAAATAATTAGAACAGTTTATTTATTAGACGAGCTTTAGCGAGGATTCAATTTGACATACTGAAAAAAATTGGTGTTCGTTTTTATGTTTTTTTTTTTTTTTTTTTTTTTTTTTGTTTTTATGTTTTTTTGTCGGTTCTCCACAGGTCAAACGGCTACAGCTATCAACTTCAAACTTTTTTTCATCATGGTTCCTCATCTAACTTAGATCTGTATAGTTTTGTGGCATTATCAGGTGGTAACTTTTTTTTTTATGAATTTTAGAAATTTCAAAAATCCCCATTAGAATAACCCGGAGGAAAATACTTGAAAAATCAAAATTTTTCAAGACCTCTCAAATTTTCGACGAATATAAAGGAAACTATTAAGCACATTTTGAGAGATTTTTCGCATCAATCGTATGAGAAATAACGAAGAAAACGCATTTATAAAGCATTTTCCCATCAATTTAGGCTATTACGGGAACCAATTTAATCTATAGCAACAAGTGTCAACAATTAATTCGAAACGATTGAGATGAATGAAGAGGAAGGCAGTGACATAACTGATTCTCGTAAGGTTTTTGAACGTTTGGAGTGATCCAAGGTCTGTAGATGTAGATTGGGTTGACAAATTATTTTTCATTCTAGATTTCTATACCCCTAAGCTCGTCTAACAACGCGCATCCCGCGTTTTCCTAGTATATAAACATTTTGCATGAAACTATCTTAAACATGCAACTTCATTATTATCATTAAGATTATCATTATTGTGATTATTTATTACATATAATATATATTACATATAATATATATTACATATAATATATATTACATATAATATATATTACATATAATATATATTTCATTGATATTTTTGTATAATTCTTGATTCTATGATTAGTTCTTCTTATATTAGTTCTTATATTATATTAGTTCATTCTTCTTATGCCAATAAACTTTTTGTGATGCAAAAAAGAGCTGTTAGGTATCTAGCCCGTGCGAGTTTTGATCCAACTACGCCTGGTGTTTTTTACAAAGATTCATGCAAACCATTATTTATTAAATTCAGAATTCTTTCTCTTCCTTGTGAATATATATACAGTGTAATTATGTATGTCATCAACAAACAACATATGACGATACAAAATGGTGATATACATGACCATGAAACTAGGATAAAGGGAGATTTTCATACTTCTATGTACTACCAAGGTCCTAGTGGCGTAGGCATAAAATTGTTTAATAAGTTACCAGTAAATATAAAGATGTTAAAAGAACGTAAGAATTTTAATTATATTTTAAAAAAATACTTTTTAGACGAATGTTTCTATTCTGTTAATGAATTCATTAATCGTTGAAAATAATTTTCTTTGTTAGGCTTATAATAATGTTATACTCTGAAAATTACATCTGGGTTTTCTTTCTTCTACTTTTTCAAGTAAATGCATTTATGTACATTTTATACATGTATCTGACTCTGTACTGTGAATATTGTAAATTAATTATAATAATGTACAGTGAATAATTTTTATAATATTATCATTATCTAATTGACATTGACAATATCATTATGTACGATCAATCTGTCCAATAAACATATTATTATTATTATTATTATTATTATTACTGCATCAACTGTTTTTATACTTCTGGGGCCGAATTCACGGAAGGTCATAGCTTTGCATCAGCATCAGGGTTGATCCCGATGCAAAGTTGCTACAAAGATATTACCGATCAACTTTGATACTGTCTCAAAGATGATAATAATGGATTGATAATGATAATAGATTTAATTAAAAATAAAGATAAAAAATTGAAAGTGATAGGTGAAAAAATGGTATTATCTCTAGAAATTGCGGTAACTTTGAGCCGGATCAAATTTATGACCTTTTGTGAATTTGGCCCCTGAAATTGTGTTATTTTATGAAAATGCAAGATGCATAATCATTTAATACCACAGATAAGCCTGTGTTACAGGCTTTGTTGAGATTTATGTGAACTGTTATGTTCTTGTTTCAAATTGCTAAATAAAGAAATATATAAACATGAACAGAAATGACTGTATACACATAGGCATCAGAACCCTAACATTATTGAGGGATCAAGATTGATAAAGTCGTCACGTTTTTTTATAGCTTCATGTTATGGTTCGGTCTATCACATGATTATTGGGGGGTCAATCGATTATATCGCTCTGGACTGGAGTCACATAAATATCCCGTGGCATTTTCTTTAAATCAAGAATAATAATTCCTTCTAAAGACAAAATCGAACCCATATTATTCAGGTGCATGAAATGGCTTTTTAATACTGAGACGAGTGGTCGAGTGGCTAGCACACTGAACCGTCATCCCGGGACCAGGATTTGATTCCTGCCATGGCCATCGGTCCTGACAGGGTTTGATCGTGATTTCCGTCATTCTTTTAGGTTCATACTGGGATGGTTTATTGACAACTCAAATGGCCATGACCGTTTTCTTCTCAGTTTCCAAAAGCAGCTAATAAAATAACCTTTCACCTCATCATCTTATTCATTATTGACCGACACTAATGGATCTTAGTCATCAGTACAGTGCGTCGTTAAGCCCAGTATGAATAAATAAAATGAGACCAAGGCAATAGCCGCGAAACGTCAGAATCTTGTGTGTACTTGTCATCTCTGTGTTCTATCAACGGGCTCTCCACTATGAGTAGGCCTTTCTCTACTCATAAATCTTGGTAAGCTGCTGTTCTTTCTTTCCCTTTCACCCAATTCATATAAATCAGATGAGGCTCATTGTTGATTTGCGTAATGTCACACAAGTCGTTACCTTCGGCGTGGCCGGTTCTCTGGAAAGTGCCAGGAAGACGCGTTCAAGGACGCCTTCTTTCACCATCTCGAGTTTCTCGTCGTGGAAAAGATCCATGGATTTGTTGCGACAACCGAAGAACAGCCACGCCGGACCGAACTCATTTCTCGCTTGATCTACGAAATGATACGTGAATAATGAAAATCCCTTCGTAACATGATGATAAATAATGAATTTTGATAGGTGTAGCTTATTAATTGGCTTTCTAAATCCACGCAACTTGAGATAATCTGATTGGAGTTTTTGAAAATGCCTCCTTGATGAATAGTTCACTTGATTGGTTGTTATGTTTTGTGACTTCATCGGGCAAGAAAACCAAAATGGTTAATTGTGAAATCAATGAGGTAACCGTATGGCAGAGGTGTTTAATTCTTCTATACAGGTAGTAGTATTGTTATTATCTATGTATCGTTTTATTAATTTGTGATTAATAAAGGATGATAATGAATGATATAATAATATTACAAAATAAAGAAAATTGAAAATGGGATTCAACATTTATTTATAGTAATAGTATTATAAATATATCTACTGTTGAAGACAATTTCAAAATATAATACTACAGTGATGTTTGAAAACAAATATCTTTGGAATGGAATTCAGAATGAAAGAAGAGCTGTTTAATGCAATTCACTAAATGAAATCCTTCGAACGATACCCACTTGAAAGTGAAGCAAACCCACCTGTTGCCACTTTGAGCAGCTGTTCCCTGCGGTGTTGCCAGAATCCCCGGAACGGAGCGATGCCTGTTCCGGGTCCGACCATGATCACCGGTTTGCTCACGTCCAGGGGGAGCGCAAAGTTGTTGCCACTACGAGAAGACGAGAGAGAGAGAAGAGGAAATTAATGGACGAGAGAAAACCTATGTTGACGAGTGTTTTTTTTAACAACGCATTCAAAATTTGAATAAAAAATACAAATTTGAATTGTAAAAGAGACAGAAAAACATGAGGAACACAAAAAAACATGGAAGTGTTAGCTCGATCATGAGTCACATGAAAAAATTTGCTAGAATAATAAATAATTGCATTCTCAACTATTAAGTTGAGTCTTATCAACTCTACTGATGACACTTTTAAGTTTCAATACTCACTTTCTGACGAACATGTAAAGGTCATCGCCAATGTTGACGTCGTTAAGGTAATTGGAGCAGACACCAAACCTAGCCGCCCCTTGGCCACCCTGCGATCTGGAAAATAATAAACAGATCACATGAGTTGGTGAATTTTCTTTATTATCAGATACCCAAGCTAGCGCATCACCACGTTAAGAGATATAGTTATCAATATGATTGAATATAAATAGTTTTGAATGATACAGAATAATTCCCGGTGAAACTGAAACGAGTGGTCAAGTGGTGAAGACACTAAACCGTCACTCAGCAGTCCGAGGTTTGATTCTCGCAATGGTCGACTATCCTGACAGAGTTTTTTTGTGGTTTCCCTCTGTCGTTCAGGTCAATACTGAGATGGTTCCTCAACAACAGACCACGACCAACTCCTTCCCACAATCCATAAACACTTGATAAAATAACCTTTCTTCTCATCATCCCATCATCTCATTCATCATTCACCGACGCCAATAGATCTTAGTCATCAATACAGTGCATCGTTGAGCACAATATAAATTAAAATTAAAGTTCCGGTAAATAGACAACTCACTTATATTTGACGACTGCTACTGTGAGATGGATCTCTCCTTTGCAAGCTGTGGGCGATGAACTGATGCTGTAGA
This sequence comes from Brachyptera risi, assembly GCA_964007535.1. NCBI lineage: Eukaryota > Metazoa > Arthropoda > Insecta > Plecoptera > Taeniopterygidae > Brachyptera > Brachyptera risi. The sequence continues at coordinate 30,523,869 of OZ023337.1, forward strand.
ATCGCGGCTGCAACGGCTTCAAGATGGTGGCCAGTAGCGCAGGGACGACGCGGACTGTGGGAAACTCTTCGAGCACGTCTGCGAGTGTGGGTAGATTCCAGCTTCGCCACGCCTCGTACTGAGTCGAATCCTGAAACCAAGAATTATTTATTTTATTGTTGCTCAACGACCCCACCAACAGCTGGGTTATACGGGGATACGAATGAGCAGGTGATGATGAAATGATGAAGTGACGATAGGTGAAAGGATGTTTACAAAAATCCATGCCTTATGTGGGACTTGAACCAACGCGCAACTTGACTTCGGTTTCTAGCGCGGTGCGATAGTTCACTTGTATTTGTATTTGTATTTGCATTTATCAGCAGTCATTTGTACAATTTACATTGTGTTGACCTTGTCAGAAACTATATACTAAAACGTATATTTGAAGTTTAAGAAATGTATAATATAATTTACAATATATTTTGACAATATAGTCACGGGAAGCACACTCGTACATTACCCTACATTTTCTCTCGAGCCGCCCTTCGTAGCTCAGTCAGCCAAAATATCACTTCATAAAATTTCATAAGTCGTCGTTGGTTGTGAATTCAAGTCTTGCATAAGGCATGGAGCACAAGTAGGCAAAGCCATAATAGAGCGGGAGTTATAAAGGGTGCTAGACTAGATGTGAGCAAATTTTCTTTCTCAAATAGGACAGTTAGGGACTGGAATGGGCTCAGTAGAGGTGTATTCGAGGGGGATGAAAAAAGGGTAGAACAATTCCGTAAGAAGGTTAGGGAGGCGGTCAAACAGTCGTGACAGGGAACTTGCCATCGTGTATTTATGCGCAACTGTAAGAGTTCTGATAGTAAAAAAGAGGCATAGGAACCACGAGAACCAAGATTTTTGTGACACGAGACTTCATGACTACGAAAAACTTCGAAAAATATATAGGCCAGCGATGTTGCGGTCGATCGACGATCAATAACAGGATGCCGTGTCCAGATTCCGATTCAGGAGACTTTTATAAATCCAAAAAAAAATATCACTATCGTATCAAGAATTCCGAAAGATATAGACAAAAAACCAAACTCATGTTTTCACTTTTTTTCGACAATCGAGAAATTTGACATTTTTTTTTCGAGATTTATTTTCCCAATCACAGTGGAACCTCTTTTATGTCTATTTCAGGAAACCAGACCAAAAAAAATGTATCAACGTGAAAAACTTATTAATGAAACTATTTGACATGTAGAGCATATGGGTTGGATCAAAAAATAAAACTTATAAATGTAATAAATGTATAAACAGAGAACTTATGACTGAGGTTCTACTGTACTTATATAAAAATTGGCATGATAGGAATGATTTTGTCGCATGAACTCACCGCAGCGAGCTCGAGTAGCCTGGCCTTGTGTTGTTCGTGCGACGTGAGCACGGCTAGGGCCTCCAGCTGAGCGGACCGCAGCGGAGAAGCGATGTCAAGGAACCTCGTCAGTAGCTCTTTCAGCGAGCATGTGGGCAGCGAGCCATACGGCGACCACGTCCTTATTGTACCTGGCGGACATACACGCGACAGGCTCGGTCATTAAATCAGCCAATCTGAAGACCTTTATTCTATACATTTTATTGGGTCTTAACGATGCACTATACTGATGGCTACGATCTATTGGCGTCGGTGGATGATGAATGTGATGGTGGGATGATGAGATGAAAGGTTATTTCATTAGGTGTTTTGGATGGTGGGAAGAAGTCGGTCGTGGCCTGTTGTTAAGGAACCATCCCAGTATCAACCTGAATGGCAGAGGAAAACCACGAAAAACCCCTGTGGTTGACCATGGCGGGAATCGAACCCCGGTCTCCCGAAATACGGTTCAGTGTGTTATCACTCGGCCACGCGTTTCGGTATATACATTTTTCTGATCTTATACATAACAGAGTAGTGTATGAAAGAAGTGCTCATTATGTAGGCCTACAATTAAAAAATCACTCACCGATAGAAATATTATCAATAACAAATTGTAACAAATTCAAGTATTATCAAAAACACTTCTGAATCAGGCTCTGAATAATGTGAAAGATTTTTATTCCATATCATGGAAAGAAGTGATCATTGCCCGAGAGACTTATTTCAAAGTGGAAGATATCAACATTCGTGTGTTTTGTTTACTCTTGATACCAATGCTGGTAATGTCCGGATATATATCACAGAAACGGTTCGTACTTATAATGTGTTCCGGGCTTTCGAAAACTGAAAGACTGTTATCTGCGGCGAAAATTCATCGTCACCAACAGCACACAGTCCTGGTATTGAAGTTCATTGGTTAAAAACATTTAAAATGGGGTGGTGAGATCGCCCTTGTGGTGCCCCGTCCAAACGATCCTATCTTTCATCCATAGCCTCAATTGGGAAACAATGATTTTGTATCAAGTTTCGATGTTATTAAAAGAAAAAAAAAAATATATCATTCAATTGATTTATTGTGAAATTATTGTAGGCCTATTTATTATGACATTTCTTTCTCAGCGTAACATTTTTGCATTTTAACATTTCATTTATTGTAATCATTCTCTCTTTTGGTTATTTAGACGAGTCTAATATCCTGGTGAAATGTATATTTTTATTTCTTGTGATGCAACAGACAAATAAATGAATAAATGGATGAATATCATAGAGCTTTGTCTGTCTGTCTATCTCTTATGTTTGTTTGTAAGCACGGTACGGATCGCAGGGTCTGACTGATCGACATGAAACTTTGCCTGTACACTCAAACTTATCCAACTTGGAACTGTGTAGTTTTTGGAATGAATCAGTTGGACCTGTTTCGAGAAATATCATCTCGAAGTTTCTAAAGACCCCATAAGATCAGGCTGGTCAAAAAAAATTGAAAAATGAATTCTCTGAAAAAATTCAAATTTTTCCTGAATGTTAACACACAAATGATACACAGAAAAAAAAATTGTATGCAAGTTGAATCGGTCGTTTTGAGAATAACAATTTAATACGTGGTTTTTATTTATCAAATAGATAGAAATATTAGCGAAATCATGTTGCTTTCTGAAGGTAATTTATGAACGGTATGAGATTTCAAAATTCTGATACAATGGAAACAAAGATATATTTAATACCCTCAAGATAGTATGAGTGAAAACAATTCAACTTATATTGCATTATTTATACAGTTATACAGCTAAAAACCCAATTTCCAGCTGTATATCTTTGAAAGTGTTAGAAGCAAAGGTTAATGATTATATTTCAGATTGTTTTTTTGAATATCGTTTCTTTCCCGTTCTTGAATTTTGATATCTCATATCGTCAAGAAGGTATCACCAGAAAAGTGATATTTTTCTAAATTGGCACCCATGTGCTATTAAATAATTGAAAGATTAATCAAACCTTTTTACCATATTTACATTCAACGTTTAGTACAGCAAGCTTACCTCGTCCAGTCTTTTTCTCATTGAGAACCTGGAGTTTGACGATCTTGTTCGGATTGACTACTCCGGCTAACCGGGCCATGACTGCTTCCACCAGCTCGGGCCGGTTCTCGGGAATCACTCCCACGTGGTCTCCAGGCTGGTAAACCTCGTCACTCGAAATCTCGAGCAGTATCGTGTTACCTCTACAACGAGAAAAAAAATATATGAAAATAAATAAAATTATTCACATCAAAAACTTGACAAAAAGCCATTGTTTCTCAATAAAGACAAATAAAAAAGTTGAAATTGTTTCAATGGGGCACCACAAAGGGTAATCTTACCACCCCAAATGAAGTAAAGAACTTGCAAATAATTGGGTAGGCCCTACTTGAATCCTCAGAAGACAAACGTTGTCCACCAGCTATGGATAATTGTAAAAACTTCAATAATTCCATCAACTCTTAGGAGAGAATTTCATCAACTCTTGCAACTTTTAGGATTTGACAGTTTTGAAAGATGACGTTTTATTACTTGTTGTCAACTTCATCCTGAACGAACAACACCTTCAAAGTATCAAAAGTTTACAAATATGATGACCTTCTTTGATAGTGGACCTTCTTTGTGGACACAAAAATATTTTGAAAATCAAACAAATCAATACACATCTATTCATCAGAAACTCAAATTATTTTTGCCTCCTTGTTACGGTTTGCTAAGCGACCCCACCAACAGCTGAGTTATTCGAGGGTACAAATCAAACAACTTTACATGAATGATAAAAACATCTATCCATCTATTGAAGACAAAACAAAATTGGCCTATGCAAGACTCAAAACCATGCCCGTCTTGATTCAGGAGGCTTCAAGTTTGTGTCAAGACCAATATAAATATAATAAGACTAATATATCATATGCATTTTTAAAATAATTGTTTTCAATATTTTTTTCTCTTTTTTCAATATTTTATGTTCTTTTCTAGCTTCTTTTTCTGATCAAGTAATCAATTATGGTATCGAATTTTTCAGACTATAGCTCAATATTATTTTTAATTTTTGTATCAAACAGTATTGTATTGTCTTTTTGCTATCTTTATTACTCTGTTATTTTTATTTTCACATATATTATTTTGTATTTATGGGCAACCTTTTGTAAGGCAGAGTCTCTATTTTTCCTCAATAAAGAGTTCATATATATTTGTAATTTTTTTATTTTTTTTTAAATTTTCTTCAGCAATACGGAGTAAGTCAGAGGTACTCACCTCTCACTGTCTTTGTGCAGTAGGTTCTTGCGGAGGACTTTGCAGGCTTGTACCTTCTTTTTGAGGGTTTTGCTCAGTGCTGAAATCATACCAAACTATGTTGAACATACAGAAAGAGAGAAACAAGAAAGAAAGAAGGAGAGAAAGAAGAGAAAGAAAAGAAATAGAGAGATGAAGTGAGAGTAAAAGGTACAAAGAAATGAAATGACGTACCAAAAATCATTGGTATTTTAGTATCATTGCTTTGAAAAAAGTCCACATATGGTTCAAATGGTTTCGATAAATTAAATTTTAAATTTCTAAATGATGTTTGTAGACCAGACAACCATCTCCTTCCATGGATCAAAGTATTAATTTTGACGAGGACCGGTGGAGAATGGAATAAGCTGAGTAAAAGAGTGTTTGAGGGCGGAGAGTTGACAATAACGGAGCTCAGAAAGTGGATAGATGGCGAGAAGATGGGTCAACTATTGAATAAGTGAAAATTTCTCAAATTTGAATTAAATCCTCAAGTTATTCTCAAATGTGATTGATGAGCGTAGCGAAGTCTCCATCCCACTCTTATAGGGCTTTGTCTGTGTGTTTTTTTTTTTTTGTAAGCACTCCACAGGTCGCAAGGGTTGACTGATCAACATGAAACTTTTTTTGTACACGCAAACTCATCCAACTTAGAACTGTATAGTTTTTGGGATGAATCGGTCGGACCGATTTTGAGAATCATCATCTCAAAGTTTCTAAAAACCCCATAAGATTTGGCTGGGCGGAAAATGTTGAAAAATAAAATCTCTCCAAATGGGATGAAATTTTTTCTAAATGTGTATACATGGATTTTACACATCATTACGATTTTTTAAGCAATTCTGATCAGTCGTTTTGAAGAAAATAAATAAAATGACTGATAATATTCATAAAATATATCATAAAAATTGTGACAGAATTAAGTTGTCGAGATTCACTGCTTTCTAGATTCAAGAGTTGACCAACAATAAAGTATTTTTTATATGCGTCAAGGTGTGTAGAATACCAGAGTCAATGAAGTGGCAAGAGAAGAACTACTTAAACGACTCTTATAGCTTATTCAGATATCAAGGTGTGTAGAATACCAGAGTCGATAAAGTAGCAAGGATAGAACTACTTCAAGGACTTTTATACCTTATTGAGATATCTCGCTCATCTTATAACGCATATTTCGCGTTTGACTAGTATTAATTAATGTATTGAATGCTTGATCACATTGTACTGTACTAATATAGGAACTTGCCACCATGCTGCGCACAATTGCGACGTAATGAAATACATAAAATAAATAATAGCTAGAAAATCATACAATAAAATGATGAACTCACCTCCCTCAACCAGCTCGGCTCTTCCGGTCACGAACCTTATCGAATCTTCCGTCAGCTTCACTTCGAACGCCGACAACTCGTTCTCGAGAACTGTTTCATCGACGGAGAGACCGAACGACATGCACGCAGCTGGGAACACCTCCGAGAACCATTTCCTATTCGACAGAAAAAGTTGCAGGTACGCTGTTAGTGTTGGAAAGTGGAACTAGTGATAAGTCACGCGATGAAGCGTGCACATATTTTCAACAATGAAGTTGATTGAAAAATTAAATTGTTGACAAGCTCTTTGTATTCTTTCAATGGTCATATTGAATTCAAAAGCGCATTTTGTTGTTACTTTTCGAATGCAATTAGAAAATTATTGTTGTTTGGTGATGACTTCACCAACAGTTCAGTTATTTGGGCACGGTGATGAACGGATAAACGGATTACAGGTGACTTATATTTACAAAATCTCATGATTTATGTGGGACTTGAACCCACGCCTGACTGTCAAAGCAGTGCCTGAGCTGAATGAGCCGCTTGGAGAAATGACCTATCTTCTCATCTCAAGAGCCTCCCTCACGCTGTCACACACCGCAGAAGATTCGCAGATATTTCGAGCGATCTCGTAGTTAATTTTGGATAAGCAAAGTAATTACTCAATTTCACCGTACTCGAGAAAAAAAAATCTTGTTTTTTTCTCTGTCTGTGCTCCACAGATCAAACGGAAGTACAAATCCAGTTGGAACTTGGCGTAAACAAGAATGTGACTACCAAACATTCTGATTGGTCCAATCCAACAGTTGGACATTGTTGTCTGTCAATTTCAACAATGAGCGACATTACTTTACAGAAGCCTATTACTCATCCGGCAACGCATAGGTTGCGTTTTTCCGAATTTTCTCGTGCGTCGTGTCTATCTATGTCGTGTCCTTTAAAATTTGTGTTTGTCCTTTTTGTGTTTGTTCTAAATGTGAAGTAACAAGTTGACTTGCCATTCATTTTACATTAATCCTGATGTTTTTAATTGTATTTTTAACAAATGAAACGTAATTATCTCCGTGGAAAAATAATGAAATGAATAAAAATGAATAAATCCAACTTACCGGAATGATTTCTGCTGGCCGCTCATCTCGTCGCCCTCGGCAACGGGCAGCAGCCGACTTCCTCCGAGCTCGCAGAGCAGCTTGTCGATGTTGTGGCCGAACGCACAGAAGTGGGGATACACGCTCGAGCCGAGCGCAAACACCGAGTACCTGTTTGCACAAAACATCACACCAGTTAACCACGTTCGTTTTCCCAGCCCTTCGACATCATAGCATCCAAGAGCGGTGGAGTTGGGGGGCATGGGGGTCAGGGGGTCAGGGGGTCAGGGGGGTCAGGGGGGTTGGCTGAATCTCCAATAGTCATGTGATAGGCACAAGTACAACCAATGACCCGTCGATAAAATTGATAATTTAAATTGATTTTATTTAATTAGAGTGTGACCTAGATAGCCGATTGATAAGCCACGCCTATCCTCAGTAGACCTAATCAATTAAATATGAGGGAGAAATAGAAATTAACAAAAGGCAACAAGCATGACACAAATATTGATTTTTATGGTAATCAGCAAATAAAAATGAAATAGAAAATCAGGGATAGGCCTGATATGTTCCGGCCTTCATTTAATTTTCAATGCAAACTAAATACTCAAGAAATTATTGGATGAGCGTAGCGAAGATTTCCATTTCACATACCGAAAAAAAATGGGCTTCGATTTCATGTTTTTTTGTTTCTTTCTGGTAATTTTGTGCGTGGCATACAGGTCAGGAAAAAATATCTATCGACTTGAAACTTTTTCTACATATATCTGTCATATCAGAATAGGTTGGAAATTGTTTTTCAGAAAAATCGATTGGAAGGTTTTACTGGAAAAAATTCAGAAAGTTTGAGAAATCCTCATAAGAATAATACAGATGGAAAATACTTGAAATGTGGAAAATTTTCAAAAACTTCAAAATTTTCACTGAATAGGGAAAACATAGCCACGGATATTTTCGGTGACTTTCACAACATTCGGATGGGAAATAACAAAGAAAACACAATAAAAGTATCCATTTTATTGAAGGTTGAGATCAATTGGTTTAGCAAAGTGTATATTATTATTATTATTTATTATTATTATCATTTATTTCATGGTTTGTCAACATAAGGAAATATGCAGAAGCCAACCAGAAGGTCAAGAGTCAAAACAAAACGTTACAAAAATTAATTTCAACAAATTTCAAAACGAACAAATGTCATGTTCTCGAAGTTTTTTGAAACTATAATATATTTTTATGATATGCGACAGGTTGCAGAACTATAAATATCAACAAGTTGCAGGTAAGGTTTTTGAACGTTTTTGAACGTTTAATCCAAGGTCCGTAGATGTGGATTGATCTGACGAAATATTTTTCATTCTAGATTTCTATACCTCTTAGCTCATCTCATAACGCAAATCCCTCGTTTTCCTAGTTAAAATAATATCCCATTTCAACATGGACATAGCCCGGTTTTGCATGAAATCACACACCCTGCCATGATGTCATAATTATAATGCCATGATTATGTCATAAGACAGGAGCATCTGCCTGCTTGCTTAATGTACTCAATCACTTAATTAAATACTTAAATACCAAGTCACTTCATTTTTGCTACTAATTATATGATTACTCGGGTAGTATATGGACTATAGACATACAAATTATGTATGCAATGTTGATAATGAGTTTTATTTACTTTAGATTTTTCAGAGAGTTTTCTCCTTGCCCTTCTCCCTCGTTGTTGTTTCCGATTTTGACCAGGAGCGAACTCGATGTCATTGCATTCAGTTTGCGAGCGAATTCCTGCGACATGAACGACAATATACGTGAGAAAAAAAGCAAAGATGAGGAATTATCAAGTGAACTGTACCAGAGTGCAGTAGAGTGTATTAAAATAAACTAGAATACATTAGAGTGTATCCCTGGAACAAGGCTCTAAGAGTCATATTACAAAAAGTAATACTTGTATCCACGAAAGAAGAAGGTCGTCTACCAATATAAGATCACGAATATCACATTTATATTATTTATAGCCGTTTTATTAGACGAGCTTCAGCGAGGATTCAATTTGACATACTGAAAAAAATTGGTTTCTGTTTTTATGTTGTTTTTTTTTTTATGTTTTTTTCGGTTCTCCACAGGTCAAATGGCTACAGCTATCAATTTCAAACTTTTTTCACCATGGTTCCTTATCTAACTTAGATCTGTATAGTTTTGTGGCATTATCGGATATCACCTTTTTTCTTTAGAAATTTTAGAAATTTCAAAAATACCCGTTAGAGAATAACACGGCCGAAAAAAAATTTAAAAATTTTTATTTTCAAAAAAATTGAAATTTTGTGTGAAGTTGAATAACATCTTGATACACATTTCTGGAAATTCTCAGCTTGATCGGGTCAGCCATTTTGAGGAAAAAACATGAAATGTGCTAAATTGGTACCACTCGAAGCCGTTTTTACCTATTTATAACTAAAATGTTACCCAATTGGCGAATTTAGGCAAGAGTTTGGCAATGAAGTCGACATAGTATTACTTTCCGCTCGTCTAACAACGCGTATATAGCGTTTTCCTAGTTTTTAGAGTATTATGATGTTATAGCACACAAATCACGATGAGAAACATGACTACATCTTTCAAAAACAGTGAATCCTGAGATAATTGTGGTGAGATTATGTGATTGAGAAATTTTTCATTATTATTCAGTTGGTAGAAGACCTTCTTTCGTGG
>OZ023337.1:30538649-30553649 GCA_964007535.1 Brachyptera risi
ATATGAAAAATAAGATCGTTTCCACCCCAAAGAATATGATGACAATCTTTCTATTTAGAAAATAATAACTTTCAAGTATTCAGCTATTTTGTGAAGGGATGTACAAACCTCCAGCACGTTGTACCGCTGCGGGTCGCACAGGTCTCTGCACCCCACCTCGGTGCTCATGTACCAGCCGTTGAAGGGGCAGGCGGGGAACTGGACCCCTCCCACATCGAACAGCATGCCGGACACGGCGGGCAGCGCGTACCACCGGAGACCCAGGTCCTTGAACCACCAGAACCTGAGGGAACAGGAGGTATTAGTGGAGGTGCCATTTCTCTAGCACGGCGCCTCGAGGAGGAGCCGTTCTAGCGCAGCGCCTCGAACAGGAGATATCGATGGAGGTGCCGTTCGGAACCCGGCGCCTCGAACAGGAGATATCGATGGAGGTGCCGTTCGGAACCCCGCGTCTCGAGCAGGATGTATAGGTGGAGGTGCCGTTTATGTCACGATGCCTCGAACAGGAGGGATTGGTGGAGGTGCTGTTTATAGCACGGTGTCCTGAGGAGGAGATATTGGTGGAGGAGCCGTTTCTAGCACGGCGCCTCGATGAGATATTGGTGGAGGTGCCGTCTCTGGCATGGCACCTCGAACAGGAGGTATTGGTGGAGGTGTCGTTTATGCCACGATGCCTCGAACAGAAGGTATTGGTGGAGGTGCCGTTTATAGCACGACGCCTCGAACAGGAGGTATTGGTGGAGGTGCCGTTCATAGCACGGTGTCCTGAGGAGGAGATTTTGGTGGAGGAGCCGTTTGTTTGTTCGTAAGCACTCAACAGGTCGCAAGGTTTGATTGATCGACATACAACTTTTTTTGTACACGCAAATTTATCCAACTCAGAACTGAAGGTCTATAGTTTTTAGAATTAATCGGTTGGACCGATTTTGAGAAATATCATCTCAAATTTTCCCAAAACCCCATAAGATTAGGCTGGGCGAGAAAATTTGAAAAATAAAATCTTTCCAAATGAGATGAAATTTTCTCTGAATGTGTATAAGTGAATGATACACATTACCACCATTTTGTATGCAATTCAAACCAGCCATTTTGGAGAAAAAAATGCAATAAACTGTTTTTATTCTTCAAATATATAGGAATAATGGCAGAATTATGTCACCAAGATTCACTGTTTTCTAGATTCGATGTTTGCCCAACAATGAAGTATTTTTTATATGCATCAAGGTGTGTATAGTGAATGTAGTCAAAGTGTCAAAGTAGCAAAGATGAGACTACTTTAATGATTCTTATTAAATATCTCATTCAGATATCTCGCTCATCTTACAACGCATATGCTGCGTTTACCTAGTACCGTTTATTTTTAGTACAGTTTACAAATCCCCTACTTACGTCGGATGTGTCAGAGGGATTTGTAGAACGATGCTCTTGGGGATGTCGAACACTTCCGGTTTGTCCCCACCGGATGAGAGGACGAGTGGGAGAATATCCCACATGGTGCGTTCACTCTCCCAGCCGAGCTTCATGCAGACCTGCAAGCGACACACAAACACAACTCATGTGATGACGTCATTCATTTCCACAATATATATATATATATATATATATATATATATATATATATATATATATATATATATATATATATATTCATGTATATATTTTCTCGCTCCTGTTAGTACTGCATACCTTTATTATGTACATATCAAAAACGCATCTTCGAATATTTCTTGCTATTATTTTTATCTCATTGATTATTCGGCCATCACAACACTAAAACTAGATTTTAGCGGCTGATGATATTTATTTCCTTTAGTTCAGAGAAAATTAGAAATCATCCTCTCAATTTTGTAAATTATAATTCTATCAATATGTACCGAATTCACGAAAGGTCATAGCTTTGATCGGGATCAACCCTGATCCCGATCAAAGTTGCTACAAAGATATTACTGATCAACTTTGATACTGTCTCAAAGATAATAATAATAATAGATTGATGATGATAATAGATTTAACTAGAAATTGAAATTAAAAAATTGAAAATAATAGATAAAAATGTGTAATTATTTCTAGAAATTGTCGTAACTTTGAGCCGGATCAAAGTTATGACCTTTTGTGAAGGTCATAAACGATCCAAACGATCCCGTCCAAACGATCCTATCTTTCATCCTCAGCCTTAATTGAGGAACAATGATTTTGTATCAAGTTTCGATGTTATTAAAAAAAAAAAAATTAATTATTCTTACTTTGGTAAACTCTATGTTGATCGGATCGCCCGTGACTGTATCGTCCTCGTTCCTGTAGCCCGCGTATGCTATCAGCTGCGGGTTCCAGACTCTGAAATCCTTCTTCCCCTCTTCCCGCTGCGGGAACACGGTGATGGTTGATCTGACGGACAAAAGGAGGATTATCACTTATTCCTATGTAGAATAATTCTGACATTTATCAATAATATTATTATAAATAATAATAATATTAATAAATAATATTAATAATAAATAATATTATTTAAATAATTTTTTTTTTCAAATTTTTTTCATAAGATTCAATTTTTTTAGAAATAATATCAATAATATATATATATATATATATATATATATATATATATATATATATATATATATATATATATATATATATATATATATATACATATATATATATATATATATATATATATATATATATATATATATATATATATATATATATATATATATATATATATATATATTTTAATTTTCTCTGACAGATATAGTATAATAATGTCTATTGAAAGAATGATGATGTAATGTAGAGTTATAATTTAAAAGGATCTTGAAGGTTCTTGAAGGATCTTGTGTGCGGACTGACCAAAATGAAATGAAATGTGTTCAAGGAACAGTTGAAACAGAAACGTAAAATTACTTAATATGACCAAGTACATGCAGGGACGGCACTTTATAACAAACTTCCAGAAAAATTGAATAGTTTCGCTAGCTATAGAACGTCTCTTAGGCTTAATGTCAAGAAGTTTCTGATTCACCATAGCTTTTATAATGTAAGTGCATATTCATCGAACGAAGGAGAGTAGGTTGTAGCTGTTTGTAGTCAATTATTGGAATTTCATTATATTATATAATCAAATATTATATTATATTTAATAGCATCACCTACATGTATCATTGTCCTATATGGGTATCAATCTTATTATTTCAATGATTTTAATATTTCAATTTATATATTGTTAATTATAGTTAGTTGGGCCATAATTAATAGCCTTAATTGGGGAACAATGATTTTGTATCAAGTTTCGATGTTATTAAAAAAAAAATTATAGTTACTTAGTATTATTATTGGTATTTTAATCCAGACAACTTCTAAGACCTGCTTTTTATGTTAATGATATCAATTATAAATCGTATATAATGGTTTGAACAAAAAGCTGATGAATGAAATGAAATGAAGATAGATTGACTTCGGGGTACTTTCCAATGGAATGTGGTTAGGGTTCGGGTAAGGTTAGACACCCAAACACATCTCATACAAACGAGTCGACTTTATTCCGGTTTATACTCTTCAATCGCCCCTCCCAATCCAATTACCTGATGTTTCCTCCATTAGTGGCGTAGGATATATGCGTGCAAAGAGCGTCGAACATCTGTCTTGACGTGGTGACGTCACGTCCATCGAACACCTTGAGCTTGTTCCACTGGATGCGACCGATACATCGGCTCGCGTTCCTCCAGGCCAGTTTGGTCCCGAACACGAGTTCCGGTTCCGTCAGGCGATACGTTCCCGTAGCGTTGACGGCTTCCTGGACTTCGAGCCAGCGAGCCAAGTGCTCTGGACTGTCGATCCTGATGGTCAACAATGCAAGCACAAGGACAAATAAAGACCTAAGATCACTTACCAAAATTGCACATAAAAGTCCGATATCAAATGGAATCAGATTGATTAATAATCTCCCTCTAGAATTAAAATCAGTGAAGGAAAATAAGGATTTTAAAATTGAATTGAAAATGTACTTTATTAGGAAATGTTTTTACTCTGTAAACGAATTTCTGAACGATCATCAATAAGTAAACAGAATATTCGACATGCATAAGTAATTATGTTAATTATTATTATTATTGTAAATATTAGCTATATTGTATCAATATTTTTCATTCTATATTCTATTTATATATTTGTATTGACCTTTCTTATATCATGTATATGATCAAATTGAAGAATAAAAACATTTATTATTATTATTATTATTATTATTAAACATGGTGGATTGGTCAACTAAACTTGAAATCAACCGTCTTGAAATTCGACTGAACTGAAAATCGAAAACTGAAAACTGAAAAACTAAATGGAAAACTTTTTTTTTTTAAATAACATCGAAACTTGATACAAAATTGTTCCCCGATTAGGGCAAAGGATGAAAAAATGAGATCGTTTGAACGAGGCACGACAAGGGCGATCTTACCATCCCAAAGAATGATTGAAAATAAGATTTTATATATATTTATATCTATTTTATATATCTGTCACAATTATTTTCTACAGATGTTAACGGTCATTCACCTTGAAAAAAATCCAACACCATTGTTTTATGGAAACCTTGAACCGTGGAGACATATTTAGATTTTAGTGTTTAATTTTAGTGTTTTAGTGTTTAGAATTTAGTGTTCCTATACTCATATTCATCCGAGAGATGATGATATGACAACAGAAAACTAAACTACTAAAAAATAGTAGGCCTATATTAACTAGAAGATAATTTTATGCTCATTAAATTGAGGGGATGCATACGCGCAGTGATTATTAAAATATAGAAAATCATTGTTACTATTTTCCCTTATTCACGAACCAGTATAATTTGAATAAGGCCCGGTATTACCAAGTCCAGTTAGCCTTTATCTGACAGTTCAAACTTGTTATCACCATGGTTACCCATGCTAGTTGTTTTCACCAACTCTCAGATAAATACTAACTGGCTGTGGTAATACCGAGCCTAAGAAGTATATCGATTTCGAGATAATTTGATGCTTTTAATTATTAATTATGACATCCTACTTTTGTGAATTCAATCAGTTATAGGATAATACGTCAATGAATTGCATCAGATTCATTGTAATGATTGACGTATAATCTTGAAACTGATTAGATTCACAAAAATAGAATATCATATAATTGAAGAGCGTATAAAATTATCTTGGAGTTGATATACTTTTTAATCATTCGAACTGGTTCGTAAACATGGGAAATAATAGTGGAGATGAATTTATCTATTCTCATAATCAAATGATTACTGAAATTTTATTTCTTTATTTTGGTTTAAACGACGCACTTCACTGATATCCAAAATCTATTGGCGTCGATGGATGATGAGATTAAACGTTATTTTATTAGGTGTTTTTGAATGGTGGGAAAGAGTCGGTCAAAGAATGTTGTCAAGGAACCATCCCAGTATTGACCTGAACGACAGAGGGAAACCACGAAAAAAAAAACAGGATGGTCGACCATGGCTGGATTCGAGTCCCGATCTCCTGAATGACGGTTCAGTTTGATAGCCACTCGACCACTCATCTCAGTTTAAATGAATTAAAGGACATCACAACCCCGAAACTAGATTTTAATGAATCATGACGATATTAATTTCCCTAATTTTAGAGAAAACTAGAAATCGTCATCCTAATTTTACAAATTATAATAATTGTTTTTTGTCAGGAGACCATGAATCGTGACGTAGGCATTACCGATTCTGTATAGAAACAGCAACAGAATCGAGTAATGTCTACGTCACGACTCAGAAAAAAGACCGTTTCGTGGAGGAAAAATTAATCAATTATAATTTCCTATCAGTTTTAGATTGATTTTTAGATCAAGATGAAAAGAAGATTAAAAATTATTTTCTTTCCCTACTGTCAATACGTTCGAATTGTTTTCTAATCCTGAAATCATCACCTCAATATTTATCGTTTGTTAAACGAGTTATCTTACTTTTTATTATTCTTTGTGGTGGTAAGATCGCCCTTGTGGTGAGTCCAAATGATCCTACCTTTCATCAACAGCTTTAATTGGGGAACAATGATTTTACGTAAAATTTCGATGTTATAAAAAAATTGATAATAATCTGACATTGAGATGGAGATCTAAAATCAGTGATATATATATATATATATATATATATATATATATATATATATATATATATATATATATATATATATATACATATATGTATAAATATTTTTTTAATAAGATCGAAACGATTCAAAATCATTGATTCCCAATTGGATGAAAGATAGGATCGTCTGGACGGGGCACCACAAGGGCGATCTTACCACCCCATTGTGATTAGATAAAAGTCTCTCATTCTCAGAACGTCCGGAACACATTATGACTGTTTCTGTGATATGTATCCGGGACACAAAACACACGAATGTTGATATCTTCTACTTTGAAGTAATTAAGTATCTTGGGCAATTATCACTTCTTTCCATCAACAGCAGATGTAAAGTTCATCATTATACAAAATGGAAAAAAATGAATGATATTCGTCATTCTTCGTTGCAATCTAGTTTCAGGGTTGCGATGTCCTTTAAGAAGGAAATGTTGTATTGTACTCACGCGTTGGTTGATATTAACAGCAGATGTAAAGTTCGTCATTATACAAAATGGAAAAAAATGAATGATATTCGTCATTCTTCGTTGCAATCTAGTTTCAGGGCTGTGATGTCCTTTAAGAAGGAAATGTTGTATTGTACTCACGCGTTGGTTGATATTAACAGCAGATGTAAAGTTCGTCATTATACAAAATGGAAAAAAATGAATGATATTCGTCATTCTTCGTTGCAATCTAGTTTCAGGGCTGTGATGTCCTTTAAGAAGGAAATGTTGTATTGTACTCACGCGTTGGTTGATATTAACAGCAGATGTAAAGTTCGTCATTATACAAAATGGAAAAAAATGAATGATATTCGTCATTCTTCGTTGCAATCTAGTTTCAGGGCTGTGATGTCCTTTAAGAAGGAAATGTTGTATTGTACTCACGCGTTGGTTGATATTAACAGCAGATGTAAAGTTCGTCATTATACAAAATGGAAAAAAATGAATGATATTCGTCATTCTTCGTTGCAATCTAGTTTCAGGGCTGTGATGTCCTTTAAGAAGGAAATGTTGTATTGTACTCACGCGTTGGTTGATATTAACAGCAGATGTAAAGTTCGTCATTATACAAAATGGAAAAAAATGAATGATATTCGTCATTCTTCGTTGCAATCTAGTTTCAGGGCTGTGATGTCCTTTAAGAAGGAAATGTTGTATTGTACTCACGAGTTGGTTGATGTGAAGAACTCGTCTAGGAACTCTTTAGCCATGCGTATGACGTCATCTCTTGGTCGTGACGTGGCCGCCTGGCCGGGCAAAGCCATCATACTCCCCTTGCATATCTGGGCCGTGCATGAGTTCTGGAAAACATAACAAAAAACAATATATTATTGTGTTTATTAGCTTGAATTTTCAATTAAAATGATTTCTAACTAGGCAAACGCGTTATGTGTTTCCGCGTTGATGGATGAGCTGGAACATATCAACTTATCTTTGGATTGGTTATTATATATATATATACACCTTGAGATCCAAACCATTACATCACTGCCATCTTATTTTACATTAATAATTTATATAATAATAAAGGAGGCTTTGTTTTAATCGTTTACAATCAAGTGGTGACACTTGTTGCTTTGATTTAATAGGTATCTTAATAGCTTTGAATAATTGACACAAATAACATTATATATTTTTTTACATCGAAACGGCTGATCCGATTTGAATAAAAGTTCGGAATAATGTGTATCATTATCAGATTGAAATTCTCTGAGAATTTGAATCCTCTCAGATGAAATATTTTTCACGAATGTTTTCCTCTGGGTTATTCTAATGGGATTTTTGAAAACTTTGGAATGAGTTTTCTCAGAAGTTATTATACCGATCGCGCCTCAAAACTATACAGCATCAAGTCAGATAGGGGTTCATGTGTGTGCCAAGTTTCAACTGATTTTGAATTTTTGTCTGACCTGTGGAGCGCGAACAAAAAAACAAAAAAACAAAAAAACAAAAACGGGCACTTTTTTTTCGGTATAGTGTAATTGAGTCTTCGCTTCGCTCATCCAATAAAAAACGACCTAATTTTCAATTTTTCTGAATTCAAAATTTGGAATTGAATTTTTAAATTGGTTTGGGGTGGTAAGATCACCCTTGTGCTGCTTCGTATGAGCATTCTAACTTTCATCTTTCGTCTTTATAGCGAAACAATGGCTTTGTGTCAAGATTTCGATGTTATTGAAAAAAAAAAAATTGGAACCAACATTAAAAAGATGCATTATTTAAATTATCGGAGTGATAATTCGTACTTTTGTCCTCCTGTATACTATCATATTTTGTATTTATATTTATATTTTTCATTTTCATTTTTGATTGTATAATATATACATACATATATATATATATATATATATATATATATATATATATATATATATATATATATATATATATATATATATATATGTATCTATATATATATATATATATATATATATATATATATATATATATATATATATATATATATATATATATATATATATATATATATATATATATATGTCAACATCTAAATGATGAATTTAATTAATTTCAGTACACTGATGATACACATTCTTTCAGAGATTTACATAAATCGGATCAGCCGTCTCGGAGAAAAAAATTATGTCATTTTCCTGATCAAAATTTAAACCCATCAAAAAGATCAACATGTTGAGTTGATTAGAGCGTGCGACACGATTAGAACAGTGAACAGTACCATCACTTTAATTGGCACTGCATACGATATCTGGACTTGATAGTTTCAAAATCAAGAAGTGTATATAGCTTTCGAGTGATTCATATAAATAACTCGCTCATCTCGAAACGCATATGTTGCGTTTTCCTTAGTATGACAAAATATCATACAAAGTCTCGTACAAAATAAAAACGATTGGGAATATATGCCCGTTTACTTAATATAGGCCCTACTTTCAATAAAATTTCAAATCATTGCGTCAAAAAAAAAGTGAAGGAAGCTGAAAAATGTTGTATAATCATTTAAAGTTCATAGTCATGAAATCACTTGAATCTTGAATAATAGATTCTCATCATTTTAATCTAATCTCATGAAATCTTATCTCCATTTGAAGAGCAGAATATTCGTTATTTGTCATAATAATGATGCAATATACGTAATTATTGTTGTTTATTTTCTATTTCATGATTCTAGCTACTGATAAAGAGTCCACGGGAGTCGATTCAGAGAAATATCATATTTTTGATGATAGCTTTTGAACGGTATGAGATATCAAATATTCTAATAAGCGAAACACAGTTAATTTAAATATAAAATTCAAGGCGATATATCCATTTCAGTCAGTCATGTGTTCAGTCATGTATTATTAATATAATGAATAAATAAATACTGCAATGAAATTAATATCTTATTGGACAATTCAATCCGATTCAATTCAAAAATCTTTTCTTTTTTTTTTAAGTTTTTTTTTTATTATCATAACGACACATATGAGTACATTTTATAGACCCGCAAAGTCAGAGTGTTGACTTGTCTGCGGGTCTATTAACATTACAATGTATAATAAGTATACTCGAATTGAGTTAAATTGTCTGGACGATGAGAAGCAATTACATATCTAACACATAATAATACAAGTGAATAATACAAATGGAGGAAAATAAATGGGTAAAATAATTCTAATTCTATACATTCTAATTCTAATTCTAAAATTTCATTCTATGGATGGTACATGAGGAATTACAGTTGTATGAACTATACAGCATCAAGTCAGATAGGGGTTCATGTGTGTGCCAAGTTTCAACTGATTTTGAATTTTTGTCTGACCTGTGGAGCGCGAACAAAAAAAAAAAAAAAAAAAAAAAACAGGCACTTTTTTTTCGGTATAGTGTAATTAAGTCTTCGCTTCGCTCATCCAACAACAAGAACACACAGAACGATAAAATTATTTAAAAAAGGAAATATTCATCATTTTCAATATCACATATTCCGAGGCTGTGAGTGAATTGTATTTTATTTTCAGAATTTTGATTTGTTTTGAACATTTTTGAGAATACAATCTTTCATTTCGTTCACAATTCTTGAAATTTTCCTCACAACAGATATATTGATCGTAAGTAAGTTTTGTTAAAAATTTCCAGCAATTTTTCTGATGAAACTGAATTGTTTGAATATTAACATTACGAATAGGCCTGATTATTTTATACCCAGCATATTTTCACTCCATCTTCTTTAGCACTTCTCAAATAAATTCAAATTCCCACCTTTTTGATTGACTTAGGCCCGGTATTACCAAGTCCAGTTAGCCTTTATCTGACAGTTCAAACTTGTCATCACCATGGTTACCTGTGGTGTTTGTTTTGACCAACTCTCAGATAAATACTAACTGGACTTGTTAATACTGGGCCTTATTATATTCAATTTAATCCAATGCTATTCATAACTAAATCACTGACAGCCTATTTTAATAATAGTAAATATGTTGAATAGACGGTAATTATAGCTTAATAAATTGATATAATCCTTGATTACCAATAATATTTGCTTATACCGTGATTGGAAATTATTCAAATTATCACTTTTTTTCTATTCATAAAAGGCGGTCTCAGTTACATAAATCATATTTAAATAATCGGATGGATTTTGAAAAAAAAAATGTGAATCGATATAATGTGTTTCGTGAGTGAATAACGAAGAAAGAATAGGGGGTGATAAAATAAACATGAAAAACAAATGGAAAAAAATAGTTGCGGCCTACCGATACCCAATATGATGAAATGGAGAGATCAATAATTATGCTGAAGGTTGTTGAGGTGTCGTCAAATTTGTAAAGATTCCGAAATGCGAGCAAAACATAGGTAGTTATATAGGCTTCTGTCACGTAACAAATGACAAACAATCGTTACCATGGCAACACAGCGAACTGGTGGACTACCAAATATTCTGATTTGTCAATTTCAACTGGTGGACATCGTTGTCTGACTCTTGCAACAATGAGTGACGTCACTTGACAGAAGCCTATATATAAATTTGTTGTCAAGACTCGAATTTTTTCGAATCCTTTTTTTTTTTTAGTCAAATTATGAGTGTCTTGGGAGTCCACGGGAGTCGATTTAGCGGAATATCAATTTTTCGGTGATAACTTTTGAACATTATGAGATATCAAAATTCTAATACGCGAGAAACACAGATGATTATAATAGCTTCAAGATGATATAAATAATAACTATAACTGTCAAGCGTATACAGCTGAAAATCTTTTTTGTTTAGCTGTATACGCTTGACAGTTATGCAACATGACTTGAATAGTTATAAGTTCAACTTGAATCATCTTGAAGCTATTATAATTATTTGTGTTTGTCGCGTTCTAGAACTTTTATATCTCATACCATTCAAAAGTTATCACCCGAAAAAGTGATATTCCGCTAAATCGACTCCCCTGGACTCATCCTAACCTTGAAAATAATAGTTTTTAGTCAACTTAGGTCAAAGTTTATTTAGTTAGATTGCAGTTCAGTTTACCTTTTAGATAGTCGGTAATCACAACAAATTATTGACGTGAAACCAACGTATTCATGGTACACAATGAAAACCACAGTTGAAAATAATTGATGAGCTTAGCGAAGTCTCCATCCCACTCTTATGGGGCTTTGTCTGTGTGTTTTTTTTTTTTTTTTTTTTTTTTTTTTTTTTTTTTTTTGTAAGCACTCCACAGGTCGCAAGGGTTGACTGATCAACATGAAACTTTTTTTGTACACGCAAACTCATCCAACTTAGAACTGTATAGTTTTTGGGAAGAATCGGTCGAACCGATTTTGAGAATCATCATCTCAAAGTTTCTAAAAACCCCATAAGATTTGGCTGGGCGGAAAATGTTGAAAAATAAAATCTCTTCAAATGGGATGAAATTCTCTCTAAATGTGTATACATGGATTTTACACATTATTACGATTTTTTAAGCAATTTTGATCAGTCGTTTTGAAGAAAAAAAATAAAATGACTGATAATATTCATAAAATATATCATAAAAGTTGTGACAGAATTAAGTTGTCGAGATTCACTGCTTTCTAGATTCAAGAGTTGACCAACAATGAAGTATTTTTTATATGCGTCAAGGTGTGTAGAACACCAGAGTCAATGAAGTGGCAAGAGTAGAACTACTTTAACGACTTTAATAGCTTATTCAGATATCAAGGTGTGTAGAATACCAGAGTCGATAAAGTAGCAAGGGTAGAACTACTTTAAGGACTTTTATACCTTATTGAGATATCTCGCTCATTTTACAACGCATATTTCGCGTTTGACTAGTTATTGAAAAGAAAAAAATGTTTCCTACTCACATTAAAAAATGACTATCGAATTATATCTGTACCTTTACCAAGTTCTTCGCCTGGAGAAACTTGTCTGTGTATATTTAGTTGTATTTAGTATACATTTAGTTAGTATATTTAGTTAGATTTCAGTTCATTTTACCTTTCAGAGAGTACAGTGATCCCAACAAATTGATTGATTGATTATCGTTTGCTTGACGACCCCACCAACAGCTAGGCTATACGGGGGGTACGAATGAGCAGATAATTATGAAATTATGAAGTGATGATAAGTGAAAGGACGCTCACAAAAAGCCCCATGCCTTATGCGGGATTCGAACCCACGCCCAACGGTGACTTCAGTTTCTGAAGCGGTACCAACAAACTGGCGGCCCCAACAAATTTATTGACGTAAAACCAACGCATTTATAGTACACAATGAAAACCACAGTTCAAAAATAATTATAAAAAATTCAAAAAATTAGTTCCCTTAAAAATATAATCAAATAATCTATACCTGTGCCAAGTTCTTCGCCTGGTGAAACTTGTCAGTGGTCGACTGGCCCGTGCTGTAGTTAGTAAGCTTCCAGGCCGGCTGCATCTTCACGCAGGCGTCGACAACTGAAACCCTTCCGACAACAACCAATTATATATAAATATACACACCACTCGACACTATCGGCTGCTGTATGCAAGTACTTGACGCGCCGGGGCGGGCACGCTTACAGGCAGTTGTTTTACTGACGCGTCATCTCGCGCGCGCTGACCAGTATAGGGAGAAGGTCAAGACGGATGATAATTTAACAATTTACCGGGTCCGGGAAAGAAGATTGGAAAAAATGTTACAATTTTGACAGTAAGTTATGAGAGAAAAACAATATGTGATGTGGTGCCTACACGAATATACACGTATATATATATATATATATATATATATATATATATATATATATATATATATATATATATATATATATATATGAATATATATATATATATATATATATATATATATATATATATATATATATATATATATATATATATATATATATATATATATATATATATATATATGTATATATATATATATATATATATATATATATATATATATATATATATTATATATATATATATACATATATATATATATATATATATATATATATATATATATATATATATATAAATATATATATATATATATATATATATATATATATATATATATATATATATATGTATATATATATATATATATATATATATATATATATATATATATATATATATATATATATTATATATATATATACATAATAATAATAATAAGTATCTGGCCTCCGGTTCCAAACTGAATTAGGTCGGGGGGGGGGGGGGGGGGGGGTTGTCCCACCATATCACTAGGGCAGCTGGGTGACTCGGAGTCGACTTGCCAGGTCTCATGATCGTGCTCATGATTTTTTTCTTTTCGTAATATAAAAGTGAAAACTCAGAACGCATTCTTCAATTAAGCTATACGTGGGGAAATAAATCGTGGGTAGAATCAGTTTCAACTATTTATAACCCCACCTTACGGATACCTTACGGATATCCCATGAAACGCATGACTCACATGTTTACCAATGCTAATTGTTGTCGCAAAATCCCAGAATGAGGCCAACTCTTAGAACTGATAATAGAAGAATCGATCACGTAGGGGATGGGGTGGTGCACTGGGCTAGGCCCAGACGCTTCATATTATAAGATCTATACATGTTTTTTTATATTGGGTTTTAACGACGCACTGTAATGATGACTGAGATCTATTGGCGTCGGATGAATGATTAATGAGATGATGGGATGATGAGATGAAGGTCTCATGGGTAATGGGAAGGATAGTGGGAAGGAAGCGGTCGTGGCCTATATTGTGGGAACCATCCCGGTATTAGCCCAGACTACAGAGGGAAACCACGAAAACCTCCGGTAAAGATGGACGGTGGCGGGGATCGAATCGGGTCCGATATGTCCCTTCACCTCCCGGGTCACACGAAGCAAGTGCGCCAACCCCTCAGCTACTGTGCCGGTAACAAGATCTTTTCGCCAGATTTGTCACAGACAGCGCAGTCCTGGTGTTGAAGACCATTAGTTTTAAATAATCAAAATGGGGTGGTAAGATCGCCCTTGTGGTGCCCCGTCCAAACGATCCTATCTTTCATCCATAGCCTTAATTGGGGAACAATGATTTTGTATCAAGTTTCGATGTTATTAAAAAAAAAAAAAAAAAGATTTGAAATTAATGTTTAGTTTTACTTCAGGACGAGTTCCAGTTAATCTACACAGCCGAATTAAATCATCTCGATTTTCTAATTGAACAAAAATGTCAATCTCGGCGTCAGAGTCAATATCATATTATTGATTCAATATTAAAATCCTATGGGATTTTGGTATTCCTGAGTCACTATAATTTCTGTCGATTGCTCTTACACGTGATTTATAAACATGACAAGTATCCATAGCGTTTTCACACTCTACCATCTTTGCTATAGTTTGATTTTGAAGCACGCGCCATTACTGCAATACAGGGTGTCAACTGTCAATAACAAAAACACC
>OZ023337.1:30556149-30775080 GCA_964007535.1 Brachyptera risi
TATATATATATGTATATATATATATATATATATATATATATATATATATATATATATATATATATATATACATATATATATATATATATATATATATATATATATATATATATATATATATATATATACATATATATATATATATATATATATATATATATATATATATATATATATATATATATATTTATACATATAAATATATATATATATTTATATATATATATATATATATATATATATATATATATATATATATATATTTAAAAATATATATATATATTTATATATATATATATATATATATATATATATATATATTTATATATATATATATATATATATATATATATATATATATATATATGAATATATATATATATATATATATATATATATATATATATATATATATATATATATATATATATATATAATACCGCTCATCCTACAATGAGCTTAAATGCGGCGCTTATCTCCCAATGCAACACGCGAGTATGTAAACGCAGCTTTCTGCAGCGTGAAACCGTCTCCCTGACTTTGACCACTCGGACACTTGTGGCCCGATAACAACCTATCTCCTATTGTATCTCTCACTCATCCGTCGGGCGATAAGCGAACACAATTACCGGACCTCTGTTTTAATAGCGTAATCGTTAATAGTTTCATAATGTGTCTATTAATTTACATCTCGATTAGACCGTTTGTAAATAATGTGTATAGTCACAGTGATTGGTGAGAATTTATAGGAAAATATTCCGTCTCATGATAAATTACATATATTCAAATATTATATTTATTTATATTATTTCTATTATTATATTAATATATTTATATTATTTATATTATTTAATTATTTTGTATCAGTTATGTTTTTCATGTGTTTTAATTATAATGCAAACCACAGATAAGCCTGTTTCCAGGCCTTGTGGAATATTGTGAACTTTTCTGTATATAATCTTGAATTGACAAATAAATAAAAAATGGAAAAAAAAGTTATATTATATATTTTTCATTTTTTATGTTATTTTTTTTTAATCTCTATTATTATTTTCTTTTATTATATATATTTCATGTATTTGATTGGATGAGTGAAACGAAGACCCAATTTTACCGTACTCGAGAAAAAGTACATGTTTTTTTTCTTGTGTGTTTGGATATCTTTGGATTGGTTTCACATATCCACCTTGAGATGCAAACAATTTCGTCACTGCCATCCCATTTCCTGATTAATTTCTATGATAATAAATAAGGCCTTGTTTTAATCGTTTCCAATTAATTGGTGACACTTGTACTGGATTCAATTGGTATCTCAATAGCTTTGAGTGATTTGAAAAAATACGTTATGATTTTTTTTTTTTCAAAACAGCTGATCCGATTCGACCGAAAGTTCGAAATAATGTGTATAATTAATATATATTGAAATTACCTGAGTATCTAAATTCTCTCGAAGGGAATATTTTATACGATTTTTTCCCTCTGGATTATTCTTAAGGAGACACTTGTGTATGCCAAGTTTCAACTGGATTTTCATTTCCGTTTGACCTGTAGAGAGCTAACAAAAAAAAAAAAAAAAAACATGTACTTTTTTTCGAGTATGGTGAAATTGAGTCTTCGCTTCGCTCATCCAATTAGACATCATTTCACAGGAAAATCATTTGTTATGACTTTATGGGTCTGAAAGGTTGTATATATTGTATACATATGGAGATTAAAAAACTCGGAGAAAAAATATAGATTTACTGATTTTGTGGGGATAGACAACACTCTATTCGACAGACATGCATCGCGATCGCAAGATAATACAATTGATTGATTATTATTTCTGCGTGAATAGATTATATAAGTGCGCTTTTATCTGAACACTCTTCATAGATTATAGTACCGGTAGTTATATTTTAATGAATTATAAACAATGACAGAAATACATATATACATATATATATATATATATATATATATATATATATATATATATATATATATATATATATATATATATATATATATATATATATATACATACATATAATACATATATTTCGACCCACCCTATTTGACTATATACTTCGTTTCTACACATCTATTAAAATACTGAGACGTGTGGCCGAGTGGTTAATACACTGAACCGTCATTCAGTAGTCCGGGGTTCGTTTCTTGCCATGGGCGACCGTCCTGACAGGGTATTTTTTTTGTATGGTTTTCCTCTATCGTTCAGGTCAATACTGGGTTGGTTCATAACAACAGGCCACGACCGACCTCTTACCACTATCCAAAAACACCTAATAAAATCACCTTTCATCTCGTCATCCCATCATCTCATATATCATTCACCGACGCCAATAAATCGTATAGTCATTAGTATTGTGCGTCGTTAAACCCTAAGTGAATAAATAAATTTGTTTTTCATAAAACACGTAGTTACAACTGTGTAGTAAGAGTTAGCGTCGAGTAAAGATCCATATTTTCAAAGATTTGTATATTTTGTATTTGTATTTGTATTGTTATTTCGGCACACCCTATCTGGCTAGTTAGTTTATACATCTATTATCATACTGAGTGGCAGTTTGAAGTTGTTATCACCATGGTTACCCATACTATCTGTTTTCACTAACTCTCAGATAAAGGCTAATTGGACTTGGTAATACCGAATATCCAAATTACCAATATGGGAATACCTTCAAGTGGCAGTTAGCGTTGTTACCATCAAAGTTACCAACTTGTTTTCACTCACTTTCAGATTTAGCCAACTTGAATTTCTTAGTACTGACTTGTTGAAACTGTTAAATCAACACGGAATAACTTCCGATATTTATTCGATTTAGGTCCGGTTTAACAAACTGAAAGTTAGTGGACTAAGCGATAGTTAGCGGATTCACTTTGATCACCCTTGGTTACATAAGTTATTTTCGTACATTGACTATTAATCAGAGGATTAACACTTAAACAAGATCAGAAAAACCGGCCTAATTACACTTAATTGAGTATGCTTAATTAATTATACAATAATTATTAAATTTTCGAGTATGTTTCAATATATATTCTCGATATATTCGTAACTTTCAAAATATTTCACCGACAACAATTTCACATGTAGACATTTCATCAGAGCTACTGACAGACATTTTCATCTGCAAGTTGTTTATATTGTTGCAAACCGGATGCTGTTAAAAGGGATGATGAGGTGAAAAACACCCATAGATTAGTCCTTGCAGAATTATTCGATTGTTAGACGATGTCTTTACATGATAGTCACGTGATGAGGTCAAGGTTAGTATTTTTCTTCGGCTTTTCGTCTTTCTTTTCATCAGGTTTGATTTGACCATTTCGATCGACCGTCTCCCCTATTCATAAACCACAAACGGTCACGAGTCTCGAATCGGCAACGCATATTTAAAAAAAAAAAAATTCAATAGTCACCGTGAAGTGATGTGTTCATTTATATTTGGTGTATTTTATTCAGAAAATAAAATATGTAAACTTTATTTATATAGTAATTTTTAAATTGTGAAATAAAAAAATAAAAAGACTCGAGGTGGCTCTGATGGTCACGATCTAGTACTGTATGTTTCGTG
The DNA here is from genome assembly GCA_964007535.1 of Brachyptera risi. Lineage (NCBI taxonomy): Eukaryota > Metazoa > Arthropoda > Insecta > Plecoptera > Taeniopterygidae > Brachyptera > Brachyptera risi. Next base: position 30,559,725 of record OZ023337.1, read on the forward strand.
CGTGATGGCTAGCCGAGACGGACGGTCGGCGCTGCTAATATGGCTAGCCGAGACGGACGGTCGGCGCTGCTAATGGGTATGATGGTTAATCGAAACGGCTACTGATAAATGATTATTTGATGCGCAAAAAGTATGAACATATAGATGATAAATTGAACATTTGTTTTTGATGTAATCATTGAAGAATTATTAAGGAAGGAAGTATCTTTGATTAGAGATATCACCTTGTATATGTAGCTATATATATATATATATATATATATATATATATATATATATATATATATATATATATATATATATATATTTATATTTATATATATATGTATATATATATACATATATACATATATATATATATATATATATATATATATATATATATATATATATATATTTATATATATATATATATATATATATATATATATATATATATATATATATATATATATTTATATATATATATATATATATATATATATATATATATATATATATATTTATTCGCTTGAATTTCATGTGAATGTATGTACAGTACATTATAACCCGAGATATTAGGAGTAGTTTTAAATCAACAGGTACTAATGTGCCGATCGAGATATTAATCTCCACTTATTGAGATTAATAAACCGTTTAGATAGTTTTTTATGGGCCTATGCACCTGAATATTATCCTTGAGTATTTCTTCTAGACGCGATCGTATTACAGTTAGTACTCCAGATGAATTGGATATCGATCTCTCAATTTTTATTGATTTCGGTAAATATAATTGGATGAGCGAAGCGAAGACTCAATTTCACCATACCCGAAAGAAAGTAACCGTTTTTTTTCTTTTTTCTTTTTGTTCGCGCTCCACAGGTCAAACGAAAATTCAAAATCAGTTGAAACTTGGCATACACAAGTTGAATTATCTAATTCGATACTGTATAGTTTTGAGGCGCAATCAGTTCAACCACTTCTGAGGAAACTTATTTCAAAATTTTCAAAAATCTCACGAGAATAACCCGGAGAAAAAAAATCGTGAACAAAATTTCATCCGAGAGGATTCAAACTCTCAGGGAATTTTAAAATAGTAATGATACACATTATTGCGAACTTTCACTTGAATCGGATCAGCCGTTTTGATGTAAAAAAATATATAAAGTAATTTTTGTAAATCACTCGATACCAATTAAATCCAAGCCACAGGTGTCACCATTTAACTGTAAACGATTGAAACAAAGCCTTCTTTACTATCATAGAAATTGTGAGGAAAAATAAGATGGCAGTGAAGTAATGGTTTGGATCTCAAGGTGTATATATATATATAATAACCAATCCAAAGATATAAGTTGATATGTTCCAGCTCATCCATCAACGCGGCAACACATAACGCGTTTGCCTAGTATTCAAAACAATACCTTTAGATTCGAAGATGTTGTATATAATGAATTGTAATATTATAGTAGTACATATTTTACTCAACTTTCAACATTGAAAAATGAAAACAATGAATTGCATTTTTCTATCTCTTTAAAATTCCATGCGGAATTAATAAATAAAAATAAAAATATGAAAATAAAAAAAAATAAAAAATAAATATGTTATTTTTCACACATAGCATGACTTTTTATGTACACTCGGGTTATTATAATTTCAAAGCAAGGACAAGCAAAACGACTTCATTTTTTCTGCATCAAATTTCAACTTTATAGCTTGAAATGCTGGAAAAGTCTAATATAATTATGAAAACAAAGTTTGAAGATATAAGATTCATTGTGCATTTTTTCATGGCTTTTCCGGTCATTTTTCCGAGTTTTCTTTCAACTCCGTACTTTTACATTGAATTAGAATGCTGACATCGAACATTCAACTTTCTTACATTTCACATTTCGCACGCATGCAGAATTATTCAATCGATTCAATTTGAATTTCGAATCATTTTATTCACATGTCTTGATCAAACAATACATACACAGACAATAAAAACATACACGATCAAGAATATAATGATTGGAAATAAACAGTATGAAGTTGTAATTTAGGTTAGCCGAACTATTGGCGTGAGGATTATAAGATAATAATGTGAAACCCGCTTAAGAACTGAAGTTCTTGTATGCGGACTGACTAATATTGTGTAAACAAAATATGAATACAGTTGACAAAATAAATAAAAAAAAAAAAATGAAACAAGAAAAAAATTATTTTTAGGAGCAATTTACCCAATGTATTTATAGACTGACTATGATAGTGAATTACTAATACTAGTAGTAGTAGAAGTAGTAGTAGTAGTAGTAGTAGTAGATTTTTTTTCGCAAGGTTTTTTTTTATTATCAAAAATACATATATTAAAATACTATAGACCCACAAAGTCAAAGAATTTTAACTTGTCTGCGGGTCTATTAAAATTTTTAATACAACAAAATATATACACTTAATTCAGTTGTCTGGATGATATATAAATACATAGGTGTAACACACACACATATATACATAGTCAAAAATTGAATCAAATTCAACTCAATAATACATTCTTAAGGCCCGGTTTTACCAACCTTAGTTAGGGTGCTAACCCACTAACTATTAATTAAAGGTACGAAAATAACATATGTAACCAATGGTGATAACAAGTTAATCCACTAACTATTGCTTAATCCAGTTTCGTAAAACCGGGCCCAAATGAAATAAACAAAACAGTGAAATTTTATCCACTAAACAGCAATAAATAATGTTAAACTTCCTCAAAAATAATGCTACATGATAGGCCTACTTCTTTGATTCGGTTTTAACTTGAATCATTTTTTGGAAACTCAGAAATTCAGAAGGGATTTTATTAAATAAATGAGGGATTAAAAATATTTTTTCCTGTTTACCATACGAGTTAGTGGTTAGTGATGGCTCTATCAATCTGTCTTTATCACGTGTCTGATGTGAATGCATGAATGCATTCTTGTGCTGCTGTGAATAATAATTTGATGTGATAAAGAGAAGTAGATGCAATTGAAGAATTGTAAAAAAATTGGAATTTGAACTTTGGCCGTGATTTTTCGACGAGATTATATTAAAAAATTTTCTTTTAATTCTTTCAATTTTGTCCAAGTAGTTATTAGTCGTACATTCTCAAGATAAAATTAGTAGTGGTAGTAGTAGTAGTGTTTCCTCTTTCAAGGAAATCGGTACACAAATGACCGGTTCACATTAAACTTATACATAGTATGGGTAACTATAAATAATTTTAGGCCCATCGTATTACCAAGGCCAGTTAGTATTTATCTGAGAGTTGGTGAAAACAAATACCACAGGTAACCATGGTGATAACAAGTTTGAACTGTCAGATAAAGGCTAACTAGACTTGGTAATACCGGGCCTTAATAGAGTATAAATATAGTAGACTATCTATAAATAGAGTATGGCAGTAAGCCATCATTAATGGATGATAATTATATGGTATATCAAACAAAGTGATACAACAAATAGTGATATATTCGAAGAACTCAAAAAAGAGGAAATGATTCTTCAGATTGATATAATATAGGCCTTGTTTGATCCCTCAAACTTGATGATTCACCGCCATCTAGATTTTTGCTGCTCTTTCCAATAAGTTTTTTCCAGTTCCCACCAGATCAGTCAAAGACTCAAAGTGATACTAGAAAGATATCCATATAGGCCTATTTCGTCACCACAATCCTGTTATTGCATTTGTGTACACAAATCGACGGATCAGTAATTACTAATTACTGATAATTAATAAAGATATTCATAATTTGTTTTTTGTCTCGTGATTAGTATTTAAATTGGGAAACAAATGTACTGTTGAGATACAGGCACGTAGACATTTTAGAGATGTCAATGAACTGCGTGTAATTAGGTTTTCGATATAGGAGGGAATTGAATTGTTTTTTAGCGCCATTATGTCAGCAGTCAGTATTCAGTATGGAATAAGAGTCGATAAAGTAGTATGGCTAGAGAAGATAGAACTCCTTTATCGACTCTGATGGGAATAATATATGAGTAGAAGGGCTACTCTTCATTTATTTATATTGGGTTTAACGACGCACTGTACTGATGACTACGATCTATTGGCGTCGGTGAATGATATATGAGATGATGGGATGATGGAATTAATTATATTGGGTTTAACGACGCACTGTAATGATGACCAAGATATATTGGCGTCGGATTAATGATTAATGAGATGATGGGATGATGGGATGACGGCCGTTATCTTATTAGGTTTTTTGGATGGTGGGAAGGAGTCGGTCATGGCTTGTTGTTAAGGAACCATCCCAGTATTATAATTGTTATTTTGTTATAATTTTGTTATTATGTATAATTGTTCTAGTCTTGAATTAAATCATTTTTCCATTGCTCTTGAAATTGCTGTATCTTTATCTTCTGTTTATATGACAGAGTTCATTCTTTCAATTAAAAAAAAAATACTTGTAATGGCTTGACATAATGTTTCATTTCCATCTATTCTAATTCTCAATCCTTAATCTATTATCATTTGTGTACTATATATTCTGTGTTGTTAGGTAACCCACGATGTACGTGGGTATAGCGATCTCAATAAGATTAATATACATTATACACACCTTGATTTCGAAACCCCAATCGAGTCACTGTCTTCGTTATCTATAGTCTTATTGTCGTATCTTTTGATTATTTCATTCTTTATGCGCTTTAATTGGCTGAACAAGTTAATTTTTTCAATAGCCAGTAGTAGTAGAAGAAAAATATGAGGTATCGATGAGCTCGAAATAGAATGAAATTATGTAAAACATCCTCGTGATTCGATTGAAACACGTGCTTTTGAGAATCTCCATCTTTATTGATAACGAATGTCACGGCCCATGAGATTCGGCAGGAAAAAACACATGAATAATGACGTAGGCCTATACGATTTCATGCAAAACCGGGCCACAAATAATTCTGAGATTGGGCATTTATTTTTCATAACAATTATTGTTCTTCTATCTTTCGTCCATATAGCCCAAGTGAGGAAAAATGATTTTGTATCGAGTTTTTATTATTTTTTTATCATTATTTATTCATTATTTATTATTTATTTATTCTATTTATTATTACTTATTTATTTATTATTTCATCATTTTTGTTCATAACTTTATTTTATCAAATTACTTTATTTTGTATCGAGTTTCAGTTGTCGATTTTTGTTTTTCAAGTTGAACAACTAGTCTCGATGGGAAATTGAACATTCAACGAATGTATTGATTTTATTCGTTGATTTTCATAATATGAGGTAATTATATACTATTTATTATAATATATAAGATATGATATATTATTCAATATATATAATATATAATATTATATATATATATATATATATATATATATATATATATATATATATATATATATATATATATATATATATATATATATATATATATATATATATATATATTACTATATTGCATGAATGTTGCAATGTTGCCAATTATTGTTATTTGTTGTGCGCAGTAGCTAATTGGAAAAACCGTTACGACGGACGTACTTTAAAATGAAATCTCTTTCCTTCACTGATAATGTTGATAAATTCAAATCCATTTTATTCACTTCAACCTTTATCGATAATCAATGTTACAGATTCAACATTTACATTTTTACATTTTCAAGAGACCATGGAATTGTTCTAGTGATAAAGAAATTAATTATCAATAATTTATTATAAATTGATGCATTATTTTTATAGATAGAAACACATGTTAAACTTGCAAACACATCGACTGCATCATTCAAGTAGATCGTTATCTTTGAAATAGACGCAACGTCATCGTTTTCTGATAAGACTGAGAATGATAAGGTAGGATCGTTCGGGCGGGGCACAACAAGGACAAACTTATCAACCCATTTTAATTATTTGAAATCAAAAACAATTTATCAATCACCACATTATAACAATATACCTCACCATTTGTCATCATTGTTTGTTTATTATAAAGAACATATTAGATTTCTATGTAAAAAATCTGTAATTTTGAATATGTAAATATGTAAATATGTAATTTTTATGTAATTATGTATATTGTATATTATTTGAAACGCGAGAAAAAATTATATTATTTATCATTAAAGTTTTTTAAAGCTCCATATAGGCCTACATATTGATCAGATGTCCATTACTCATATTAGTTACAGACACAATGATGATGGCAATAATATAACTAGCCAAACGCGTTATGTGTTGCCGCGTTGATGGATGAGCTAGAACATATCAACTTATCTTTGGATTGGTTATATATATGCACCTTGAGATCCAAACAATTACGTCACTGCCCTGCTATTTCCTAATTGATTTCTATGATAATAAAGAAGGCTTTGTTTCAATCGCTTCCAATTATTGGTGACATCTGTTGCTTGGATTTAATTGGTTTCTTGATAGCTTTGAGTGATTTATAAAAATAGAATATATATTTTTTTTACATCAAAAAAGCTGATCTGATTTGACTGAAAGTTCGGAATGAGATGTATAATCATTGTATTGAAACTTTTTGAGAATTTGAATTCTCTCGGAGGAAATATTATGGACGATTTTTTTCCTCTTCGTTATTCTTATAAGATTTTTGAAAATTGTGAATTGAGTTTTCCCAGAAGTGGTTCAACCGATTGTGCTTCAAAACTATACAGTATCGAATTAGATAATGACACTTGTGTATGTCAAGTTTTAACTGATTTTGAATCTTCGTTTGACCTGTGGAGCGTGAACAAGGAAAAAAAAGAAAAAAAGGCACTTTTTTTCGGGTATGGTAAAATTGAATCTTCGCTTCGCTCATCCAATAAATTGTTGCCAGGCAATAAGCCGAAAAGATGAGCCGAAGTCTGTGTGTGGGAAAAGGGGGTAAATAAATTCATCAGTATGAAGTATCTACGAGGGGGAGAACTAAAATAATGAATAATAAATAATAAATAATATTAATAAATAATAAATAATAAATGATAAAAATAACTAAAATAATTGAAATAACAAAATAACAGATGCAAACAACAACAATGACATATAACTCACATATTTAGCTATTTAAATATCAAGTTAAAATGCCCTAGTGGTGCATACATGAGAACTATAAAAACAATAGTAATTCGAAAATATGTGATATAAAAATTGAAATCGAATTTAAATAATCGAAGAGAAAATTAAAATTAAATTCCTTCAATTCTAAAAGAAGTGTAATTCAAATTGTTCAATTATTCAATTATTGTACGTCTATACATTAAAAGGTGGACCTACCTATGTTCATGTTGTGATTTATTTTTATTGTTTGTGTTCATATATGTATGTGTTGTCCTTTTATTGAATTAGCACTATAGGGAAAATGTATTTTTATGTTGCTAATAAAGACTAATTCAAATCAAATCAAATCATTCAATAACAACTATTTTTAATCCACAATAGTTAATTATTAACGCGTCGTTAATCATTACTCGACAGTATTCAAGTTCGGAGCGATAAATACGCATGTAATCACCACATTATCTGTCTGTTTGCCACTTGACTACAAACTATTAACTCGAGTGTTTAGGCCTGCCCACCTGCCTGACGCATGCAACACCGCCTTTGGTCGCGCTATTAACAATGGATGAATAATAATGCCTGTTCTATGTAGCTACCAGATCCATTAGAAAGACATGTTACAATTAGCAAGTAATTAACATGGTTATCTTTCTTGATTGATTGATTATTGTTCAGTTCAATTATTAAAAATATTTCCCATTCTATAAATTATCATGAAATATAGGACAACTATTAAATTCAATTAATTTTTATTCCATATTAATTGTAATCACAATCTATTTGTTGAATATATGAATATATATAAATGAAATATATAATATATGAAATATATAAATATATATGAAATAATATAAACATATTTGCTATCGGGAGCATAACGAATGATTGACTGAAAATGAGAAAAATAACATTTTCCCCTCCCCCCTCCCCCTTTTCCCTAATCAAACACATAAATCATGCATTAAAAATCATAATCATAAAACACAAATCAAGAGCTAAATCATTAATCAAGACATTAAAAATAGATAAATCATTCAAAACCTGTTGATTCGATTAAAACACGTGCTTTTGAGAGGCTCTGTCTCCATTGATAACGACTGTCGGCCTGTCGCGACTCATAAGATGAAGCAGGATGACTTTTCTTCTGTGAACCATTCACAAAATTATTGTGCATTGAGAATACTTTATATATATATATATATATATATATATATGTATATATATATATATATATATATATATATATATATATATATATATATATATATATATATATATATACATATATATATATATATATATACATATATATATATATATATATATATATATATATATATATATATATATATATATATATATATATATATATATATATATATATTCACGACTATGTATACTGGATTGCAAATTATAATAATGAAAATGAAAAGAAAAATAAAAAATTGAGAAGTGAATAGAGAGAATACAGTGTTAGGCCTTGATAGAGGTTCGCATGATCATGACGTGCCATATATATGACATTGTATGATCGAACGGATGTAAAAAAAGTATTATCATTTTCATATATGCATTGTTATTATTGTTATTATTGTTGATATTCATGTCCGCGTATTTCAAGTGACCTTGATTTATAAGAAAGGTGACCGAGACGTGTGGTCGAGTGGTTAATACGCTGAACCGTCATTCAGGAGACCGGAGTTCGATTTCCGCTATGATCGACCATCCTGACACAGGTTTTCCATGGTTTCCCTCTGTCGATCAGGTCAATACTGGATGGTGGTTCGTTAACAACAGACCACGACCGACGCCTTCCCACTATCAAAAAACACTTAATAAAATAACCTTTCATCTCATCATCCCATCATCTCATATATCATTCATCGACACCGATAGATCGTAGTCATCAGTACAGTGCGTCGTCAAACCCAATACAAGAAAAGTGAAAAAAGTAAATATTGAGTGAACTTTTTTCATGAATATTATATAACCAAATTTCGTCTCGTATAGCTAGCTTTTCAATATCAATGTCGATTGTCAATCATTACTTTTATTTCTCAATATCCTTATGAGTATTTTCAATTATTACCATAACAATATTCCAATATTCATTTTCATAAATCGAACGTTTTTTTTTTTTACCTTACAGATAAGCAGTTTCTGGCTTTGTGGAAGTGCCTGCTTATTATTCTCGAATGTATGTATTGATTAGAACTAATAATACAAAATAAAGAAGGATCATTATCATAGCTTTATTTTCCTCAATGAATAGAAAAATATATTAATGAATGAATCGAAAATTTTAAACAATTTAAATATAGGTAATGGTAATGAAAATGTCAAGTAAAAATAAATAGATGCAGGATGAATGGACAAATGTATAATAATGAATGAAAAATAAATCAGTGAACAAAAATGAACAAAAAACTTGACTATTTAATCAATTTCGTGATAAATACAAGAACTAAGAAGACAGGAAAAAATGAAGGGAAAAAGAATGAGAGAAAAAAAATATCCAAGTTTTTTCCTCTCCAATGTTTGAATTGTTTTCTATTCATGAAATTGTGATCATATGATTTATTCTTCATTGAATTAGTTATCTTATCAATAATTATTATTTGGGGTTGCTAGATCGCCCTTGTGGTGCCCCGTGCAAACGATCCTATCTTTCATCCATAGCCTCAAGTGGGGAACAAAATGATTATATATATATATTATTATTATTATATATTATTGTTATTATATATTATTATTATTATATATATATTGTATATTATTATATATATATATATATATATATATATATATTATATATATATATATATTCATTGGTTTTAAATAATTAAAATGGGGTGGTAAGATCGCCCTTGTGGTGCCCCGTCCAAACGATCCTACTTTTCATCCTTAGCTTTAATTGGGGAACAATGATTTTGTATCAAGTTTCGATGTTATTAAAAAAAAAAAATATATATATATATCAAATTTAGAAGTTGATGAAATATTTATGGACAAAAATGATCATAATTATTATTTCATTACTGTTAAAATTGAGATTCAAAAATAAAGTTTGTGACTTACTTACTGCGAGTTATTTGCTATGAAATGCCTTCTTTTCTTGGATTGGAATATCCCAAATTTCTTTCACTATTTTATACAGCCATGGTAGATTCACACCAAACAACTTCTATAGGCTTCTGTCAAGTAACAGAAGACAAACAATCGTTACCATAGCAATACAGCGAACTGGTGGACTACCAAATATTCTGATTCGTCAATTCCAACTGGTGAACATTGTTGTCTGTCTCTTTCAACAATGGGTGACGTCAGTTGACAGAAGCCTATAGTGACTCTTGCAAAAAATGAAACAGAATAATTATCAAATATTTTGTAGAGTTTATTTTGCGTTCTAATTTGACATTCGTGTGAATTGTTTGTCTGGATTTCCACATACAATGAAATAGAGGTGGAAAAATTTAGCAAATTTCAATTTTGAAAACTTTTAGATTCTGAATATTTCCGTGATTCATTTTTTCAATGATAAAAAAGAATAATTAGATTCTAACATGAAAATATTGTTTATAAATTTCCACATCGACATTTTTTCGTTTTTTTCTAGCCAAATAATAGAAATATCGCAGCCCCAATTGGATACTTACGACTTTTGTTGTGAATGAAGCTCAAATATATCAGTATATTAATATACTAATTGTAAGAAATAAAAGCCTGAGAAATATAAAATTAATTGAAATTCTTCAAGTTTAAAATCAAAAACACTGACACTGAACTTCACTGAGGTAAACCGTCGTCCATTTGAAGTTCTTCTATTCAGTCTCTCAGTTTAAATATGAATATGATATCTAAGAAAAGCAATAAAATGGAGATTTCAAGGAAAAACGTGATAAATTTATAGTTACCACTCTTACACCTACCTTATCTTCACAATTGATACTCCCTCATTGTGACCGAGGACAGGAAAAAGGCACTTAAGCAGTGAGAAAAATATTCGAAAAAGCTTAATCACCCCCAATAAAATACGCTGAAAAGACGTCATCAAGTCAATAAATACCTAAAGTATATATATATATATATATATATATATATATATATATATATATATATATATATATATATATATATATATATATATATATATATATATATATATATATATATATATAAATATATATATATATATATATATATATATATATATATATATATATATATATATATATATATATATATATATATATATATATATATATATATATATATATATATATATATATATATATATATATATATATATATATATATATATATATATATATATATATATGGATGAATGTGATAAATGGAGATATTAATTAAAACTATTGATGAGACATACTCATTTCAGTTTGAATATTACAATGATATCAGTGGAAAAATACAGCTGCTATTTGAGCTCAATCGACTCTTTGGATGAAATCTTGGAAATATTTTCAAACCTTCTTTTTAATTTACTTTTTTGGATTTATGAAGACGCACTGTATACTGATGACTACGATCTATTGGCATCGTATATCTGTGAAATCAACCTGGCAGAAACTTTTTGCCCTATGGAAACTGGAACAGTTTAGGCCCATATATGCACATGATGCAAAATTCTCTCGTGACAAGCCAAGGTACTCACTGTTAATAGTGAATGGTGTGAATTGTATTAAGTGAGGATGTATTATTTTGAGAGATACTATCGTGGTACAACTAAACAAATGGACGTTTATAAGAGTTACTTCTTGATGATAGCCGCCATTTCCTGAGCTGAATAATAAACTGAGATAAAGTATAATAATATGCTAGTTAACATGTATATAATACTGAATTGGGTGATTGTTTTTATCCCATTAAAACTGAATATTATTCTTATTCATTCTTTTTTTTGTCCTTCAGAAAGTAATTATTGTTCGAGCATCAATCGCAATTGACACACTTTAAACAACCAGTCATCATTATCTTTTATATTATAATGATACATCATTTTTCTCGTAGACAGTTTACATGAACAAGATTTGAAATATGCGAATTAACATTAGGCTATTGAATATATAAAAGCCATACTCAACATTCATTCAAATAATTATCAACCACCGGCACATGCAGCGTAGTTGTTAACGTACTTGCTTCATGTGACCCGGGAGGCAGTGGGTATATCGGACCCGGTTCGATCCCCGCCACCGTCCATCTATCACAGCGGTTCTTCGTGGTTTCCCTCTGTAGTCTGGGCTAATGCCGGGATGGTTCTCACAATATAGGCCACGCATAGGCGTGCACACTGCAAAATTTCGACTGCAATCTAAATACACGTGTTCATATATATACGTAGTCGCTTCACAAAATTATTGAAACCGATTTCAGTCATAACACTCGTGGCAACGAGAGATGTAATATTATTGTTGACGACCTTGGGTGGGGAAGACTTTGCACAGAACCCAGTTTCAGTAATTGTTTTCGTACATTTAAATATAGGGGGACGAGTTTCCATGGAACAGACATTCCGAGGGGTAGAGATGCAATTAATACATTTAATTATATATAAGAACCGACTTTCTGAGTGACGACTTTAACGAGTGACGACTTTCCAAGGGGTAGAGATTCAGCCATCCCATTGTATGTTGTCCCAATAAGTCACCGTTGGGCGTGGGTTCGAGTCCCGCATAAGGCATGGGTTTTTATAAATATCCTCTCACTAATCATCACTTCATACATTCATTATCACCAGCTCATTCGTACCCCTGTATAACCTAGCTGTTGGTGGGGTCGTTAAGCAAACAATAATCATCAACCAATAGTGACAATAAATATTATCATTATTATCATGATTATTTCATGTATCCTGGATTTTGTTGTATTCTCCGTAAATTCAATTTTGTTTCTCAAATTTATGTGAATTATGCTTTAAACTGATTAAATGTAAGAACGGTCCTGCCAAATTTTGCCAGCAATAATAATTATTATTATTATTATTGTATCACACAATTTAATGTACACAATGTAACACAGAATAATTGATTGATTTTTTTCCTGTATTTTCATCCGAAAACACTGAGAGAACAGCTTGATTATTTTTGGTTTCTTTATTCAGACTTATTTTTTAAAGAGAAAATTAGCTTTTTTCTTGTTTTCGATTCATAACGGTTAGTTTCGAGTCGACACAGATTTTCTTCAAATTATCAAGACCGCATATTTATTTTTAATCAATTCGATTTTTATGTATAAAATGTTAGTAGACCCGCAGACAAGTCAACTTTTTGTGACTTTGCGGGTCTACAAAATTGTAGGCCCTACTTATATCTAGATGTTGAAATATGAATAATTATAGGAAAATGCGGGATATGCGTTGCGAGATGAGCTTAGAAGTATGAAAATCTAGAATTGAAAATATTTCGTCAGATCAATCCACATCTACGGACCTTGGATTACTTCAAACGTTCAAAAACCTTACCTGCAACTTGTTGATATTTATAGTGCTGCAACCTGTCACATATACACTTTGCGAAACCAATTGCTCCCAATATTCAATAAAATGTATACTTTTATCGCGTTTTCTTTGTTATTTGTCATCCGATTGTTGCAAAAATGTCTGAAGAGGTGTATAATAGTATTGTTCATATTCGGTGAAAATTTAACAGCTTTTAAAGAATTCTTATTTCTCAAGTATTTTTCCTCCGGGTTATTCTCGTGAGGATTTTTCAAACTTTACGATCTTTTCTGGAAAAACCTTCAAACCGATTTTTCTGAAAAACAATCCCAGTCTATTCTGATATGACAGAAATATGTAGAAAAAGTTTCAAGTCTATAGGTACTTTTTTCTGACCTGTATGCCACACACAAAATAAATTTAAAAAAAACATAAAAACCAAGCCCATTTTTTTCGGTATATGAAATGGAATCTTCGCTACGCTCGTCTGAATACAGAAAAAAAAGTGAAAATAAAGCAGAACACAATAGATACAAGGACGATGCGTGCGTGTGATTTGCAGTTTTCTTGGAACAGGTAATCTGTGGGATTAAGATTAGTGGGGAACACTCCCCCCGGCAGGAAATTGATTGTTATCAGTGAATAAATATGTATTCAATTCATAAAGACTGAAGCGTACTGCAAAAAGAATGCGCGATGAGCAACAAGCATGACACATTTTTTATATATTTCCTATGGCAAACAGAAAATATGAAACATATATAAATAACTTTTATAGCGTTAACCACAATTCTATTTTCAGACACATTTGGACAAGAAATGTCCGAAAACGGTCTTCTTGATTTTGATATGTCATTAAAATTCACATTCGAGAATCTTAAAATTCGATGTGGCTCTGATATTCGACGTCACCAAATGGGTAATTGTGGTTGATGCTATTGGTCCCTGGCTTATCAAAATGTTTGCAGGATAATAATCAATATAAAATACAATTGTTGATAAATGAAATATAGTTGAATGAGTGAAAAACGTAAGTGAGAGATCGATATTGAAGTGATAATATTTCATTTTTCATCTTATTAATGGCTCATTTGATTTATGTAATACTTTGAAATAATGCGTGTCATTGGTGTGCGTAAATTCCATGGGAAAATAAATTCATCCGAGAAAATATATTTCCATATTTTTCACTTTGTATCCGTTCATTTTTGGATGAGCGTAGAGAGGATTTCCATTTCATATGCCGAAAAAAAATTGGGCTCTGTTTTCATGTTTGTTTGTGTTGTTTTCTTATTGTTTTTTTTTTTTGTAATTTTGTACGCAGCATACAGGTCTGGAAAAAAACAATCGACTTGAAACTTTTTTCACATATTGACGTCATGCCAGAATAGGTTCGGATTGCTTTACAGAAACATTGATCGAATGTTTAAAAAAAAAAAAAATCGAAAAGTTTGGAAAATCCTCATAAGAATAATCCAGATGGAAAGTACTTGAGATAATTATGAAATTTTTCAAGAAGCTTCAAAATTTGCACTGAATATGAGAAACACCATTATAAATTTTTTCAGTGACTTTCACAACAAATCAGATGAGAAATAAAGAAAACGCAACAAAAGTACACATTTTATTGAATATTTGGATCAATTGGTTTCGCAAGTGTATATGCAACAGGTTGCAGCACTTTAAATATCAACAAGTTGCAGGTAAGGTTTTTGAACGTTTGAAGTAATCCAAGGTCCGTAGATGTAGATTAAGCTGACAGAATATTTTTTATTCTAGATTTCCATACTTCTGAGCTTATCTCACAACACGTATCCCGCGTTTTTCTTATATGAATCTGAATGTTTTTACTTTCTAGCGCGGATATCTGTGTCGACTCACCGTCATTTTAGTCCCCCTTCGACGTCATCAGCACGCCCTCGCCCCATGCGTACTTTTACTCCGGAGAACTCTACTTATATATATATGAATTGTTTAAATATAAATATTAACATCTGATATGTACAACCCTCATCGAGTTATGGCACCCCAAAGTAGGAAAAAATCACTTTCCAATAGAAATACTTTGACCTTCAATTATATCACTAATAAAAAATGAAATGAATATCATTTTGAACTTATTTTTCTGTACATCTAATTTTTTAAACCCTGTAACTCAAGGTCTGTTACAATCAATTCACCCTATTGGTGTTGGCTAACCTCTAAAAGTACCATTTTTGACACGCCAGCAGATCTGCTAAAACCAATAACTTCTAAACTAATGATTTTAAAAATAAAATGCAACCAGTTTTGTGATCTACAGACATGTGAAAATTTATGAGCAAATTTTCATAATAATCTAAAATGTGTCAGCAACCAGTCCTGGGTGATTTCTCATAGATATATAAGCTTGAGGTGCAGGGAGGAACAATGAACAAAAATCAATGATATACAAAAACCCATACTCAATATATTATGATCTCATACCAATAAATCACAATAAACAACAATACACATATGCGATAAATCATATCAAAAACGTTTATAATAAAATAAATATATACAATAATAAGAAACATGAAAGAAAATAGAAACCACATATTTACGTTTCCCATCAATTCATAAGTTAAATCACGACACACTGTGCCACACGCCGCCGCCGCCTGTTGCTTGTCGTACCGTTGTGTGCTGCGGCAGGGACTCGCGTCGGTTGTGCGTTCGTCGGTTCTAGGCGCGTCGGTCCAACGTGCGTCGGTTGTACATGCCTCGGTTGTACATGCGTCGGTTGTACATGACTTGAGTGTACGTGCGTCGATTCCGTGTGCCTTGGTTGTAAGTGCGTCGGTTCTAGGCGTGTCGATTCTTTGCGCGTCGGTTGTAAGTGCGTCGGTTCTAGGCGTGTCGATTCTTTGCGCGTCGGTTGTAAGTGCGTCGGTTCTAGGCATATCGATTCTTTGCGCGTTGGTTGTAAGTGCGTCGGTTCTAGGCGTGTCGATTCTTTGCGCGTTGGTTGTAAGTGCGTTGGTTCCACGCGCGTTGATTGTATGTGCGTCGGTTCCAGACGAGTCGATTCTTTACGTGTCGGTTGTACGTGAGTCGGTTCTTTGCGCGTCAGTTCTAGGCCCGTTGGTTCTAGGCGCCTTGCTTCTAGGAGGGTCTGCTGTACACTGGTCGGTTGTACAAGCGTCAATTCTTTGAGCTCTGACTCTTGACGCGTCGGTTTTAGGCGCGTTGGTTCTAAGAGGGTCGGTTGTACAAGCGCTAATTCTTTGAGCTCTGACTCTTGACGCGTCGGTTCTAGGCGCGTTGGTTCTAAGAGGGTCGGTTGTACAAGCGCTAAGTCTTTGAGCTCTGACTCTTGACGCGTCGGTTCTAGGCACCTTGGTTCTAGGAGTGTCGGTTGTACACTGGTCGGTTGTACAAGCGTCAATTCTTTGAGATCTGACTCTTGACGCGTCGGTTCTAGGCACGTTGGTTCTAAGAGGGTCGGTTGTACAAGCGCTAATTCTTCGAGCTCTGACTCTTGACGCGTCAGTTTTAGGCGCGTTGGTTCTAAGAGGGTCGGTTGTACAAGCGCTAATTCTTTGAGCTCTGACTCTTGACGCGTCGGTTCTAGGCGCGTTGGTTCTAAGAGGGTCGGTTGTACAAGCGCTAAGTCTTTGAGCTCTGACTCTTTGCGCGTCGGTTCTAGGCCCGTCGCTTCCGCCGTGCCTTGTCCTCTTGGTGCAAATAATTTCCTGTTAACGCCGTGAGTTGTGACGCCGAATATGTCCTCGTGGTAGCGGTGCTCCGTCTGTAACGCAATGTGTCTCCGTTATCGGGAATCTAGACTGCGATGACTCTTGAGGTACATTCATAGAGCTACAGCATTTTATCGGCCGGCAATCTTGTCGAGTGCCGTAGGACGTAAAATGATTTGTTTCATTTATACTACCATGGCAAATGATCGATTATAACCCGGACTCAAGGCAATTATATATTGAATCAATGCGATAACCATGGCAACGACAATAGTGATCGAGCTTGACAGTCGATATTCCATACGCAAAACAAACAGTTTGAGTATAAACGTGACCGTGATATCGTCATCTACGTCACCACGGCAAGTCTGTCGGCCGGCAAAAAGTTCAACTTGGAGAAACTTTCAAGGTCACAGTGCATGACAAGACTAGCGAGTCTGTGATTGGCTCATTCATTTTGACGGCCCGACAAATCCGTGCTGCCGTGGCTCTATGAACGTAGCTCTATAAGCCAGTGCCGCTTATATGCGTGTTAATACCATATTTTCACTTTCCCTCTTTCTTTTTATTCTTATCTTACTTCTTTTGTCCAAATCGATCAGACCTACTTTGAGTTTTGCGACGAAGATTGCGGCATGTTTCTCGTCCATATTGCCGTGGTCCATGAGTACTTGCAACAGCATATTGTGCACCCCTTCTGCCATGGCGACCTCCCCGCAGACAAACAGGTGGCCGCCCTCTTCGCTCAGCTTACGGTAGACTTCGCCGCCCTGTCGCTCAAACAGCGTCTGAACGTACGTCTGCGGTAGGAAAAGGAAAATCCGAGACAATATTAAAAAGTTTGACGTTGAAATCATTCCACGCCAAGTTACGTGGGAGGGGATACAGTACTATAGCGCTCCGCAGGAAATTCTTGGGAATGTGTAGACCGTAAAGAAGAGATTCATTCATGATTTTATAGTGCCGGCACGATGTAGTGTTACCAATCTATTTTATCATAATATAAAGAAGGTGACCCAACTCGGTCTCGAAAATGAAATATTTCCGAGGTCAGTTCCCGAGTCTAGGGTCTCGATTGCCTAGCGCAACTATCGCTTTCATAACAAACTATGTAAAACAACAATACTCAACAATGCTATACACGGCTCAGTGGAATCAAATTGTTAGCAGTTGCATTTGTTTGTTACAAAAATTGTAGATTTTGTAAGTTCAACAATGCCACCATCACCATAGCCAGTAGCCACTCTTATCTACATCTAGTTCACAAAGGAATCCGCTAAATCGCGACAGGCAATCAGGACCTTTGGCTCTGAACTGACCGCAAGAAACCACAAATGCCTTCCATGTTATCAGTATATGAGAGTCGGTACACCTTCTTCATGTTATGATAAAATAGGTTGGTATCACTACATCGTGGTACCGGTATACTAAAAAACCACCTGAGACACGACCAAGTTTTTTAGTTGTGTTTTGGGTGGGTTTTTTTAGTGAGTATACCGATACTTTAAAATCCTAAATAAATCTTTTCTATAGAGTGAAGTAATTGCATACAGCTTCATACCCTTTAGGATGGAATCCATAAAAGTTGATGATAAAGAGTAGGCGTTAATTATTTGGAGTCAAAGTTAGAAAGTGATTCAACAAATATAGCAGCCTTTTCAAATACCGTAAGGCAATTCGTTCTGTAAATCATCATTTTAAAAACTATTTTTCTTGTCTCCAAGATTACATCTGAATATTCGCAGACACTGCGTTACTAATTACAATATAATTACTTATATAATGATCAATTTTACATCTGCTGTCAAGGGAAAGAAGTAATCATTGCCCAAGAGACTTAGTTCAAAGTGGAAGATATCAACATTCGTGTGTTTATACTGAAAGACTTTTATCTACGGCAAAAAATTATGGTCACAGACAGCGCAGTCCTGGTGTTGAAGACCATTAGTTTTAAATAATCAAAATGGGGTGGTAAGATCGCCCTTGTGGTGCCCCATCCAAACGATCCTATCTCTCATCCATAGCCTTAATTGGGGAACAATGATTTTGTATCAAGTTTCGATGTTATTAAAAAAAGAAAAGAAAAAAAAAAAAAAACTAATTACTAATCATGAACACATCTTTTCTATATGGTAAAGTACAGTAGAACCTCGTTCATGAGTTTCTTGTTCATGAATGAACTATATTCGTGTTTTATTATCTGTTCCCACCCATTCTTTTAATGAGTTTTTCACATTAATACATTTTTTTAGTCTGGTCCCCTGAAAAATGTACCAAAGAGTTCCCACTGTAATGGCATACAGCTACATACCCTGTAAGATGGAATTTTTTTCTATATTTGGGTTTTAATGACGCACTGTAATGATGACTAAGATCTATTGGTGTCGGATGAATGATTAAAGAGATGATGGGATGATGAGATGAAGGTTTTTATGGGTAAAGGGAAGGATAGTGGGAAGGAAGCGGTCGTGGCCTATATTGTGGGATGGAATCTATACAAGTTAGTGATGAACTAATTACTAATTTACTAATTATAAGACGGAGAAATGGAGCGAGTAAAATGCAAGGCGTGCAATGTTGCATTTTATGGGGGATGGACCCACAACGGAAGCCTGCGTTGTGGTGCGGTGTGGAGGTTTGTGATCAACAATTATCTTAAATTCTGCAAGAAGACTTTACATTATAAAGAGAATTTCATGTTCAAACAATGCCCACTACAGCATATATAATTATATATATATATATATATATATATATATATATATATATATATATATATATATATATATATATATATATATATATATATATATATATATATATATATATATATATATATATATATATATATATATATATATATATATATATATATATATATATATATATATATATATATATATATATATATATATATATATATATATATATATATATATATATATATATATATATATATATATATATATATATATATATATATATATATATATATATATATATATATATATATATATATATATATATATATATATATATATACATTCGATGGTCCGAGAGGATTTTTCGGGGCAACTTGACAGGAAGTTCAAAACAAGAACTATCCCAAGAAAACTGGGACGTTTGGTCACTCTACTCTGCAGATTATTATCCTAATATAATGATATATATACGTTTATATATATATAATATATGATAATTGATAATAATGGAATGAAAGAATGCAATGAGCTTTCCAGTAAAATCAGAAATATAAGAAGTGTATAGGTCGTTTGAAAATCAGGATCATTGAATGGATTAGACGGAAGAGATAGTTGACAATAATTCAGTGGGAAAGTTTGAATTATATATTCAATCTATTTCAATACAGTATGTATTACATGTTAAGCAGGGTTTCTAGTTCCGATTTTTTCTATCATCCGAAACGATATCTGTAAGATTTTTGTCATGCCTGTTTCCACTTCGCTGCACCGTAACATTTTCGTGACGTCATACCCACAGCCTTCATCACCTCAAACTCACGGGCTTCTTCGAATGTGAAGAATGTGAGTGTAACTTCCGGTAAAATCGTAGTTTTGGATGAGAAAAGTTGGAGTCGAGTCAATAATCACGACACCGCATCAGTACCGTAACGGTGTCGTGAACCGCCATGTTGTTCAGGTGAATACTGGCTTGTGATTGGCCAGTTGGGAAAATCGAGTCGGACGACAAGAAAAAATCGGTACTGGAAACCCGGCTTTAGTGATAATTTTGTGATGATGTGTTTTTATCTGTAAGTTATGACATGTTACAATAATCCTTTTATTCTTAATGTATAAAAAGACTGGCTTTCAAGCTATTTAATGAATGAATAATAATTACCTTGGGTACACCTTGTTCTCTAGACAACGCCAAGAACTCCTTCTGTATCACGCCTTCGTCGACCATTCTCGTCTTCTCGTCGGCAAACAGGTTAGTCTTCTTCGTTCTGCAACCGAAGAACAGCCACGTCTCGCCAATTTTCGGCTCTTCCGAATCTAACGAAATCGAAATATTTAAATTACATACTATACCAAATTATATTACATAATTGATGCAAGAATATTGTTTTTTTTTTTCAATCCATATTTGGTTCAACGACACACTGTATCAATAAACGAGATGCTTTTTGGCGCCTTGAAAAATAATCGAAAAGATTATATTTTGAAATGACTGCATTTGAAAAGTTAATTGCACTGAAATATGAGAAGTTGGCCAAACAAAGTGCTGAATGAGAAAAAGGAATATAATCAGAACCACTTTGAAAAATTTGGTAGCTCTTGCGGCATCAAATTGAGGCCTAATTAAACACAACACTATCAATGTAAAATAACAAAAAAAGCTTTGAATGATGCCTTAACAGTTCAATTAGTGATCATAGTGTGGACAAGGTATTAGTGGTGCACAACAGGGCTGATGTATATACCCAGTGCTGTTCTCATTCATATGTTTTTACCAATGTGCGCAGTTACGATATATTATGTACGTACCACGTCGGCTGATTTGCAGCTGCGATCTCCGTTGTTGCCAGAAGCCCCTGAATGGCGCTATGCCTGTTCCGGGGCCGATCATTATGATTGGTTTACTGACATCGTCTGGCAGAGAGAAGTTACGACCACTGAAACAAAAACACACGTTCCCATTCGCAATTCACCTTGGCATTTGATTTTTTTTTTAATAACATCGAAACTTGATACAAAATCATCGTTCCCCAATTAAGGCTATGGATGAAAGATAGGATCGTTCGGACGGGGCACCACAAGGGTGATATTACCACCCCATTTTATATATTTAAAATCAATGAACTTCAACACCAGGACAGCGCTGTCAGTGACCATAATTTTCCGCTGCAGATAACAGTCTTTCAGTTTCCGAAAGTCCGGAACACATCATAAGTAAAAACCGTTTCTGTGAAATATATCCGGACATTACCAGCATTAGTATCAAGAGTAAACAAAACACACGAATGTTGATATCTTCCACTTTGAACTGAGTCTCTCGGGCAATGATCACTTCTTTCCATTAACAGCAGATGTAAAGTTCATCATAATACAATATATAAAAAAAATTAATGAAAGGCCTAAACTGTTATAATTATGAAATGTTTATGTGATATGAATTATGATTATGAAATAATACATTCAAGTAATATGATGACAATAATATAATTAGTTGAATGATTTTCATATAATTTTTTTATCAATTTTCTCTGCCCTTTGCAAATGAGCCAGATGATTACCACTGTGGGAACTGAAGTCACCCTCAGGCATGAGTTTGAGTCCCGCGTGGGGCATGGATTTCTGTATAAGCATTCTAAAACTCATCACCACTACATAAATTAATTGTCACCTGCTCATTTGTCCCCCGAAGAACCTAGCTGTTGGTGGGGTCATTGAACAAACAATAATAATAATTTTTGAAAAAATCATCATCTTAATCCTATTTGTCGAGTGATGACACACTAAACCGTCATTCAGGAGACCGGGGTTCGTCCCATCATGGTCGACCATCCAGTTCTTCGTGGTTTCCCTCTGTCGTTCAGGTTGATACTGGGAAGGTTTCTTTATAACAGGCCACGACCGACTCCTTCCCACCATCCAAAACACCTAATGAAATAACCTTTCATCTCATCATCCCACCATCTCATTCATCATCTACCGACACCAATAGATCGTAGCCATCAGTATAGTGCGTTGTTGAAACCCAATATAAAAAATTAATCCTATTTGTCGTACCTCGTCACGTCCTTGAATTGTCGTTCAAAAAGCTTATTACCGATAATAGGAAGAGTTGCAACGCAATGTTGAAATGATGGTTCCTTAAATAGTGCTATAGTAGTGCTGCGGGTGGTTATTATATGAAATATTTTCATAAAACGGTCATGACTGCTCAGTAGCTAAGAGAGAATATTTTTAACATGGGAGGGATAGGAAGTGAGGACACCACCTCCACCCGGAAAACCAACGCAACCCTCAATGCATCTTGGTACATAAGACGCAGGGAGAAAATTAGTCTTTTTTGATTGGTTTGCTCGGTTCTTGGATAAATGGTTGACGGCCAACCTCGAATTACAGAACGAATGAGTTTTTATATTTGGGGACGTCCATAAATTACATCACAGCTTAGGGGGGTTGTCAAGATTTGTGACAAGGTGTTACAAGGGGGGGAAGGGGGAGGTAACTGTGTGACGTACCATTTTTCTGTTCTATGTATCTGGCGCCATTCTTATAGATTCTTACATTTATACCCACCCTAGGAATAGCAGATGCATTTCAAGTAATTATCAAGTTTGGCTACTCAAAAAGCAAACATGAAGAAATTAATATTTCGATTTGACTACTTTTTGTACCTTTGCCACCTGTTAATTTCAATTTTTTTGTTAGAGAGGGGGAGTATGAGAATTTGTGACATATTTAAAGGGGGGAGGGTAATAGGTTTTGTGACCAACTGTGACATGGGAGAGAGGGGGGGGTTCAAAGTGGCCTAAAAAAGTGTGACATAATTTATGGACGCCCCCTTTCTAGTGATATTAAGTTCGTGTTGCGAATTCCCTGTTCATTGAAGTCCAGCTTTAGACCCAGTTTTTCAATAGTTTGTTGATTCGCCATGGTTGTTATCGTCGACACTGAAGAGAGAAGCTATAGCCCACCGTCTGACGAACATGTAGATGTTGTCTCCTGTTGTCTCCCGGCTTGCACCTGTTCAGGTAGTTCGAGCAGACTCCGTATCTTGACTCCCCGTTACCCTCTTCTGTCCTGCGGGCACCGAGAGAGAAAAGTAAATCATTAGGCAAATTGTTGACGATACTCTTACTAGTCATCTATTTCACATTTTCGTTCATTTCACCACCAATGGGTAACACACATGCGTTATGAATTTAGTTTCATAAAACGAAGTATATTTACAAGAAGTTCAATAATATAGGACTACAGTAAAACCTTTATCCAACGTTTTTCAAAGGGCCAGGAAAATAAAACCATCCTGGAAAACCATCCATCCAGGAAAATTTAGCATTGGTTATGTGGGAATGGGGTGATAAGAAATGAATGATACAAGCAGGAAAACGATGGGTCCGGAAACGATTCATAAAGGTTTCACCGTAATAACAAAAATAATTGAAACAAAGATGAAGATGGGCTCAAAAAATAATTTTGGTTGAACTACTTTGGAGAACTATTTTGAAATTTTGAAAACTCTCGAAGAAAAAATTTGGAAAAAATCTTTTCTTCAAATATATTCAGTATTTTATGGAATTCATGGACAGGAATGATACATATGAGAATATGTGATAATATATATAATATAATATAGGCCTATTCTATATATTAATATATATTATATATATTATATAGAATATATAAACAATATATATAGAATAGTGACAATATACGAAGAGAATGGTGAAAATATACGGAGAGGGAATGGTGACAATATACGGAGAGAGAATGGTGACAATATACGGAGAGGGAATAGTGACAATATACGGAGAGAGAATGGTGACAATATACGGAGAGGGAATGGTGACAATATACGGAGAGAGAATGGTCGAGACGATGTGAGCGTACTTGTAGACGACGACGCTGACGGTCAAGTGTATCTGGCCGGCGTGAGCTTCCGGCGACGAGCTGATGCTGTAGAAGCGCGGCTCCATCGACTTCAGCAGGCTGAGCAGGATGGTGGGAACGACGCGCACCGACGGGAACTCGTTCAACACGTCGACCACCGTCGGCATGCTCCAGCTGCGCCAGTCTTCGTACAGGAACGTGTCCTGCGGAAAGAGAAGACGGAGTCATTGATCGACTTTACTAACAATTTATGTTTTTGTTTTTTTTTCAATAAATTTTTTACATAGAGGACGTCCATGAATTGTCACAATTTCTTAGGCCACTTTGAACCCCCTCCGTTCCATGTCACAGTTGGTCAGAAAATCTATTACCCCCCCCCCCTTCAACCCTTTAAATACGTCACATTTTCGGAAACTGAAAGACTGTTATATGCGGCGGAAAATTATGGTCACCGACAGCGCAGTCCTGGTGTTGAGGTTCGTTGGTTTTAAATAATTAAAATGGGGTGGTAAGATCGCCCTTGTTGTGCCCCGTCCAAACGATCCTATCTTTAATCCATAGCCTCAATTGGGGAACAATGATTTTGTATCAAATTTTGGTGTTATTAAAAAAAAACAAAAAAACTTTTATACCCCCCACTAAGAAAACCATGGCAAAGGTGCAATAAAGTAATACAATTGAAATATTAATTTCTTTATTTGCTTTTTGAGTACCGGTAGTCAAACTTGATAATCATTTGATATGCATCTACTGTTTCTAGGGTGGGTATGAATATAGGAATCTATAAGAATGTTGCCAAATACGTAGAACAAAAAAATAATACGTCACACAGTTGCCTCCCCCCCCCCCACACCCCTCCCCTTTGTAACACCTTGTCTCTGCACAGGAATGTGTTCTGTGGGACAAGAAATGTAGCCAATACCTTGTATTTTTGCATCAATTCAAATCTACCACTTTATTTTTGTAACTCAAATTCTCACCGCTTTGCACCATTCAATATGTACTTTGATAGAACAACACTTTTAAACAAGAGCACTTGTCACAAGCACGCAAGTTAAGAGCCAGGCTTGGACCGGGCAAAACCCGGTGGCCCGCGTGTTTAGTGTCTTTATGGGTCGGTAATATAGTCTAGTCCTTCTTGCTATGTAGTCATACATTATTATATGTATAAATTCATATGGTATGAATTTGTCTATCTGAACATTGATGTGCTCACGTAGCAGAAAAGAATAGTTTTAAATAATGATAATATCTAATTATTAGACGAGCTTCAGCGAGGATTCAATTCGACATACTGAAAAAAATTGGTGTTCGTTTTTATGTTGTTTTTTCATGTTTTTTTGTCGGTTCTCCACAGGTCAAACGGCTCAACTTCAACTTCAAACTTTTTTTCATCATGGTTCCTCATCAAACTTGGATCTTTATAGTTTTGTGGCATTATCGGGTGGTAACTTTTAATTTTAGGAATTTTAGAAATTTCAGAAATACCCATTAGAATAACAGCAGAAAAAAAGAAAATATTTTTTTTTCCAAAAAATTGAAATTTTGCGTAAAGTTGAATTACATTTTGATACACATTTCTGGATATTTTCAGCTTGATCGGGTCGGTCATTTTGAAGAAAAAACATAGAATATGCTAAATTGGTGCCACTCGAAGCAGTTTTTACCCATTTATAAATCAAATGTCACCCAATTGGCGAATGTAGGCAAAAGTTTGGCAAAAAGGTCGACATACTATTACCATCCGCTCGTCTAACAACGCATATATGGCGTTTTCCTAGTATAATATAATGTCTAATTGCATGTGACTTGACACACCTGCGATAGTTCCAGCAGTCTGCTCTGTTCGGCAGGGTCCTTGGCCAGCGTGGCGAGAAAGTCCAGTTGCGAGGGCCACAGTGGCGTTGTGATGTCGACGAACCGCGTCAGCAGTTTTCGTAGAGAGCACGGGGGATACTGACCGTACGGCGCCCATGTTCTCACAGTACCTGCAACGAGGGGGCGTAGAGTGATGGAAATGTTAGAAATATGCGTTTGTGAGTCTGAAGCGTCTACAGTGTCTGTAGAGCAGTAAAAATTCTCACCAGGGGGATTCCACAGATATAAATGAATGCAAAATTTAGATAAGTAACAAATAAAAAAAAAACATTATCATTTCCCACAGTTGATACCATTCAAATCATTGTTGAATATAGTTTTGATACTAGAATTTGACACTAGAATATAGAATTTGACACGATATTAGTATCACGCACAGTCCCGGCCCCCACGCACAGTGGAACGGCCCAAACCCAAACATTAACTCAATGCGCGCAAAATAATAACAAATAATAAGGTAATGGTGACATCTTCAATGACTTTGTTTATCTATTTTTTGTTCACATTCCTTCATTTCCATTCCTGATAGTGTCCTGTAACCTAGGAAATGGAACATGAGAAGTGGGGGTCGTGGTGTCATGTGATAGCAGATGATAAGTTCTTTATGAAAGGACATTGTTGTTTTCTATTACTTTCTATAAACATACTAAGTGATGATACGATGTGATGATAATATGTCACGTAATACAGTACTATAATAAGTCGTAAATGTATTTATTTTTATGTCTGAAATTCAAGCGGTGTTATGAAAAAAGCAATAAATCTCTATAACGAAATTCTGTTTTTACGAACAGATTTTCATTCCCCTTGAAATTCGTTATATGCGGGCCCAACTGTAGCATCATCATTATTATCTCGTCTATATTTCATTAGTGTTGTATCTCTATGTATTAGTGATGACATCGATTCTGAAAATCGGGAATCGATTCTCTAAAGTCCAGAATCAATTAAAACTCGATTTCGAAAAAAAAAATTGAAAAAAAATTGAAAAAAAATAAAAAAAGTTCATTCTCAAAAAAGTAGTGTCATTTGGAACTTTTTTTTCAACCTTTCCAAGGCGTTCACATGAAAAATAGCTGCTAGAGACTTCTTTGAACTGTACTGTACCATTTGGGTATTTCCGTCTATATGTTCGGCTGTCAGACGTAACCGAAGGGATAGCTTTTGTCGAGATAGTAATATCTCAACATTACAGAATGATATGGACAGCAAAATGAGCACTTATTGCAACGTAAAGAAGTACAGCACTGAACCAAAAAATGAAAAAAAAAAATTCTTTTTTTTTGAAAAATCGATTTTTTGATTTGAGAATTGTTTTACATCAGAATTGATTCTTAATCGATGTCATCACTAGTATGTATATGGAGAAGCAAGAATAAAATGATTTGAAATTGATTGAATTGATTGATCTCGAAAATTGAACCGTGCTAGTTACAAAATTACTAAATACATCATCTGACGCAGATGATATTTGTCGAAAATGTGAATGACTCAAATTTTATAATGACAAATGTGGAAGGATCAATTCTACCTGATCGTAACAATCAATAGTTTTGATGCCGATTTTTATTTCACAGCGTACCGTTACATACAAATAATACCAAACATATTGTGAATATTTATTATGGGTCGACATTATTTTAGAAGATAGAGTAGAACCTCTTTGGTTAGTTTTTAGTTCTGTTAGTCTTCAGTAGTACATTTATCATCTTAGTGAGTGTTATTTTTTTATCCCATACATATACCCATTCATGTTATAGTTTCTCACAGTTCAGTATGTTTTTCACTTTTTTAGTCTGATCCCCTGAAAAATGTAAAAAGAGGTTCCATTTTCTTCTCTGCATGGTAAAAAACAGTTTCACCACAATACACTGATCCAGAAAGTCACTGTGATTATTCAAATGTTTCGCTGTGGTAGGTATACTTTTTGAAATATCTATATTCACAATAGGCAACATGCAGTATATACACATATAAAAACCACCAGCTGAAAATTAGCAGATCTGTCTTCATGTACAATGAGACCTAATTGACAAATTATTATTTATTATAATTAATTAATAATTAATAATAATTGACAAAAATGGACAAATTATTATTTATTATAATTGATTAATAATTAATAATAATTGACAAAAATGGACAAATTATTATTTATTATAATTGATTAATAATTAATAATAATTGACAAAAATGGACAAATTATTAACATTCAATACTGAAAATATGAAATTTGTCATGTGATATCCACACTAATGAATCAGTTTTAGACGTCACTCATAGTGAATGTAATACAGAATTATTCAATTTTATTTTTCTTTGAAAATTGAAATCTACTCGTTTGAACCAGTTTTACTATGCTTCACATTTTGTTAGAATGTGGGAGCCGCCCGATGTCGTCATATTACTTCAATTGCAGGCAAATATACCGGCAAAGAATTTATCAAGATTCAAGTACGTCTACTGCCTTACAGCTGACAGTTGACCCTATTTGAACACGAACATGGCTTGGTTTTGTACGAAATCGTCAACTACAAATACGTAGTACTAAAAGTGTAGATGTAGGACTTGAGAATTAAATAATTACACCTACACTATCAAATTCAGATATTTCACAGGGATATACATTTTTAGTTTTCTTTATATTTCGTGAATCATGGTACAGTTTATCCATTTTTCACTTCTGTTCATTCAATAATTTGTCTTTTTTTTCAGTGCACATTTCATGCATATCTGAGACCATTGTATAATCAGACTTGTGTACAATTGTAATCAAAATATGACTGAAAAATGACTGAAAAAGGCACTAAAAAAATGCCAAACTACCAAACAAAAAAAAAGTGAAAAATGGATATGGATATGGATGGAACAAGTTCTGATATGACGATTTAGTTTACATTTTCACTATTATATACATTTACTGACGTTGTATTCAAGTGTACTCTTGTTAACTACAGTAAAGCAAACAATCAATCTGTTTGGGATTTGAGAATGTAATTCGCTTCTCGTACATCGAAACAAGGTATCCTACCTTCGTCCGTCCTCGCTTCGTTGCTCATTTGTAGTTTGACAGGAATATTTGGGTTGCCTACGTTTTCCATCCGATCCAGAAGTCTCTGCACCAATTCCGCATCGTTCTTCGGCATGATACCAACATGATCGCCAGGTTCGTAAACGAGAGAGCTGGAGACTTCCACTAGAATCGTGGTACCACTACGACAAACAGTTACCAACTAGAAGAATGCCATATCGTCGCGTATGTCACAATTTGCTAATTGTTCAGGAGACAACAAAATATGTTTCATAACTTCAGAACTGACTTTAAGAACATCCTATGAATGTGTATATAGTCATTTGATACCCATAAACACGATTCTCTTCCTAATTTACCTCATTTGCTTCATCCTGACATTATTGGTCACTTACGCGGAAATGCGGTGCCGATTTATGCCACTTAGGCGGTGTTTTAAGATTATACTATGGAGCATACTAAAACCGCGTAAGTCAAACACGTGAGAAAAGTACCATGAAAGCTGGCTGATACGTGGTATTGTCGTGGCCATCTAGATATTTGTGCTTTTGTTTTCAGTTCTTAGAGTGTTTTGATTGGTTCCCGTGAGTTTCCCGCATTTCAAAATGAAGCCAATGACACCACAGAATACAAATCAATGATAGAGTGATTTTTCGAAAAAATGTTAGATATGCGGTTTTGCCACTTAGCGACGATATAGGAAAACATGTAGGCTACTGGATGATAGCCCATTTAAATTTTACGTTGATAACTAAAGAAATATGAGATTAAATCATATAATTGTAACAGAATAATAATCCAAGATGATGAAAATGTTTTATGCTACTGAGACGAAAGGTCGAGTGACTAGTATACTGAACTGTCACTAACAGGAGACCTGGGTTCGATTCCTGCCATGGTCAACCAACCTAACAGGGGGTGGTTTCCCTCTGTCGTTCAGGTCAATACTGGTACGTATTGTTCCTTAACAACAAGCCACGACCGACTCCTTCCCACTATCCAAAAATACATAGTAAAATAACCTATCATCTCATCATCTCATTCATCATCCACCGACGCCATTGGTAGTCATCAGTAGAGTGCGTCGTTGAACTCATTATGAATAAACATCCCAAGCTTGCTTACTGCTCTTTCTCTCTGTGAAGATTCGTTATTTTCAGCACTTTGCATGCTCTGACGCATTTTTGTATGGTCTTGCTCAAAGCTGAAAACACATAAAAAATACAGATATAATTTAATTCAGGAAAGAAGAAAGTCAAGTATGTTAGAACTAAAACTCGGACTAAAACTTTCGATAAAACTGTCGTAAATCGAATAATTTCTGTCTTAACAACATTTCCCCGGACGCGAACAAATCTCCGCAAATCGGGTTCTGATGGGACTAAAAACCAAATTTAAAAATCACAACATTTATGTAAATACCTCTTTAGTACGTTTTTCAGGGGACAAGACAGAAGGATTTTTTTGAAGACAAAAACTTACTGAAGAAACTATTTAAAAAGAAGTTACTGCATTAGGAGTCTATAACCATCCTTCCGAGTATGTGAAGCAGCGATACTAGCAATAGAGCCACAGCAAAATATGCTCTGGACCCTTACCTAATAAATTTCGTCCTGAGCTAGCTAGCTCTGAAAGGCTAGGACTTTGATTGGTTAATGGTCACTAGGAGAGCTACCTGTCATGGCAAAGTGTCTGGTCTCTGTGTTTTTCCATTGTTGTTAGCACAAAATCCTAGTACTGCTTATGAGGTGGGTTTCAAAATGTGATGGAATTATTCATTCCAAGAGACCTTGGATTTGTTGGTAGCTTTTTTAGTGAACATCAACCAATTGAAGTCCTAGCCTATTGGAGCCCTAGCCTATTGGAGCTAGCTGGCACTAGCACAAAATTTCGAATGGTTTACTAAGTAAGGGTCCTGTATACTGCTACTATATTATAATTTATAACATAGCACGGGTCGGTAACTGAGTCATGACGTCAAAAATCTAGGCGTTCCCGTTGATCACTTTTAGTCCCATTGAAAAACCAACTTGCAGAAAAATTCTCGCTCCCTGGACAGTACAAGTCTCAGCATTTCATTAGATTTTTTTCTTTTCTCAACAATATCGAAACTTGATACAAAATCATTGTTCCCCAATTAAGGCTATGGATGAAAGATGGGATCATTTGGACGGGGCACCACAAGGGCGATCTTACCACCCTATTTGATGAATGGGTTTACTACCCATTTGTCCCATTAATTATTCTAAGCCAATGAACTTCAACACCAGGACTGCGCTGTCTGTGAATAAAATTTTCCGCCATATGGTGGATAAAAGTCTTTCAGTTTCCGAAAGTCCGGAACACATAAGTGAAAATATACAAGTTTTTGTATATGGACATTACGGTACCAACTTTGGTGTTATGAGTAGTCATACATCGATTAATCGAGAATCGATTCAGAATCGATTCTGATGTAAAACAATTCTCGAATCAAAAAATCAATTTAAAAAAAAATAATAATAATAATTTTTTCTTTTGGGTCAGTACTGTACTTCTTCACGTCGCAATACAAGCTCATTTCGCTGTCCATAATATTTTGTTTTGTTGAGATTTTACTATCTGGACTCAAGCTAACCTTTCGGTTACGTCGGACAGCCGAACGTTGACAGAAATACCCGAATGGTACAGTACAGTTCAAAGAAGTCTCTAGCAGCTATTTTTCACGTAAAACGCCGCGGGAAGGTCGAAAAAAAGTTCAAAAGTACACAACTTTTTTTGAGGGTGAACTTTTTTTTTCAAAATCGTTTTTTAATCGATTCTAGAGCTTAGAGAATCGATTCCCGATTTTGAGAATCGATGTCATCACTAATTATGACTAAACCAAACAAGTTTTGGTAGAACTAAGACTAAAACACTCGTTGAAACTGTTGCGAATCGATTGGTTCACCTGTGTCCAATAATAGTTCCCTTGACCGGACGAATCTCAGCATTTCTTCGCTAACGTTGACCTCACAGGCCGTCAAGTCCTTCTCCAGCTCCTCCTTGATGGCCGTCAGTCCAAATGCATTGCACGTCAACGGGTACAACTCCTTGTACCATTTCCTAGCAAGCAGACGCCGGTCAAAGTTCATAACAATCATCTTTGATGTATTGGACTCGAAAAGCAACAAAAGAATGGGCCTATAAATCTCAATATGGTCGACCAATGGTTACAAAAAACCAGTCGTATCCGCCAGAAAAAGCTGCAGGTACGCTGTCAGTGCTGAAAAGTGGAACTAGAGAAAAGTCACAACATGAAGCGGGCACATATTTTCAACAATGCAGAGGCGGCTCGTCTAGTGAACCAACTGAGGCGACGCTGCAGTTACTCTTTTCAACAAAATATATAAAAATATATCATAGATAGATAGATATTTATTAATTTAGCATTATTGCTATTTTTTCTTTGGTTTACATATACAACATACAATTTTATAACACTTATTATACATAAATCATGGTACAGGAATAAAGAATTATTACATAATTATTCCTGTAGATAGTTCTTATCTTAAAATATTATACATTTATATTGAACTAAATATAGTACTGTACCTAGTTTTGTTAATAATTCAAATATAGGCCTACTGTTACAATGGTCTCATAACATGAACTAATTCACAAATTTATTTAAGGCCTATTTCTAAACTCTTCTTTAAACAACTTGGTCCCAGTATTTAATTATCTCGTACGCTTTAGGAACTAATTAACAATAATAATATTTTCATTTTGAATATTCATTCAAATATTAGAATGATTATAAATTCCACTGGGGAAAAAAAAAGCCCCACACAAACTTTTCTACACGAGCCGCGCCTGCAACAATGACATTGATTGGATTATTACATTGTTGACTTGTCTCTTGTAACCATCCGTCGGCCATATTGAAATTTAGAAGCGCATTCCAGTGTTACTTTTCGTGTCGAGTAATGTGATACTCAATCATTGTCATTGTTGAAAATATGCACACGCTTCAAGTTGTGACTTTTCTCCAGTTCCGCTTTTCAACACTTACAGCGTATCTGCAGCTTTTTCTGGTGAATAGCAGTGTTCATGATCATTTCAACCTTGGGGTTTGATTTGAATTAACAGTGGCACTATTTTTCCCCGTCATTTTAGAGAATCTAAAAGAGAAGGAGCTATTATCTTCAATAGTTTCAGAGACTCGGGTACCGTCTATCGAAAAAATAGTATTTTGAAATAACTGCATTCGAAAATAATACCGTAGCACAACGGTGAATTGCACTGAAATATGAGCAGTGGGATTATAAAGTGCTGAATGAAAAATATAATATAATTAGAACTACTTTGAATAATTTGACGATTCTTTCAGCATCCAACTGTTGAAACATTACACTATGAATAAATTGTAAGAAATTTTTTTTTTTTTCAAGAACATCAAAACTTGATACAAAATCATTGTTCCCCAATTAAGGCTGTGGATGAAAGATGAGATCGTTTAGACAGGGCACCACAAGGGCGATCTTACCACCCCATTTTAATTAGATAAAAGTCTTTCAGTTTCCGAACGTCCGGAACACATTATGACTGTTTCTGTGAAATATATCTGGACACAAAACACACGAATGTTGATATCTTCCACTTTGAAGTAAGTCTCTTGGGCAATGATCACTTCTTTCCATTTCCAAGAAAATTTCCAAGAAACTTTTCTTTCCAAGAAAATGAAAAAAAATCAATACAAAAAAAGCTTTATAAATGTTCCCTTAAACCGAGTTAACATGAATAGATAGAAATTATTGTTAATAATTACGCGAAAGCCTTGTTCTGTCCTCTCATCTCATCGCCCTCGCCAACGGGCATCAGCCTCTCGGCACCCAGCTGGTCTAGCATTGCGTCGATATGGTGCCCAAACGCGCAGAAGTGCGGGTACACGCTGGAGCCCAGCGCAAACACCGAGAACCTTCGGGAGGGGGGGAGACATACATCATGTTGGGGGCAAGTGTATAAAGGTACGTTCATAGAGCCACGGCATTTTTACCGGCCGGCAATCTTGTCGGGTGCCGTGGGACGTCAAGTGACTTGTACCGTTCATACTACCACGGCAAACGATCAGTTATGTCGCGGACTCAAGGCAATTATATACCAAATCGATGCGATAACCATGGCAACGTCGATAGTGATCGAGCTCGACAGTCGATAGTCCGTAAGCAAAACAAACAGTTCGAATATAAACGTGTCCGTGATATCATCTACGTCACCACGGCAAGTCTGTCGGCCGAAAAAATGTTCAACTTCAACCAACTTTCAAGGTCACAGTGAACGACAAGCCCGGCAAGTCTGTGATTGGCTCATTCATTTTGACGTCACGACAAATTCGTGCTGCCGTGGCTCTATGAATGTACCTCAACTCGTAATAAAAGACATATAGCACAAACAAATTTTCAACAAGATGTGAACTTAAATGTGGGGTCTAAAATATATATTTTTTTTTTCTTTTGTGTGGAGGGGAAATCTGGAAATAGCTTCTATTTTTTCTTTCGATAGCATTTGGAATTTTGAAAGTAGCACTTAGGTACATCTATTATTATCAAACATCGCGTTTTGTAGCGCAACAATGTTCTGTAGTGTAACAACAGTACGGTACTTGTAAAACCACTAAATAACATACAATAGGAATACAAGAGAAAAAGCACAATTGATATTTCCAGTAAAATGGTCTCTACAAGCGAGTTAATCCCATGCCTCATCTGCCGCCTGCATTTGCGACTGCACTTATCTCCAAATTCCCCAACTGACTTCACCCGTTTACACCTTGTTTGAAATCATTTTTGGAAAAATATCCAAATACAGCATCTATATCGCCAAAACATTGAAACGTAGCGGATTCAGACATTTGTAGCATTTTGTCACCTTTTCAAAAACATGATAGAACAATATCAAACGTATGAAACATGAAGAAATATCATAATAACATGTAAGAAAGCACTTTTAGATTCTATCGCTTTCAAAGCAATTGCTATTTACACATGTCTCTAATTAGTATTATCCAAGGTGCTACATTTTGCTCGATTTCAATCAACTCCCGCGGTTTCGACGTACACTGCGGTATCACTCACCTGAGGTGTTTGAAGGTTTCAACATTTCCTTTGGGTATTATTTTAACACTATCCTTACTCTTTGAAGCATCGACTTGTTCGGCGATTAGCTCTTCCAGTTTGCTAGAAAACTCCTGAGAAGAGACGCATTCAAAAATCAATCAGCAACATCAATACAAACTATTTAATTATATGAATCACAAATACAAAAAATGAAAAATAGGTATATATAAATCTTTATCAGACTATCAAACTATGTCATAGTATACATGATTGCCTTTTGACAGATAATAATAATAAATTACAAAATCAATGAAGTAGAAAAAACACATAATAATAATAAATCACACATGAATGATTGATAAAAAAATGATTGTAGAAAATAATTAGAGAGTAATAAACAGTAGTCTGATATGAAAAGGTATTACAGTAGTATGAACAGAGATATGAAAATAATATAAAAATATTAATCATTATTGTAATTTTTATTGTTATAGAATTTTAGTTATTGAATTTTCATTGTTGACTGTCTGAATATCATGTAAGTGATCAATCTAAAAACAATGAACATATTATTATTATTATAATATATTATTACGTACAAAACCGTTGTCCGGAGAGTCGCCGTTACCGAACGTGGAAGTCACGATCAGCACGAGGCTTTCGTTGACCAGATTCCCAGCGTCGTAGTCTGCCATGCAGTGAACCTGCAGCAAGCAAGTAGTCGTGTCAAAGGAATTCTGTAACTCATCGATTATAAAAAAACGACTCAAGCTCGGGTTGTAAATAAATCTCGATAAAAACCCAGCTCGAGCGCCTGGATTATGAGAAACAACAGAATAAAGCAATGCAAAGTACAGTATATAGAGGGCTAATAAATATACGTAAATTGATCAAATGTGAAGAATTGACCACTAGTGATAGGCGTGGCTTATCGGCAGGCCACCTTGATATATACTCATGTGCGCATTTAGAGATAGGCCTACTCTGAATGTCAATTTACCCACATAAAAAACAGACAATTTGATTAGATGTTTTGTGACGTTTGTAGGCGGGTCAATCACTAGTCGTCAATTATGCTTGCTTAAAAATAATTAATGCTTAAAAAAATATATATATATATTATTATAGTCAGTTGGTATCACTGTATCGTGCGACGGGGTGGGCCTCACCTTGGGGTTGAGTCTGCACGCGAGGATTCGCGCCAGCTTGGCAGCGTACATCTGCGACTTGCCCGTCATCGTGGCGTACAGTATCGACACGTTCACCCTGCGTCTGAGCGCGTGCGCGTACAGGTTCGTGCAGAACCACGCGTCGCTAGAGACAATCGACAACGTATCACAATTCCCACTAAATAGGTGGGCCTATACTACACGTATACCTTGTAAACATCAACATATTCAAGTATAGCGTAAAGAACTTCTTAGTTTTGCATACTTTTTGTTCCGTTGATGATTATTTAAGCCGTCTGTGAATGTTATTACGATTGTATTTTTACGAAATGTTTTCAAGATTATATGATTTTTATCACACTGTTATGCACACAGATGCCGATGATAGAAACAATTATTATTATTATTATTATTATTATTATTAATAATAATTAAGCTTTGTGGAAGAGCGTATTGATTAATCTTGTATGTATGTATTATTTAAATCTAATGAAAAAAAAAAATCTAAAAAGAAAAAATAAATGAATGAAAAAAAAATTATTGTTATTAATATTTTCTGAATATTGTTGATATTGAAAAAGGATAATTTTCTAATTTATGCATCATGTTATTTATATACGCAGTGGTATTTTCATGCTTATTTTTAATTGATGTGTAATCCACAGATAAACCTTGTTTTAGGCTTAGTGGAAAATGTGAACTTGATTTGTTCTATGTTAATGTGTAAAAAATAAACAACCATTATTATTATAATTATTATTATTATCTCTAGAGTTGTAGGAACACAGAGAAGCCTCTATCATCGTTCCCGGATCCATCGTTTTCCTGCTCGTATCATTCATTTTTTTCTCAACCCATTCCCATATAATGAATTCTAAATTTTCCTGGATGGATAGTTTTCCTGCATGGATGGTTTTATTCATCTGGTCCCTTCAAAAATGATGGTTGGAAGTTTCGGTGTATAGCATTTATTTTTAGGTTCGGTTGCCTATATTTATGTGAAACTTAGCATTTTGTAGCAAACTACTACAAACAGGAGTTGCCAACTCTAGATCAACAACTACGGGATTATCAATGAAAAGTACCCATTCTTTTGGACTTTTCAGTCTGAGACAGGAAGTTGGCCGAGTACAAATCTTACTATTGATAGTTATTTGAGGAAAGAGATAACAATTCTTTTCAGCTGGCATTAGATTTCTCCAGTTAAATTTATATTTGAACACACTTGCACACATGAGCCTAGGTCAAGTGATGTGAATTATAGTTTTTGTAGGTGACTGTCCATATACTTTTCAGATATCTATGTTACGTTAATTACAGAAAACCTTTGTTAATCCAAATTTGATTCCGAAATTGGAATTCGAAATTTTACATATTTTGAACTTGAAGTCGGTCCCTGGCTGAAGGTGTGGATATTTCAACGTTAATTAATATGGTTAATCCAAATTCCAGCTGAAATTACATGAATAATCATTTCTATTTTTCCATCTTATTTTATCCACAAGAAAAAAAATTATTGAAAAATTCTAGCTAACTATGCTCAGAGGCCTTAAACGTGGACACAGCATGGCTTATGGACACGTGACAACTGCCGTAGAACGAATCAACTGTTG
Organism: Brachyptera risi; assembly: GCA_964007535.1. Classification (NCBI taxonomy): domain Eukaryota; kingdom Metazoa; phylum Arthropoda; class Insecta; order Plecoptera; family Taeniopterygidae; genus Brachyptera; species Brachyptera risi. Next base: position 30,598,279 of record OZ023337.1, read on the forward strand.
GTCATCAAGATGGCACTGCTGTCACCATTTTTATTTCATTACGACCTTGACAAGAGGTGGCTTACGGCTACCCTGTGTGGCCCCAATAACTCACGTAGCTCGAGTGCAAATTATCATCGATAGAGACCTCGAGTTTCGACATTGTGTGGCCTGACAATGCGCATGCCAGATGTCTCTCTCTCTTTTCGCACGTCACACATAAGCAATTTCCGTCACAGTCAGATTTACACACTGCTAGGCGTTACCAAATTCATAGACGATCCCACGTCAGAACTATTTCTTCACGGGGATTGACAATGAAGAGCGAATACTGGAACTGCAATACTACCAAGAGTGAAGGTGAGCTTGGCGTGTAAGAATGCCGTAGGAGCTACTATTTCGGACAATTGGTTAGAGCACAGAGTAGCTATGGTTCAGGTTGTTTGGGTCAAGTTATAATCGTTTCCTCGAATAGGCCATCCTCTTTCTAACTAAACACCCAAGCCAAGCTCACTCTTTATTCCAGTCTTTGCTCTTAATGGCGCCCCTTTTCTTCACAACACAGTTTACTAAATGAATCCGAGTGACGAGCATACTTGGCGACTTGTCGGAACGAGAGTCTCGTTGTTGCCCTAGCCTCCCCGCTTGGTTTCCACGCGTACGACTGCCACGCCGGCTCCTGGTATTCGAACGACGGCTTTACGTAGTACAGCGCCATCTCTTGGTGGAACAACGGCGTGGCCGAGGCTGGAACAACGAGGCTAACATATTGAAACTCATTGATGCTATGGAGTGGATTTAAGAGGAGATTTTTTTTTAGATTACCAAGGAATATATTGAGTGTGGTGGATTCAATGATGTAAGAGGGTAGGTTATTGTATGAAATAGAACAGAATAGAATAATCTATTGTCTTTTTTCTGATGAAATACATGATACAAGACAGTCAGTACAACAGTTATAACAGAACAATGATACAACAATGAAATTAAATAAGAGACACATAAATTAAATACAAATATATACACAATCAGATTTTGCAATAAAATAATGATGCACGATAATTACATCGCATTTTTTTGACAATCACAATATAAAACTCTACAGATATCTTCATTGCGATTGAAGTATTCGTCAACTGGATAAAAACAATGGTCAGTAAGAAATTCTTCCAACTTGTTGCTTGAATTTGTACTCATCACCCTGTTTGATCAAGGTAGGTGATTTATTTTAAAGTTTTTCTCCAGATTAGAGAGATCCATAAAGCAGGGTTTCCAGTTCCGATTTTTCATTGTCGTCCAACTTGATTTTCCGAACTGACCAATCACAAGCCAGTATTCACCTAAACAACATGGCGATTCACGACAACGTTTCGGTACCGATTCGGTGTCGTGATTATTGACTCAACTTGAACTCTCGACGGCCGAAATTAATTTTACCGGAAGTTAAACTGCGATTGTGATTCATCTGCATCCGGTTATTAGGATTTATATCGAACGACCGTAAAGTGGTGCAAAGGTAGTGATCTTTCTGAGTGATAGTGAGATGTGACATTGTTGGGCCTACTGCTTCTAGATGGGTAGGTGTGAACGGTGGAATTAAGATCAACGCCAACACAAAGATGTATTGAGGGTTGCGTTTGCCCGTTGGAGATGTGACTTCACTCGACTTGAAAACTTTTTTTTTTTAATAACATCGAGAGAAAAACAACTTTATTGTCGGCTGTTCACAATGCGTGATTGACCACGGGGATCCAGCTTGATAATCCATATAAAATACAATTTGGTTACAAAAATTACTTATAGAAAATGATCAACTTATATCTAGATAGAAAATTCAATTATATGATTATATATAATTCAATTATATATCAGAAAACAAATACAAATAATGATAATAATAATTAATTCAAGGGTAGGTTATTGTTAAGTTATTAGGAAGAGTTATTATAAAGATGATTGTGAAGAATGAAGGATGAGTCTTTTAAAATTGAAGTTACTAAATCACTGTTCCCCAATTAAGGTTAACTTTATAACAGTTAACTTTAAAACTATGTGTGTTCATTTAAACTATATTTTATATTATAACTTTAAAACTAGTTCCATTTCCTGAGTACTTTTCTCAGAACCAAAGATCTCTGCTCTATCCACTGTTGCTTTGTAGAAACTTGATGTCATGGATTGCCTTCTATATACATAAAATATTGGCATCTTAGATGCAGTGAAAAGGCACAAATGTGCTAGGCTTATAAGAGAGGATATTTACCGATAATGCAATTAAATAAAATATGAATACTCATTTCTTTGCAGCATGCGGATTTTTTACAATTTCGATTTCGATTCCACACGATTTCGATTCCATCTGTAAATCGTCCAGATGTAAGTTACTAGCAATTTAGGAACTTGCGTTATCATACGAATTTCGTCACATTCACAATTTGAATGATGGACAATTTAACTGCGCATCTCTGTTTTACTTCTCAAGAGACTGTTTCAAACAACTGAGCAAAAGTGAACGTCATTACACGTGTATTTGTAAACAAAGTTAGTTCCTTTTATCACTACTACACTATGCACGATCGTTAGTTCTGAAGATGTGGCCAGTAAACTGATACACATCTTCAACATGGGAGGGATGGGAAGTGAAGTCACCATCTCGAACGCAGCCCTCAATTCATCTTGGCCGACACTAACCCGACATCGGCGGCACGATCCACACCCAGTCGGCCGGACATCCCTTCCTCTGATTGCTCTCGTTCTCGAGATGCTTCATGAAGTTTTCCGAGGCCGTGTGATGGTCGACGATCGTGACTTTCATTCGCTGGAAGCTGTGCAAGACGGCGACGTTCACTTCGACCAGAGCCCTGTCCTTCCACAGCGTAGCGTCGCTGCTCGTGTCCTCACCCATTTCCGTGGCAACCATCTGAACGAGATCACGTTATTCACTTGCAAGTTATCGCATACGTTCATATACAGTAGAAGCTCTTTAGTACGTTTCTTGTTAGTAGATTTTTCACCTTAGTAAGTTTTATTCTTTGATCCTATCTATATGCTCCCACATGTTGAATAGTTTCTTCAGTAAGTTTTTCACTTTGGTACGTTTTTTTATCTGGTCCCCTGAAAAACGTACTGAAGAGGTTCTACTGTAGTAGTGTCGATGAGAGAAAAAGGTTGCAAACCTTTTTTTTTATAAACATTAAAACTTGAAAAAAAATCATTGTTCTCCAACTAAAGTTACGAATGAAAGTAGGATCGTTTGAGAGGGGCCACAATGTCAATCTTACCACCTCATTTTAATTGTTTCCAATAAAAAAACATGCACTGTTTGTGACAATGCTTTTCGCCATTGTTGTCAGCACAAAATCCTAGCACTGCTCTTGAGGTGGGCTCAAAACAGGTCACATTGCTACGTTCTAAGAGACCGTGACTGTTATTATCTCGTATTGTCATGGTATTTAGCTCTCCTAGACAACATTATCCAATCAAAGTCCTTAGTCTCTTGGAGCTGGCTGTGCCTAGGACGTTATTTCAAATGGTAGTCACGGTACCTGTCCAGATGGCCTCACCTCCAACACGTTGTACCTCTGACGATCACACAGGTCCCGGCAGCCGATCTCGGTGCCCATGTACCAGCCGTTGAACGCGCACGCCGGGAATTGGATTCCTCCGATGTCCGCCAACATCTTCGACACGGCAGGCACGGCGTACCACCGCAGATTCAAGTCCTTGAACCAGCCGTACCTGCAATCACTCGAGTATTGAAGATTTTCTCTTTTTATATAGCCCTACCGGAATTGAGTGAAGAAGTATCCTACGGAAAAGAGTGGCAGAGCCCTGGACCCTTACCTAATAAATTTAGTGCCAGGCCTGGCTAGCTCCAAGAGGCTAGGACTTCGATTGGTTAATATTCACTAAAAAAGCTACCAACAATGACAAAATATTAAAAAAACAAATTCACGGTCTCTTGGAATGAATAATTCATCACATTTCGTAGCTCACCTCAAGAGCAGGGCTAGTATTTTGTGCTAACAACAATGGAAATACACAGAGACCAGACATGTTGCCATGACAGGTAGCTTTCCTGGGAGATATTGACCAATCAGAGTCCTAGCCTCTTGGAGCTAGCTGGCCCAAGCACGACATTTATTAGGTAAGGGTCCTGGTCAAACAGTCTACAGACCCTGGTAGTGTTACACCTGGTAATCCCTCTAGGAGCGCTGTGATCACTGAGAAAATGCGAATTTGTTAGAGCACTGTTGCGAGTGAATGCTGTTAGAAGCGCTGTGGTCATACCGACTTTTTCATTGTTGGTGAGCAGTTAGTGAGAATAGGCTCTGGCATACGGCGTTGCCTATCTAGAGACTACTCTATCAATGCTACCGGTACCTAATTCAATTCAATTTTTAAAATTTTATTTCATTTTATTATTGCTAGGATTTTTGTTTATAAAATTAATCAAATGCAATAACAAAAAAGGAAAGGAAAAAAGAAATGATATATTCTGTAATAAACACAAGAACATACAGAGAAGAAGAAAGAAGAAAGAAGAAGATCAAGATGATAAGAAGACTCAAGCTTTTCTCCCCACTGTGAATGTTTGAATTGTTTCAAACCCTGGCATTATTACCTATGGGGTTTATTGTTTGTTAAATGAGTTATCTTATTTTTAATTATTCTTTGGGGTGTTAAGATCGCCCTTGTAGTACCCCGTTCAAACGATCCTATCTTTCATCCATAGCCTTAAGAGGCCGCAGGCACTCTAGACGGGCTCGTTCGCTCGCTTCAGACTCGAGTTTAACATGCATCGTGTGCTAGGCGCAACCCGTAGACTAGCCCGCCCAACTCATATTCACATAAACGTCGTTAGTTCCCTAGCTCACACTTTTGATATATTCCACATTTTTTTTTTTTTTCGGAATTCAAAACATGTACCTAGGTTTTCGCATTCACGAAATTTCTTCATTTTCTATTTGAAGAATTTGAAAAAGTAAAAGCTTTTGATTCAAAATTCTGTGAATGCGGTCACCTCTGTTTTTCAATTATTAACAGAATGCAGAAACAATCATATTGATATCTGAAAAATTACGGTCGTGAGAGTTTGCGGCGTGAAATACGAGCTACTCGAAATTGGGAAACAATTATTTTGTATCAAGTTTCGATGTTATAAAAGAAACGATCTTGTCCACTTGATGGCCGGGGACTCATATACGCGCCCTCACACTTTCCCGTACGATGCATTTAATATATCAACAACATTGCGTCACATTGGCATGTGACTTGTACTGACATCTAGGGGATGGATTGAGTAATTGGTGATGAATTATTTTGGTCAATGGAATACTAATAATTATTAAAATAACATGAATAGAATAATAGAATACTATTATATTATATAATATAAATAAGGTGCTCCAACTCGGGTCTTGAAAGTGAAATATCTTATACAAGAGGAAAAAAAAGATAAGTGATGGGCCAACATTGGAATGCTATCATTTATTTTATTATTACCATTATTATGGAGCTTCATTATCATTTTCATTCATTTTTTTCCCCAGGAATTTATAGAATGCATAACACAAAATAATTGATTGATTTTTTTTTCTGGATTTTTATCCGAAAACACTGGAGAGAACAGTATGATTATTTTTGGTTCCACTATTCACACTTATTTTTCAAAGAGAAAACTTGTTTTTTTTCTTGTCTTCAATTTATTACAATTAGTTTCAAGGCAATACAGATTTTCTTCAAATTATTCAAACTTCATATTCATTTTCAATCAATCTGATTCTCATGTATAAAATGTTAGTAGACCCGCAGACAAGTCAACTTTTTGTGACTTTGCGGGTCTACAAAATTGCACTTATATCTAGATGTTGAATATATAGATAAAGAAACATAAAAAAAATAAAAAAATTACTAATAATCTATTTAAAAGTTGAAAAGTTCAAGAGTTCAGCTCAGCACAACAGCGCGCCTGCAACTCATACCAGTGAATGAAGCGGAAGTGGAATTAATGGATCACTCACGAGGGGTGAGCGAGCGGTATTTGCAGGACTAGTTCGGGCGGAAGCTCGAAGAGTTCGGGATCGCCTCCTGCCGACAGGACCAACGGCAGGACGTCCCACATGGTCCGGTCACTCTTCCAGCCGAGCCGCAAGCAGATCTGGACCACAAGGAGGCTGCTTATTCACAGCTTGATCATGTGATCACGTGGTAGGACCATACGTGTACGTAAGCATGTAAATATATGTATATATATATATATATATATATATATATATATATATATATATATATATATATATATATATATATATATATATATATATATATATATATATATATATATATATATATATATATATATATATATATATATATATATATATATATATATATATATATGAATGAATATATATGAATATATATATATATATATATATATATATATATATATATATATATATATATATATATATATATATATATATATATATATATATATATATATATATATATATATATATATATATATATATATATATATATATATATATATATATATATATATATATATATATATATATATATATATATATATATATATATATATATATATATATATATATATATATATATATATATATATATATATATATATATATATATATATATATATATATATATATATATATATATATATATATATATATATATATATATATATATATATATATATATATATATATATATATATATATATATATATATATATATATATATATATATATATATATATATATATATATATATATATATATATATAATTTTTGTTTGACCTGTAGAGCGCAAAGAAAAAAGCGTACTTTTTTTCGGGTATGGTAAAATTGAGTCTTCGCTTCGCTCATCCAATAAAAGAATAGAACCGACACGCCGTCAGTTGGCATGACGACTAGTCCCTCACCTCACCTTGGTAAACTCAATGTTGTACGGATCCCCGACGATCGTCTCGTCATCATTTCTGTATCCGGCGTAGTTTATCAACTGGTAGTTCCAGATCCGGAAGTCCGGCTTCCCTTCTTCCCGCGGCGGGAACATGGTGATGGCTGACCTGGAAGATTGGGAGCACACCACTGAGAAGTACGTTTCGTTGATATATACAGTGAAACCTCTATTCATCGTTTTTCAAGGTACCAGGAAAATAAAACCATTCATGCAGGAAAACGATCCATGCAGGAAAATGATGGATACGGGAACGATGCATAGAGGTTTCACTGTACTTGTATATAGCCACGAGAAAATAGAAGGTGGTAATTACATATCTGTGCAATGGTAAAAAAATCGGAGTGACTATTTTTCGGACCAGAATTGCATCTCAGATATGTTTCAGTTAAGATTAGATTGATTTAGGATGTTTGTTGATCTTAGGTTAGTTGGTGTAAGTTAGTTTGAAATGTTCATTGAATTAGTTAGATTGAGATATTCCGATCTGCTTAGGCTGCGTGCAACAATACTAACAACAACATCGTTCGCATGTGATGACATAGACCGACGGTTTGATGAATAGCGACTGACCAACAAAAACAACAACAACAACATCGTTCGCATGTGATGACATAGACCGGTGGTTTTGATGAATAGCGACTGACTAACAAAAACAACAACAACAACAACGTTCGCATGTGTTGACATAGACCGGTGGTTTGATGAATAGCGGAATTTCCCCTCTTTCCTTCCTTCTTCCTCTCTCCGCTGAACCACCCAGTCGACCCCTGCCATCACCCTGAAAGAATGTTGTAGAACCAGTGTGACGGGCAGACAGAACAGGAAGACTCTAAATAGAATTATTACCTGATGTTTCCACCGTTGGTGGCGTAGGATAAATGCGTGCAAAGAATGTCGAACATCTGTTTTGTCGTTGGTGACGTCACGTCCATCTAACACCTTGAGCTTGTTCCACTGGATCCGACCGATACATCGGCTCGCGTTCCTCCAGGCCAGTTTCACCCCGAACACGAGTTCCGGTTCCGTCAGACGATACGTTCCTGTCTTTGCTATCGAGGCCTTCATCTCGATACAGCGAGTTGTGTGTTCGTTTGAACCGAACCTGATGACCATTCATTAGGACTATTGATCCGTTCTCATATCTCGTGTATGCATATATATATACATATATATATATATATATATATATATATATATATATATATATATATATATATATATATATATATATATATATATATATATATATATATACATATATATATATATATATATATATATATATATATATATATATATATATATATATTATATATATATATATATATATATTATATATATATATATATATATATATATATATATATATATATATATATATATATATTTATAAAATATATATATATATATATATATATATATATATATATATATATATATATATATATATATATATATATATATATATATATATATATATATATATGTATATGTATATGTATATATATATATATATATATATATATATATATATATATATATATATATATATATATATATATATATATATATATATATATATATATATATATATATATATATATATATATTTATTATTGAACTTCTTGGATACGATCCAACATCGAGATATTTCAAGTCCCTGTTGAGACGTATCTTCATGACATGACTATTATGTCTTACATATACAATATATATATATATATATATATATATATATATATATATATATATATATATATATATATATATATATATATATATATATATATATATATATATATATATATATACATATATATATATATATATATATATATATATATATATATATATATATATATATATATATATATATATATATATATATATATATATATATATATATATATATATATATATATATATATATATATATATATATATATATATATATATATATATATATATATATATATATATATATATATATATATATATATATATATATATATATATATATATATTACTCATACACTCATCATCACTTCGTAGTTTCATCATCACCTCTTCATTTGTACTCTCAAAAAGGGTAACCAAAAAGTCATTAATCAAAAAGTAATCATAATTGATTGATATTCCAAGAGATATTGGGATGATGAAAAAGAAACGTGAAACTTAGTGAAGTGGTTAATACTTGTCGATTGAAGTGTAGTACTCGTTGCAGAACGTGTTGGCCATATCACTGGCAGACTCCTGGGTTCGAGTCTTGGTTGCCACGCCGGGCAGATCGAGCATGCTGCCCCTGCACACCTTGTCGGAGCATTGATTCTGTGTGACCAACAAACAGACCGTTGCATTTCTCTTTTATATTAGGTTTCAACGACGCACTGTGATGATGACTAAGATCTATAGGCGTCGGATGAATGAATAATGAGATTATAGGTAATGGGAAGGTTAGTGGGAAGAAAGCGGTCATGGCCTATATTGTGGCAACCATCCTGGCATTAGCCTAGACTACAGAGGGAAACCACGAACTGCCTCCCGTGTCACATGAAGCGAGTGCGTTAACCACTCGGCTACGTGTGCTGGTCGTTGCATTTCATACCATCTGTCACTTTCAAGGTTATTCAAAATATCTTCCATATATCAATCAAAGATGGATCTGTCATGCCCAAAACCATTTGAAAAAAGTGTTTTTTGGGATCTTGTACAGTATTTATTTATTTATTGAATCTTCATTAGAAACAAGGCAAGCCCCACAAGTGCCATATAGTATAGCCACAAACATTAAAAACATATTGTCAAACACTTAAAACTAAAAAACAATAAAAACGGATCTTATTTAATTATTAATTTGGTGAATTAAGTAAATCAGTAGATTAGTATAAGAAATTAAAATTGGTATGAATATCAGTGGTAAAATAGTTGATGATTATCAAGATGATATTATTGATTATTATGCATTCTTCAGTATTGTTTTTATAGGTACCAGTATATCAATACCTTAATGGCAAAACCTTGTACTTGCAAATTGAACCAAAATAATAATTTTGTGTCAAAAATTTGGGAAAACAATCCTTTTCCTGCCTGCAAAACCTCGTACTTGAATGACCTATACAAATGTGCTACTTCACTGCACTGCTCCAAACGTATGATTGTGAAGGTGTTTCTACTTTCTCCTGAACATTTCACTTTTTGAAAATACGAGGATTTGCCATTAAGATATCAAAGCCTAGGTATTGTATTTGTATCTGGTCGTATTGTTTTCAAGTTCAAAGAAACCGTTTACCGTTACGGTTTACGATTACCGGTACTGTATTGACTTTGTAAAATTGTATCAACATCTATGAATAGTACATCTTCACTGATAAACAAATCACTGTTAATACGTACTGAAGGAAAAATTATATAGTTTTGGTGAAACCCCACTGTGCCGTAACACAATGAGTGTTGACGATTTTTGTATATAAGATGATGAAAATTTAAAAATGGCAAAAATGAAACTCTTTTAGAGTGTTGATGAATACATAGAGCATGAAAAAAAGACACAAACATTTTGGAAATCTGTTACAAAAAAATACCCTGGCCCATGACCAGTAGCTTACGGAAACATGGCCCCCGTTAAGACGGACGATGATATGAGCATAAAATCTTCAAGAAATATAATTAAAAATGCAAAGTGAGTAAATTGTCAAATAACGAAATACTGTATCACCTGGCGCATGAAATGTCGTAGAAAATTTCAACTTTAAAGCAAGAAAGACGAATACTGGTAATCAATATTTTACAATTCGAATTGTGAATTATAATACCCTGTTCACACCGAAAAGTTAATCTCGATCAAGCTAATTGCGATTAAATGTGCGCATGGAATTGTGGGTAATAAACTAATGGCGTTAACGCGCCAACATGGTTTGCTGAACGAGAATGAGACATTAATCACTGTTCACGTTAATGGAGTTGCGTTCACACTGCACGGTAATCGAGATTATGCCGTTGATCGTTATTAACATTTTCGGTGTGAACAGGGTATTACCGTAATGTGTAACAACACAGTCGAGAATTATGCTTTTCAAACAAGAACGTAATCATTACTTATTCAGGCCTACATTGAGACTTGGGAGACTTGCTGTAATTGGGTGTGCAAAATGATCAGGTTTATTTTACGTTTGTTAATACAATAAATTATACAACATGGAAAGTAAGTAACTGTCAAGATACCTGTTGTATATCTCCAGTGCGATGTAAGCTATCGAATCTTATCTGATCATTAGCGTAGTTAGCTAGTTTCCACTTATTTTCCATGGCCACACTCTAAAAATATAAACACAGGAACTAAAACTATGATGAATAACGTCGTCAGATGTCATTCATGTCAGTACTATTGACATAGATTTTGACAGTTCCAATTTTATTCAATGTTTGTGGCAGAGTCCCTTGGATTTCAAGTAGAGTATATTTCACTGTCTCTTGGCAGTACTATGCTTTTACCACGGTCTTCTAGATCTAAACATAACTGACACAGCCTTCTAGCAGTTTGCTAGCTGGAGATCAAGTGGACTTTGACTTTTGCAAGGTCATCACATTGTACAGTTGGATTACATATAATTGGGCCTAACTCAGCCATAGATTACTAATGAAGTTTTTACTAGGAAAACGCGGGATGCGCGTTGTGAGATGAGCTTAGAAGTATGGCAATCTAGAATGAAAAATAACTTGTCAGCTCAATTTACATCTACAAACCTTGACTTACTTCAAACGTTCAAAAACCTCACCTGCAACTTGTTGATATTTATAGTAACCTGCAACCTGTCGCATAAACACTTTGCAAAACCATTGATCCTAATATTCAATAAAATGTACACGTTTATTACGTTTTCTTCATTATTTCTCATTCGATTGTTGTAAAAATCTCTGAATAGGTGTATAATAGTATTTTTCATATTCTGTGAGAATTTGAGAGCTTTTAAAAAATTCTTGTTTTTCAAGTATTTTTCCCCGGGTTATTCTTATGAGGATTTTCCAAACTTTCCGATTATTTTCCGGAAAAACCTTCCGACCGATTCCTCTGAATAACAATCCCAACCTATTCTGGTGTGACACCAACGTTCAGAAAAAGTTTCAAGTTGATTGATTCATTTCTCTGACCTGTATGCCAATGTAATACCCTGTAATGCCATGTAATTATGTGGTACATAATTACAAAAAAAAAAAAAAAAAAAAACATAAGAACGAAGCCCATTTTTTTTCAGGGTGTGAAATGGAAAGCTTCGCTACGCTCATCTAATAAAGATACAACACTTATGGGGAAAAATCCGCGCCTGATAAAATAGAGAGTGAGACAGGGGGATATGGTGCGAGAGAGAAAGAATATGTCTGATCAGTTTGTCGCAGCCATGGCTACGAGCGTGGATGTCAAGTAAATATGATTTTTTCCCTCGCTCCACATGGTTGCCACTTCAACCTTATCGTGAGGTAGTTCGCTAGCCGAGACGGTTCTAGCACGTGAGATCAACACGTCTGTTCATAGAGTGGTGTGTTGACAGAAATAATGTCAAGAATGGCAACATGACACTGCCGAGAGTGATGACGAGTGCTACACAGAGGAGAATAGATCTTAGCTGGCTGGCGAGCAGCGACAGTAACTTAGTGTAGGTCTGGCTGAGACCAACTAATATTACCGTTCGCGCTGTAGCTCAATCGCTATAAGTAAACCTTCAAAATGCTCTCAAATCAGCGCAGATATTTTAACATGGGGGTTGGACCTCTATGCTAATAGTATGGTAAACAGCTACCTTGAACCTTGAGCCCAAGTTAAGATTGGGAACGATGTAGTGATACCAACCTATTTCACCATAATATAAAGAAGTTGCTCCAACTCGCGTCTTGAAAGTAAAATATTTACGGGTCAGTTCCCGAGTCCAGGGTCCTGATTGCTTGTAGCGCAACTATCGCTTTTACATCAAACTATATCAAACAACAATACTCAACAATGCTATACACGACTCAGTGGAATTATAATGTTGGTATTTGCATTCGATTTTTACAAAAATTATTGATTTTCTTAGTTCAACAATGCCACCGGTACCGTAGCCACTCTTATCTACATCTAGTTCACAAGGGGATCCGCTAAATCGCGACAGGCAATCGAGATCTTTGGCTCTGAACTGATTGCAAGAAATCACAAATGCCTTCCATGTTATCAGTATGGGAGTGAGTACACCTTTATATTATGATTTTAGTATGTTGGTATTACAGCATCGTACTGACAGCATGGTCACAGCCACCTTGAATCTTGGATCCAAGTTAAGACTGGGCTTATCTTGCACATGAATGCTCCCCCTGACCGTGACAATTATGATTATAAAAGGAAACCTCACAAAAGCATATGTTTTAATCGAATCAAGACTTTTGACATGCTTACATATTTTCATTCCCAATTTAAGCCATTTTTCCATTTTTAAACCATTTTTGCCACCATGTTACTGAATCTGTTGAAATGTTTTGGTTTCGGGTAGATTTGAACTAAATCTAAAATTCATACACGCTGCCTACTCATACTAGAATAATGAATGAAATATACAAAGACATGTTTATTTCATTATATATTTCATTTGTCTTCTAAATCTATAAGTATTACGCATTAAAATAAAGTTTGAATGACAAGTTCACAGAATGGAAAGAGTAAATTACCAACAGCCAGACAACATAAATTTGAATTTAATTAATACATTTAAAAATAATAGTTCTTGTTATTTTAAAATATAATTGACTACGTATACGGTATACCACACAGCTGAGAAACGGTTCAGGCAAACCAGTTCACGCTGAAATAGTTGAGAGATGGTGATATACCTGTCGGTTTTGGTGTAAAACACTTTGGTTCCAACCCAGTTTGGAAAGAGAATTGGATAACTCGATACGATTGATATACAAGTCAAACCAATTCAAGGCAAGGCCTTCTATATTCTTGTTACTAGGAAAACGCTATATACGCGTTGTTAGACAAGCGTGAAGTAACAGTATGTCGACTTCTTTGCCAAACTCTCGCCTAAATTCGCCAATTGGGTAACATTTCAGTTATAAATGGGTAAAAACGGCTTCGAGTGGTACCAATTTAGCACATTTCATGTTTTTTCTTCAAAATAGCACATCCGATCAAGCTGATAATTTCTAGAAATGTGTATCAATATGTAATTCAACTCCACACAAAATTTCAATTTTTTTGAAAATGAAAATTTTTCAATTTTTTTTTCGCCGTGTTATTCTAACGGGTATTTTTGAAATTTCTAAAATTCATAAAAATAAAAGTTACCACCCGATAATATCACAAAACTATACAGATCTAAGCTAGATGAGGAAGCATAATGAAAAAAAATTTGAAGTTGATAGCTGTAGCCGTTTGACCTGTGGAGAACCGACAAAAAAACATAAAAAAAAAAAAAAAAAACAACATAAAAACGAACACCAATTTTTTTCAGTATGTCAAATTGAATCCTCGCTGAAGCTCGTCTAATAATACAGATGGCTTTGCTAAGGGTGACCTTGAACCAAGGGCTTGCTCGAACGCGGGCGATAACGATTCACAAGACGCTGCTGATATTCAAAATGGCTGGCATTGAAACGTTTTGCAAAAGTGATTCCGAACTATTGTGATATACACTCATTTGTTGAACCGTTTCAGCGTGAACCGGTTTGCCTAAACCGTTTCCCGACCTTGTGATGTACGTTGTCACTGTTAGACACATTAGCAGGACTGTACATACATGATGAATAACTATATTAGTTTATATATTCTTCTATCAATTCTCGTGACATTATGAACCATGCATGGAGTCATTTTACCCAGATCTTGTGTATAATTCATAATGGATGGACCATGGTCATTTCACTTCTGTTCTGGCCAAAATTGGTCGATTGTGGTAATTTTCGTGAATTGTTATGAACGATGGAATTATTTCACTCAGTTCTTGCGTTGAATTATTCATGAAATACAGAGTCATCTGACCCCAGTTCTTGCGTTGATTTAGCTACGAACTAGGGAGTCATCTCACCCCAGTTCTGGCCGGAGGTGATAGACACGGGTAACGGAAGCGACAAGTTCATCATGTTGCCACACAGAGCGCTAGTGTTCTCCATGGTGCGACGCACAATCTCTGGATACAGAAAAGATTACGTTGAATTGAAAAGAGTTCCCAAACTAAGATATATTTTGAATTATTTAAAAAAATGAATTTTCAGTAGCTGTCAAATTGGAAGATTGCTCAAGATGGGATGGTAATTGGAGTCACAAAAGTTTACAACGTAGGTAGGGGAGGGGGGGGGGGGGAAGAGGGGTAGGCGAGATTGAAATTTGAAATGAATTTTCAACTATTCTTATTTCAATCGTATTTTGGAGTTTCAGAAGTCTGTAGAAATTCAGTTAATTTGCTAATTAGAACTAGAATTATGCTGATGGGAACTGTAATAGGCAACATGAATTATATTATTCTATCATCTCATCTGTCAACCAACAGCATGAAAAAAAACATTTTTTTTCAATTTCAATGAGAATCTATTTGCTTGAGAAATTATTGAATTACCTTAAATTTCAACGTGCACATGGATTGGTTTTGCATTAACTCAAATACTATACGTCATAATTCGTTACGAGGCAGGAGCCCTCTCTTGATCTCAATTAAATCAATAAACAGATTGATACCAATAAAGATAGAGCCTCTCAAAAGTATGTGTTTTGATCTAATCGAAAGATTTTGAATGATTTACGTACTTTCAATACTATTTTAGGACAATTGTCAATTTTTTACATATTTTTTGCTGCTATATTATTGAAACGGTAAAAAATATCATTTATTTTATGTACGGTGATAAAAACTGAACCTGAAATGCATGCATGATGCCTATATAAACTGGAGTAGGTCTGACCACGTTGAAACTAAAACGCAGACCACGGCTAAAAATACGGTTAAAAGTTAGAACCACTGTGACAAGACCTTCACGCTCACAAATATTAGTATAACTAGGAAAACACAACACATGCATTGTTGGATGCGATGTAGGCTTATTCATATGAAATGTAATGGAAAGCTATATTTGCACCTTGAGTTCAAAACAAATACGTCGCTGCCTTCCTATTTCATTCATTAATCATTTCAATACTTTTACATTTTGATTGGTTATATAGGCTACTACCTCTTGCTTAAATACCTGAAGGGGTTTATCAATAGCTTTAATTGATATGAAAAAAAAAAAATTCCCATCAGAACGACTGATCCAGTTCATGTGAAACTTCACAATGATATGTATCATTATTATAATAAAATTCCGTGGAAATTTGAATTTATTGGTGAGAAATATTTCTTCCGAATTTTCTTTCATGGGGTTTTAAGAAACTTCCAAATATATGCTCTATCTCAGAAGAGGGGCAACCGATTGAGCCTCGAATCAATACAGTATCGAATTGGATGATCACACTTGTGTATGCCAAGTTTCAAATGAATGTGTACTTTTGATTGACCTGTGGAGCGCGAAAAGAAAAAAAAATCGAGCACAGTTCCACAATGTAGTGATACCAACCTATTTTATCATATTATAAAGGAGGTGCTCAACTTACATACTAATAACATGGAAGGCATTTGTGGTTTCTTGCGGTCAGTTCAGAGCCAAAGGTCCCGATTGCCTTTCACGATTTAGCGGATTCCCTTGTGAACTAGATCTAGATAACAGTGGCTACGGTACCGGTGACATTGTTGAATTAACAAAATCTATCATTTTTGTGGAAAACAAATGCAACTGCTAATATAATAATTCTATTGAGCCATGTGTAGCATTGTTGATTTATCTGGTTCAATATAAAAGCAATAATTGCACTACAGGCAATCGGGACCCTGAACTTGTGAACTGACCCTAGAAATATTTTACTTTCAAGACCCAAGTTGGGTCACCTTCTTTAAATTATGATAAAATGGGTTGGTATCACTACATCGTGACGGTTTGGTGAAATTGAGTCTGCTCTGCTCATCCAGCCTCACCTTTGACCTGTTCCAGCTGGTCATTGGGCACCTCCCACATCAGCTCGTCGTGGATCTGCAGCAACAGCCTGGGTTCGAGCCCCGGCTGGTCCAGCAGGCACTGCTCGGTCTGAAGCATGGCCGCCTTGCAGATATCAGCTGCCGATCCTGAAATAAAACATTCTTTTGTATCTCAAGTGGTGGAACTTCTTGAGTACGTTTTTCAGGGGGCTAGAAAAAAAAAACTTACCAAAGTGAAAAACTTACCAAAGTGAAAAACTTACCAAAGTGAAAAACTTGCCAAAGTGAAAAACTTACCAAAGTGAAAAACTTACCAAAGTGAAAAACTTACCAAAGTGAAAAACTTACCAAAGTGAAAAACTTGCCAAAGTGAAAAACTTGCCAAAGAAACTATTCAACATGTGGGAGCATGTAGATGGGACTAGAAAATGAAACTCACCAAGGTGACAAATGTACTAGCGAGAAACTTACTAAGGAGGTTCTACTGTATCTGTATTTGTATTTTACTAGGCAAACGCGTTATGTGTCGCCGCGTTGATGGATGAGCTAGAACATATCAACTTATCTTTGGATTGGTTATATACATATCCACCTTGTGATCCAAACAATTATGTCACTGACCTCCCATTTTCTGATTGATTTCTAATATGGTAGTAAAGAAGACTTTGTTTTAATCGTTTTGAATCGAATGTTGAATGGTGACACCTGTTTCTTGGATTTAATTGGTATCTTAATGGCTTTGAGTGACTTAAAAAATTAGATTATATATTTTTTTACATCGAAACAGCTGATCTGATTGGACTGAAAGTTCGGAATGATGTGTATACTGTAATTATTATATTAAAATTCCCTGAGAATTTGAATTCTATAGAAAAAATATAATTCACGAATTTATCCCTCTGGGTTATTCTTATGGGATTTTTGAAAACTTTGAAATGAGTTTTCTCAGAAGTGGTTCGACCGAGTGCGTCTCAAAACTATACAGTATCGAATTAGATAAGGACACTTGGGTGTGCCAAGTTTCAACTGATTTTAAATTTTAGTTTGACGTGTGGAGCGCGAAAAAAAAAAAAAAAAACCAAGCACTTTTTTTTCGGGTATGGTGAAATTGAGTCTTCGCTTCGCTCATCCAATTAGCTGTCCTAATACATTTTTCAATGCGTAGACATTGTCATCAATAATATTCCGTTGTTCATAAATAATGAATAAATAAGAAATAAAAGAGACCGTCAAACCAACGCAACCCTCAATGCGCCTCGGAATGTACCTTGAATGACAAAGTTGATGGCTTGTCTCTCCGAGTGCGCTCGGACCGCGTTTACGTGGCTGTTGATCTTCGGGAACAATCGTCGACGTCCCGATAAGGAGCTCAGAAATCCCTGGAGGCGGCACTGGGCAATCACGCGGCGCGGGAAACTGCGGAGAGCGGGAAACATTCCTGGAAATCCAGCAGGATATTGTTGATTGTTTATTGTTAGTTCACGATTTTCATAGGACACAAATAGGCCTACATTGTATGAATCAGCTCAAAATACAAAAAAATAAAAATTAAAGTTTAAATATTTTATGTTTATTTATGTTAAGAGTTTAAATACAGTAGGCCTACAACCTCTACGCATCATTCCCGGATCCATCGTTTTCCTGATTGCATCATTCATTTTTTCTCACCCCACTCCCATATAATCAATGTTACATTTTCCTGGATGGATCATTTTCCTGCATGGATGGTTTTATTTTTCTGGTCCCTTGAAAAACGATAGTCAGAGGTTTCACTGTATTCGTCCATACAATACTATAATGGCATTCCTTCATTAGGTCATGCTTGACTGCTATCTTGAATTGAGTCAACTCTAGTGATTTTATTGCAGCTGGTGGTGATTGTATAATCGTCTGCATGACTGCAAGACGCCGTTTGACGTTGGCTTCAAGCGGCAGAACTCGTGGGCATTCCTAGTATTGTAGCGACGGTGACTGTTATCATTGAAGAGAGCTGCATTAATCTTGCATCAAAATAATTGGTTAAAACTTACCAACAAAACTGTTGATTATGGTCAACGCCTCGACTGGAGTGACTTGCAAGAACTCGGCCAGCTTCCCGGGACCTGCTCCGTACATCACCGAGTATACGATACGTTTAGTCTTCTCTCTGTCCAGCGGTCCTGGTACCTTGCCAGACTTGCCCAGCCTGAAATAAACAAGCAAACCCATAGGTTACTAACTGCGAGCCGCACACTCCGAGCATACTTTGTCCGAACTTTGTTGAAATTATACATAATAATTACCCTAATATGAATTGCAGATTTAATCGGCTTAGAAGATGCTATGTAAGTCTGCTATAGTTTGTGATATTCTTGTAGACTGGTTTAAATGACGAAAGAAAAGTATGAATTTTAATCATGGTATAATTTTAATTGAAAAATAATCAATATTCAAGATGATAAGTACTGGTGTTGATTGAAATGACGTAAATCATACGCCCATTAATCTCTCTCTCTCTCTCTCACACTCTCTCTCTCCTTTTTTGCTTTCTTTTCTCACGGAACATAGCATTCCGTCTGGCTCAATGATCTTTTTGACTTTGTGAACATCATTGATTTCTTGTCCACTCATTTGTACCACAAAATTACCTTGGTGACTGTTTTCTATTGGGTACTGAAATATCTTTCGCATGGACGCCATTTTTTGTCCAGAATTCAGGTCAGACGTTTTAGAATGTGTGCTAGACTGCATCACAACGATTACGAAACAAGTTCAGTTGATCGACTAAATGGTAAGTTTACGACACTTCTGGACAAAAAATGTGGACAATAAATTTGGACAAAAAATGGCGTCCTGCGCGGGAGTTGGCCACTCTCTTCCCAAGTATCTAGCCTCTCTAGTTAGGCCTACTCACCAGCGTTCGGCCAGAGCCATGAAGATGTCGCCGGGTTGTTTGAAGACTTGCAGCAAGCCGGCGTCCTGCGCGAAGTGAGCAAACAGCCGGAACTCGACGTGCTGGAAGTCAGCGGCCAGGAACGAGCAGTTCGGGCGTGGCACGTACGCCGAGCGTAGCGAGAGAGGGCCGAACTCAGGACCTGCGGGGTAGACGAGATCACATCACGGGAGGAAAGTGAAAGTGACATGTGCACATTGGAACAAGGGAAAGGGGAAAATGGATAACGAACGAGGGATGAAGAAAATAGGAAAGGGAAAATGTCACTAGGGGTAAAAGAAGTGGGAAAGTGGGTAAACGGGTGAATGGGAGAAAAGAGGAAATATGAGTACAAAAATGGGAGAATGTGAAAGGGTAAATAATACCCACTAAAAACCCTGACGGGTAAAAACTTGGAGCCAAGTCCTGAAATATTTAGCAACTACAAAAACTTCCTGATATAAAAGGTGTGAAATGAAAACTGCATGCCAAGTGCAACTTATTATTCATCTATACGGCCTGGAAAATAACAAGAAGCACTTGGCTCATTGCCCCCCACGTCCCCTCATGTAACACCACCCCGAATTGAAGTGAAGTGCATGATGCTAAGAAATGGGTAACTTCACGTTCCTGACACACGGAAACGTAATATGAGTCAAGAAAATGTGCAATTCACGCATGGTCTCATGGAGACTCTGTCGCGTTATTGGTCATTAAATTATCAAAATATCCACTCTTTTAAATAAGTGCTGCATTTGTGGCTCGAAAGAAGGCAAAGACTGACTTAGACCTGGACATACATTTCCTCATCGGAGTAGAATGAATTACAACTTCAAATAAGAATAAAAATACAATATAGAAACAATTTGAAATTATACTTTGAATTTGGAAGTAATTTGAGTATTTTTATTCAATTCATAAAACCTACATTACGAAATCTAACAAGATATTTGTAAGTTAGGTTCTATGAACTTAAATCGTTTAAATTTTTTCGAGACAGTCTGCTACCCAATCAAATGTAGGCTCTCAAATCAAGTTCTCTCAATCACTCACTACCCACTAAATGTCACCAAGTTGATAGGAAACTACATTTTAGAATAGAAAATGGCCGGGGGAGAGCAAGTTTCTTGAATCATATTACAATTCCCCGTGTCAGGAACGTGAAGTTTTCTGCTGGTCACCATTGTCACCGCGTAAATTCTCTTTCTTGAACAGGACAGGTAGGAACTGGAATGGGCTTAGTAGAAGTGTTTTTGAATGGGATGAAATCAAGTTAAAAGTTATTCCGTCAGAGGGTTAGGGAGACGGTGGGATAGGGGTAGTTAGGGAACTTGCTACCGTGCATTTATGTGCAATTGCAAGAGTTTAAATAATAAAATGATACACATTTAAAAAAAAAAAAAATCACCTAAACTTTTTCGATCCCTTCCATCTAGATAGTGATCGCGCTCGTCAGTACCTTGATTTGCCTGATCGCTGTTGGTAAGGGATGAGACGGGTTGTTTGGGAACTGCTTGTAGGTTGGGATTGCTGGAGGATAATCTGCCTGTAGCCGCTGCAGTCTGCTCCCTAGGGAAGACAGGATGAACATCAAGTCATCCCGGAATTAATAGCCCTCACAAGATGCTGATAACCTTGGAAAATAGATCAAATATTCAAGTCAAGTCAAGTAACGTTTTATTTCATAAGTAAATACATTACATGGTAATAACATGGTCACTCACTTATGTGTATGGGCTGGGTGCCTTACAAGTTTTGAAATACGTTTATTTTAAAATAAAAAAGAATTTAACTGAATGAATTAATGATTGAATGAATTTAACTGAAGATACATAAAATATAATATAATAGTAATTAGTATTATTTGAATATATGTCATTATGATAACAGGGTTATTATTTTCTTTTTGTTTGTTTCAACATAAAAAGTTCAAATTATTAGACTAATGAGATTGTACATGTAATAATAATAAGATAATATCTAGCTTTCCTGATAGTTTCCATATGCTTAAATACTAAAGTGCTGAACACAGTAGTCGCAGGTACATGTCTTACCCAATTTGTATTCCTCAACGGTGTAAAAGGCGTGATTTATAAGATATTTTTTTATACCATCTTTGTAAATATTTCGCTTCGATTCCAAATTTTCAAGTTTCTCTGGGAGCTCGTTGTATAAGATCACTCCTACATTTATTGGATCACGTGCTGATAGATTTATTCTACTATAATTTTGATGTAGGTTTTTGTTTGACCTTGTGTTAGTTTTATGGATGGTGTTATTCTTCACAAAAAAATATGGATATGGATGGAACCAATGCTTATTTCCAATGCAGACCCTCCCCACAGCTAAGAAACAAGAGGGTGAACTGGTGGATTTTTTAGTTTTGCATGGTGATTGAAGTCCAAATTGTGTTGGAAATCATTTTTTCTTTCATTATTATTGTTATTAAATTAAAAACGGAGGAGGGAACTCATAGGAAGAGGAGAAGAAGTTGAACTGGCAGAAACCGATTCATATAAAGAGTTTGCCCTAGAAGAAGGGTGGAAACACCCCTTGGTCCAACTTGATTGGTTATCTGGATTTAGAGAGAAATGTGTATACATAAACCTATGCATCATTCCCGAATCTATCGTTTTCCTGCTTGTATCATTCATTTTTTTCTTGCCCCACTCCCATATAATCAATGTGTTTTTTTCCTGGATAGATGGTTTTCCTGGATGGATGGTTTTATTTTCCTGGTCCCTTGAAAAACGATGGATAGAGGTTTCACTGTATTATTATTTATTATTATTATAGATTATTATTTTGAATTTTCCCATTTTTTTTCCAGTATGCCTCATGATGTAGTATGTGTTTTTTGCAGCACCTAGCCATGTCCACGTGGAAATAGGATGAATACTGAATAACTCATCGAGAAATTAGTTTGAATTGAACATTTAAAAAAAAAGAGGACTCATTTATTTTTTAGTAGCTGGTCATTAATCATTATGATACAAAAAAAAAATTGCTTGTATTTTTATTTCTTTTGAAATAGTCCCAAAACATAATACATTTTCTGATATACCGTACAACAATTTTTCTTTCTGATTTTTTTTCACATAGATACAAAAAAGAATTAATAATACAAAAATCATATATATGTTGACTATTCAACAGTTGAAATGAATCAATGAATTTCTTACCAGGATGTGTAGATACAGTTGTCCCTTACGTGTTGCAATATGGCGTCCACATAGGTCGACTTGAGCTTCTGGAGATGGCGGTATTCCAGGATAATACCCGGAAGAGGATGCAGACTCACCAACCGACGCAGCTAAATGCACGGGAAGAAACAGGATAGACTGTCAGGATAACTTTTTTTATCAACGTCAAAAATCTTGACCGGCACAGTAGCTGAGTGGTTAGCTCACTTGCTTCGTGTGACCCGGGAGGTGAAGGGACATATCGGACCCGGTTCGATCCCCGCCACCGTCCATCTTTACAGGGGTTTTTCGTGGTTTCCCTCTGTAGTCTAGGCTGATGCCAGGATGGTTCCCACAGTATAGGCCACGACCGCTTCCTTCCCACTATCCTTCCCACTACCCATGAAAAAAACTTTATCTCATCATCCCATCATCTCATTAATCATTCATCTGACGCCAATAGATCTTAGTAATCATTACAGTGCGTCGTTAAAACCCAATATAAAAAAATAAAAAAATCTTGATGGACAATCATTGTTTCACAGCTACGGCTATCCCCACCCTGAACGAGACAATAAGGAGAATACCCTTACATAATCTACACCCTACCTGTCATGATCATAATTTTTTTTCTGATACAGTGAAACCTCTAACCATCATTTTTCAAGGAACCAGGATAATAAAACCATTCATCCAGGAAACCATCCATCCAGGAAAATTATTAATTCAAAACATGAATATAATTTTAAAAATTAGAAAAAAAATTAAATGAAAAAATATAAAATGAAAAATAAAAAAAATGAAAATATTATAAATATTATTCATTTGATGGTTGATTATAAAACCATGTTAGTGACATGAAGGCCTACCTGTATACTTGAATTACATGAATATTCTTAGTTGATAAGCTGATATTTCCTACATCTGTATTATGCACAAATCTACAGGAATAAAAATTAAAAAAATACTAATACAAATATAACCTCCGCTCACCATCGCCTCGGCGGTAGACTTGGCACCGAGGCTCACAGTCTCTTTGATGACGATACCGTTCTTTCGGTCGAGCTCTAGCTCGTCGTAGAGGATGGCACGCAGTTGTTGCGGAGAGTTCAGTTGGAAGCTCTTGCCGGCTGCCTTGTGCGCCGCATTCTCCAGATACTTGATGCGTTTCTGAGCGAGGGAATTTAATAAATACGAAAAATTTAGTAAAGGACATCACACAATCGTGAAACTAGATTTCAACGAATAATTATGATATTTATTCACCTAATTTTGTAGAAAACTAGAAATCATCTTCTCAATAGACCATTACAAAAAAGAATGAGCCATCTAGCGGCGATCGTTTGAACTAGAACGGGATTATGTTACCCGAGTTCGAAAGTCCTATGCTGCCAATGCTATTTAGCACGTTTGATTTATATTATTGTGCGTTGCAGTGAACGTATCAAGTTTTAATATGAAAGTAGTTTCAATATTAATATGTTTACTATATACTGAGAGATTTACACACTGTCAGAGTGAGTAAGATGAGAGACAATGCAAGTTTTATATCTTTGTGTTTTGCCTTCAACCCCGTGGATAAGCGGGCTGACTTTTTGAACGGTACTAAAACTCTTAGAATGCAATACCAGCGATCTCGGCTGCTAGGAAGCGTAATGCGCCTGCGCATTGAATTTTTGGAATGGTCTATTTCAGATATTATAATTATTCATTTGTCCTCCAGGATCTGGCCTTTTTTCGGAGTCGTGACGTAGACATTGAATTTATTTATTTTATTCAGCCATAATCTTGTACTCTCTAATCTAATGTAAAATGATAATTTCTGATCTTATATATCTGATATATCTATATATTACTGCTACCCACTCACATGTAAAACACCTAATTCTCTGTAAAAACTCCCATCTTGCTACACAAATGAAAATTTTCTTCTTTGACTCCTCTCCCACACACAAGCTTTGCTTATGTGGGTATTCCTTCACTTCAAAAACAAATTTACCCAGATTATACTATTTAATTAAGAACTTAGTATTATATTATAATTATATTTGTAATTTTGTCTCTATTATAATTGTATATGTAATTTTGTTTCTATATGTTATTGTAATTTGTAAGTATTTTTGGAATAAAACTTTTTTGAAATTTTGAATTTTTTGAAATTTTTAAAAATTGAAAAAAAAATTATATACTGACCTTGACTGTAGATATTGATATAATCATTGAATCATCATTATCATGATTAAGGTACATATACTTTGCACTGAAAAATCTACAATTTTGTTATATTTACACTTTTTTCTTTTGATTCACATTGGTCTCAATTCAATTAGATGTGACACATATATTTTGTTTTTTACATCGTTGCATTTTTTTTTTTAAATAATTACAATTTTAACTGATGAAAACAGACAAAACTTGTAACAAGAATTGTCAGTTTCCATCAACACTAGGATGCTAATTTTAGTCTCATTTTGTTCGCAAGACATCACAGAGTGAAAGTATGAAGGAAATTAGTACTGTGACTACTAGAAGTATTTCATTTGAATTTTTACATTTTCGCTATTTTTTTTCTTGCAATTTTTAAGCAAAAATAATTCAAGATGGTGAATTAAAAATCACCTATTACACAGATTGCAATTATCCTTCATACTATAATGCTCTTGTAATCAAGGAATTCAACAACAACAAAATAAGCCTCCTATCTCAATGCTAAGTACTGACTCACTGTACATAAATTATTGTTAAAAGTTTATGAAAGCATAGTTAATCAAAATTCTTATATAAGCAGGCTTGAAGTTGAGGCTACTTTGAAACACTATTTCATTGCTCATATGAGGAGTAATGGAATTAGGCACTAGAACCTGTTACCAAGTGATACACATTATTTATTTACAAAAAAAGCTATATATCAGATTTGAAAGAGGCTTGCATATTTAGAAAATAAACAAAACAAATAAATTGATCATTAAAAAAAAAGAGAAGAAGAAAAGATCATTTTAATGTATACAAGTACCTTAATAGACCTAATAAAAAGTATATACAGTACCTCCAATATGCCGCCCGTTTCACGTAGCTTCGTACAGTCAACACGGATACCTCGTAGCTCCATCACTGGAAAAAAGTGACATTTCATACCATTGAAACATGTGAATGATAATATGTTTAAGGCTTTCGCGACCCGAATATAAGGTACGATGAAACCTCTATCCATCGTTTCTCAAGGGACCAGGAAAATAAAACCATCCATGCAGGAAAACAATCCATCCAGGAAAATTTAATTTCGGTGCAGCATATGCATTGTAAGTTGAACGATACATATATACGAAGTATAATCGAAAACTTCATTACACTCGATTCGGTAAATATTGAATCTAGAAAGTTGTGAATCTCGGCAATGTTTCTGTTATTATTTCTATTTATTTGTTGAATAAAAAACATTCATTAAATTATTTTCTTTTAAACGGTTGATTCGAATTGCAAACAAAATTGTGATAATGTGTATCAATAATGTGTTCACATGCAAAGAAAGTTTCAATTAGTTTGGAGAAATTTTATTTTTAAAATTTTCCCACCCAGCCAAATTTTATATAGATTTTAGAAATCTGAGATATTTCTCAGAAATAGTTTCAATTAGTTTGGAGAAATTTTATTTTTAAAATTTTCCCACCCAGCTAAATTGTATATAGATTTTAGAAATTTGAGATATTTCTCAGAAATGGTTCAACCGATATGACCCAATAATAATAAAGATACAATTTTTATAAGTCTTCGTGCAAAGAATAATTTTCATGTTGATCAGTCAAACCATGCGACCTGTGCAGTGCTTCCAAAACGATAAAAAAAAACATTTACAAGAAGCTCCATAAGAGTAGGATGTAAGTCTATTTTTTTTTTTTTTTTTTTTTTATATTGGGTTTTAACGACGCACTGTAATGATTACTAAGATCTATTGGCGTCGGATGAATGATTAAATGAGATGAAGGGATGATGAGATGAAGTTTTTTTTTTTATGGGTAGTGGGAAGAATAGTGGGAAGGAAGCGGTCGTGGCCTATATTATAGGAACCATCCCGGCATTAGCCTAGACTACAGAGGGAAACCACGAAAAACCCCTGTAAAGATGGACGGTGGCAGGGATCGAACCGGGTCCGATATGTCCCTTCACCTCCCGGATCACGAAGCAAGTGAGCTAACCACTCAGCTACTGTGCCGGTGGATGTAAGTCTTTGCTATCGCTCATCTGAAAATGTCTATGATATCTACCAGCTAGTATTGGCACGATTCTCATCTCCAGGTGTAGGAACAGTTGCCAGAGTCCCTGTTCTTCCAGCTTCCGTTTCAGTTGCTCGACAGCAGCGGAGAGAAGTCCTAGTTGCTGACACACTTTGCCTTTTCTGTCTTCTACGCCACTCGGAACCTACAAGCATTTACTTCTGATATAACGACAAGTAGATCCTTTCGAACAATAATGACCCGCCTGTCGGAAGGACAACAGTCCTATTCCATTATTGCATTGTTAAATATTATACAAGTATATATATAGCCTAGAAGAGCAAGTTGGTAATTATTTTAACAAATTTTAGTGGTAAATCTTTTCAGCCCTTCGATGGGCAACATGAATGGATTATTTTTTTATATTGGGTTTTAACGACACACTTTGATGATAACTAAGATCTATTGGCGTCGAGATAAAGATTGATGAGATGATGGAATGATGAGATGAAGGTTTCATAGGTAATGGGAAGGATAGTGGGTAGAAGCGGTCATGGCCTATATTTGTGGGAACCATCCCAGCATTAACCTAGACTACAGAGGGAAACCACAAAAAAAAACGTAAAGATGGACGGTGGCGGGGATCGAACCGGATCCGATATGTCCCTTCACCTCTCGGACCACATGGAGTTAGCACGTTAACCACGGCGCTGCATGTATGAACGAAATATCATGTCCATCATTTTATATCATTACTAGGTATATGATTAGTAGCAACTTAATCAATAATCCTTCTCTTGTTTACATTTGTTTGTATCTTATTGAAATACGTTAAGGGATGAAGAACAATTCAACTGGTGTGCGATGGATGAAGAAACTTCGATCTTAGTTCTGACCTTCAAATTCTTCTCTTTGATTTGTCTCTGTCTTTTCTCCAAATATTCTATCAATTCATCTGGGTCCTATATCTTTATAAAAATGTTTGAATATACAGTGAAACCTCTGTGCATCGTTCCCAAATACATCATTTTCCTGCTTGTATCATTCATTTTTTCTCACCCCACTCCCATATAACCAATGCTAAATTTTCCATGGACGTTTTTCCTGCATGGATTGTTTTATTTTCCTAGTCCCTTGAAAAACGATGATAGAGGTTTCATTGTATAAGGCCTACCTAGATTAAAGTTATTTTCCATACAGAGATATTAGCGTATACACTCAAGTGTCATCAGCCTTCAGGGCTCCAGGAGGCTGCTGACACTCAGTTTAATTTCCGGATTCGTTCGGGAGGGTTCGCCTTCTTTGTCCGAGTCCGAGTGATCAAAGTAACGATAACATGTAACCGTTCACTGCAGCTCAATGGTTAGCACACCTGACTCCCATTCCAGGGAACTCTGATCGCATCCCGCCCGAGACTTTTTTTTACATTTTTTTAAAAATTGGTTCATCCAGAGTTTATATGTAAAGCAAAATGGTCAATTATGTGGACAAAGCCAGGTTGCAGCAGACAGTAGGTTAGGTTATTGGGTGAGGTTAGTGTCCAAACCTCGCATATACCGCCGGTAGGCGGAACGAAGCTTCTATATTTAGATCATTTATCGGTAACTGGTGTCGGGTGCAGTCTAGCAGTGAAAATTACAACTAAACAATCATCCCGAATGAAGTCGAACGAATCCGGAGCGTGGCCCGCGAACCGAAGACGCGACCCTGAGTGTCACCAGAACGGAAGGCTGGGAACACTCGAGGTCCACAAACATGAAAACCTGATGTCACCAGACTCGGCCATATATTAATAGTACCTAATATGGGCCCTAATTTTATTTTTATATAGGCCTAATATAATTATAGTGAAACATACCTGCTTTCCAAGAAGAAGATTTGTGACGTCCGTGAAATTGTTGGGCGGATAATCCGGATCTAGGAGCCAGCAGCCGACAACAGGATCAATCAGTACGCACTGCGTCACAACTAAAACAACACATCTTAATCAATCCATCAATCAAATACAATACAATCGAGTTGACAAAATTGTTTCTATTTGCTGTGATTGGATTCAATCCAATTTGATTCAACTGTCCCATTGGATTGGATTTGAATCAATTGTATTTGTTTCGATTCAACTAAATGCAACACGATTGGATTGGATTCAACTCGGTTGGATTGAATTCAACTCGATTGGATTCAGCTCGATTCAACTCGGTTGGATTAGGTTCAACTCAATTGGATTGGGTTCGGTTTGATTCTCTCTGATCAGATGAAACTCGATTCCACTCAGCTTGATTCAACTCAAGTCGATTCTGATTTGATTCAATATAATACGATACGTTTGGATCCAACACAAGTCGATTCGATGTGAAATTTCGAATAATTTCGAGTTCAAATTATGTATACGCTATTTTGACGTGTTACTAAGGCCAGCAAAGGTTCAGTTGTTTCGACAAAGTGAAGCTGAGGATAGACAAAGTGATGCTATTTCCACAATGTATCATTATGTAAACCATGTTTCTCCCTGATTTTTCAACTTCATCTCATCGGATGCAATCAGATCGAATTATTTTGGATCCGATTGGGAATTGGATTTGATTTATTTGTAACTAATCGGATTTGATTTGGAATCAAGATCTAATCCAATTAATTGATTCGGATCAGATTCGATCAGACCGGATTGGATTAAACTGAATTTGAATGATCGAATTGGACTCTATTTGTTTCGACTCAATTCAGTTCCAGTAGGTTTACCTTCTCTGAGGTGGAAGCCGAACTTGTCGACGAGGAACATGAACATGGCTTGCGCGTCGACGCAGATCTTCGGGCAGAGACACGCAAACAGCCCCGACAGGAACATCCTGAGCATCACACAACGCAATCGTTACAGTCGACTGCGCGCTACAAACCGTTCTGACGACAGAACGAAACTGACCTTCTCATGCACATTCCCCTCGTCTATATCAGCAATACGAAACACGCATGGATATTTTAATTATTTTTCATGATGAAATTGGCAACAAAATATCGATAATTTTGTTTCTTTATTCAATTTTCAGTGAAAACTAATTTAAAACTATTGATAATATTGATAAATTTATATAAAATTGATGAAAATTGTTTAATTGTATTTTGAATGAATTGTCTTATTTTCAATTTTTCTTCGGGGTGGTAAGGCCGCCCTTGTGGTGCCTTGTTCAAACGATCCTACCTTTCATCCATTGCCATGATTGGGGAACAATGATTTTGTATCAAGTTTCCATGTCATAGGAAAAAAAAAATCATGAAATAACAATGAAGAAATACTCTATTGCATCATGTACATGACTTGGTTTTGTAAAAAGCTATACAAGACTTGAAGATTTCTAGCAAATAAACACACGCACACAAAAAGTGTGAATATTGTCATGAAAATGTAGCTTTACGTTCCTACTTGGGTGTCGCTTGGTTCTGCCACTGTTTGGTGGCTAAGCCCATATAGCAGTAGGTTGTATTATCGGCATTACTCGTCAGTCCAATCATTAGACCGGATGGTGAACAAGCGACGGACTTTGACGGACTGACAGGCAGATTCAACTGACTGTAACCCTCTCTGAAAATACGGAACGTAAATTTCAGATACGGGTTCACAATACGGGAACGGGTTTACAATATGAATTGAATACAGAAACACTTGGTTTTAACTCGATGTTTAATTCGTGATTGAAAGCAAAGTGGCTGACATCTGGTGACGTTTTAGTGAACTGGGTGGACGCAGATACTTTTAAATTATATACAAATTAATTAATGTGTTATTACAATATTGAATACCAAATTAAAATCACTAAAATTATTGATTATTGAAATTACAATATTAATTACAAATATGTACTTTTTGCATGTAATACCAGGACTTACCTGTACATTATCGTGATAACGACTTCTTTGAGATCCGACAAGGGGACGGTCTTCTCGATATCAGCTACTGTCTGGTCATTCAATATGATCACGTTGAACTTCTCACTCCTTCCAGACGCATGATCAATACCAGCGTCCATCTTTGAACAATAGACACACGTTACTATGACGTCATCATTAAATCACAATGCTTCAGGATTTTTTACTGGAGGTCTTCTTTGCTATTTATTTATTATTATTCAACTCTTACAATTGCAAATAAATGTGCAGTGGAAAGTTCCCTATCTATCTATCCCTATCCCACCACCTCCCTAACCTTCTGATGGAATAACTTAAACCCTATTTCATCCTACTCAAAAACACTTCCACTAAGCCCATTCCAGTCCCTATTTGTCCTGTTCAAGAAAGAGAATTTACCGACATTTAATCTGCCCCCTTAAAAGTACATATTTGAGAATTTCAAATGTGAAAATATATTCAGATATGTGGAAATATACTAATTCGTTTGTATATTGTTTCAATTGTGTTCATATGATGAGGAATAATAAAGGCCTAATGATTTTGATTGGTGTAATATTATAATGGCTTGAAAAATTGAAAGAAATTGCTTGATGTACATGCGGTTTGAAATCACATTTTTACATTAATTATTGCTTATTGGTCATTAATGATTTCAAAATGGTGCAAAATATCTGTTCCATATTGGATTATTTATTGATATCTTCGTATAATATTACAATTATCCAATAAAAGAGAGTTAAATTATGTACGACAGATGTTATTGTCATTAGGGGCAAGATGATTTTGATTTGATATCTGACTTTTCAAGAATTTGAAACTTACTCTGCTGTTATTCATGTTTGTATCCTCTAATGAAGATTGTTTAGAATTTTTCCTCGGTTTATTCTTCAGAAACATCTCGGGTATTTTTCTAACTGGCTCGTTCATCTTCGGAGGCAAAATAGTTCTATCAGTGCTGCATCCTTTCTTCTTTTCTTCCTTGCAATCTTTCTCAGATAAAGGCTCTCCATTCTTCATTCCTTTCTCCTCACGATCACCAGAACACTGGAGATGAGTGCTGCGGTTTTTTGTAGATGACGTCACTAGATTATTTACTTCATTCTTTCCAAAATCACTGACAAGAAGACTTGGGACAAGCAAAGACTTTGGAATGCTAATCTCTTTTTGCCGCTCATTGTGAACAGAATTACGTTTCGTAAGTGAATCTGAATTGTCGAAGGGTATCTGATATTTCATGGAAGAACCATTTTCTTGTTGGATTATTACAGGTCTCTTCAATGCTGGTGTTTTAAATATATACCCACTTGAGCCACTAACTTTTAAATTGGGATTTTTATGATGATCCCTTTTTGAATTGGAATGTTTATTAGGAATGTCAGTTAGTTTTGAATCAACATTTGGAATGATGGGTAAGTCACGAGAACGTTCGGAGGTGATATTAATTGAAGCTACAATAGAACTTTTATATTTCTCGATGAGATTTGCGGGTTTAACCTCCCTTTGATTCAACGTTTTAGTGAAGAACATATTTGTTTCGAGTGTTGTCTTATTGGGATCATCATCAAAATTATCAGAACGAGTTCTTTCAATTGACGCAAGAGCTTTGAATGAGGGCGGAGTTTCAGTAGCACTTTGTTTCAATTGCACGTCCTGTACAGTTCTTATGAAATCAGAACTTTTTAGTGGTTGAAAAGGTTTATTATTTATTTGATTTTTTCCTGTTTTTGGTACATTATCGTCTGCGTTATTTGTATCGAAATCAGGTCCAGATGAATCTTGAGAGTCATCAAAAATATCTTCAAAAGATGGAAGCAAATCAAAATTAGGAGTTTCCAGATTCCGTATCAAGTAATCTTGTGAATTTGTTTCTGTTTCTAGGTCACTATTATGTCTATTTGTCGAATTTGAACTTGGCAAATTTGAACATTGTTTTTCAAGTACTTCATTATGATAACCTGTATTGGGCATTACTGAGTAACTGTGTTTTGACGTTGATGGCTGATTATAATAATCATATGGTTTTTGACCTTGGCAATCACTATTCTGTGACGGTAGAGGCGTAAAATTACCATATTTTTTACTCAAATATTCCAGCTGATCATATGTACCGTCTGGTGTGTTATTAACTGATTTCTCACAATTTATTCTCTCAGATGATTGTTGGCCATTTTCAAAATATACCGATCTTCCATTGGAATCGTTTTTACTTGGGTATTCGAGAGATACGTGCGGACGACTTTTAAATTCAGTGAATTGCTTTGTCCAGCTTGGCGTAGTCTCAATTCTTGGTGAAAATATAAAACTATTTTGACTTTTGATCATGGGGTCCACTCTTCGATTTATTTCATCTTGAATATCATAGTTATCCCAATTAGCCTCGGTAGGCCTGCCATCAGCAACAGGATCAAAAGTTAATATTTCATCATCAGCTACGTTGTGCTCATTCTCAAACTGATATCTTATATTATTTTTTAATCCCGTGTGTCTATGTCCAGAATCGTTATTTAGCCGAGCCTCTTCTCTTGTACCGGTACCACTTTCATCATTTATTTCAAATCCAGTGTCTGCATTGCCGTTACACTTCTTCCTTCCATCACGAGGATTTGTCGTGAGTCCATATCGATTTTCCTGCTCACTGTGTCTATTTCTGTCTTCTTTAGTCATCATATTGTTGAAAGGTTGACTAGGACTTGAAAAAATATCATCTTCTTCATCAAAGAGCAAAACAGACATTTGTGTTTGCCTCAATCTTACCGACGACGCGTTAAAATTTGAAAACTCCTGCGGGAATGGACTTTTAAATGTGTCATTGGAAGCATCTCGAGGTGGATATATTCTAATCTGTTGTGGATTTCGTTTGCTTTGTAACTGCTCATTGTCAAACCGATCATTACCATCGTGTTTTCTTTTGTAGTGCTGTCCAGTAACCGGTTGGGGAAAGACGTGGGTGGATAAGTAGTTGTTGACTTTCTCGTGAATTGGAGCGGAATTGATCGATAGTAAAGTTCTTTCAGTATTGTGACTTTGAGTATTTTCATCTTCGTGTTGTCTTTCGTGGTCATCGTCAGTGAATGATTGAGAAAAGTGAGAGGTAACGTAATTATTTACTCGTTCTTGGATTGGATCAAGATCGTCGCTATATCTTTTCGATGTTGTTGCGAGAGCTGTTCTTGGTCTTGAAATTCGATCGTGGGGTTGGTTGGATGTAGTTGAAAGATCTTGTGTACTCAAATTGGCGATTTGCGTGTTCCATGTCCTAGGCCAGCTTGGTGGTGGTTTACGTATTGTAATTGTTTGGTTCACTCCTCGGTTTTGGCTCCACTCGTGACGTAGTCGTGATAAGACTCGTTGACCAGTCACTGATAGTTCTGGCGGGCGAGTCGACAAGGAGTTCATGTTTAGTCTGTCAATTATTCAGTCAATCTGGAGTAAGATATAAAATAAATTAATAGAAGAATAAACATGAAGAACAAAGACGCTTACGGTACTTTATGTGCTTGGTATTTTTCTTGTAGAACCTACCTCCCAGTACTCGCATTGTCCAGTCCACAGATGTGTGTGTGTGTTTTTTGTGCTCTATCTATGTATTTCCTCCAACCTGTGTACCCACCTCATCACTCTCACATCACTAGTTTCTCTTAACCTGCATAATCATCAATCATTCGTCTCATATCGTCCATATTAATTTTTTTTACATTATTGAGTTATCTAAAAATTGAATTGAAATCGGTCAAAATGACAACCTGATAACAACAAAAACAAATAATTAAAAATGAAATGAGTTTGGATAAAATTGAAGTAAATTTGTCCATTCACTTCCCACCCTCATTTGGGAGGGGAGGGCAGGGGGCGGGACAATACCTTTCCCAAACTTTGAAACATAGATACCGGTAGGAACAAGAAATATCTATCAGGAAACACCAAAAATGCAAACATCGAACATAAATTGGAAACGGTATGTGCAACAGCTTACTTACCGTTTGATAATATGTTTGAATTATGTTTGTGGTTAGGGGACTATATTATATTGTACTTGTGGAGCTTGCCCTGTTGCTAATAAAGATTTGATAAATGAATCAAATTTGTTGAGAAAGGAGTAAATATATATGCCCAAACTAAAACAATCCATTGCAACAATGCATGCACATTATGCAACAATGGCACGGTAATCAACAACAAATATTCATGAAGTTTCCAATGTGTCATTTTGTAATCAAATCGGAATCAATGATAGCAAAACAGTTCATTGCTATCATCATTAGCGATAACATTGATACAAATCTCTTTGCATAAGTAGTAGTAGTTGTTGTTTATTAGCAAGTTCTACTATTTTTACATTTTGATACATTTTGATATTTTGGGAAAGGAAAATTATTCTATTTCAAGGCAATATCAATTATTCTTACATGATAGCAGGCCTCTGCTAAGTTACACATGACTATATATTCACAAACAATATATTTATATTGTAGATCTTGTTTAATATTGGCATTGATTCCCAACTTACAAAATCAATGATATTGGTGAACACAGTTTGTTTCTCAACAATTAGGTTGTACTGTTTTGATCCTGTTGCCATTGACAGACATGAGCATATTATGTATTGCCCAGTTTGCTCTATTGCCATGTTTTTTTTTTATTATTATTATTATTTAACTCTTGCAAATGCACATAAATGCGCGGTGGCAAGTTCCCTAAGTACCCCTATCCCACCATCTCCTTAACCCTCTGACGGAATATATAAACATAGAGGAATGATACAGCCTATTATACCTACTGATAGACAATAATTATATAATTATATAGATTGATTATTAGTATAAATTATAATAATCATCAATCAGGTCTTCAGAAGGCCCATCCCTATTCCCTATCCATGGAAAATTAACAAACTATTTGCAAATAGTTTGTTAATTTTGTTTTTTGTTTTGTAATATTGATTATATTATGAATTACTTGTAGGTTCGGTGAATGAAAAAAATTTGCCATTAGCTTACCAGTACGACGACGAAAATTATATGGTTTAGACGTTCGAGGGAACGCCCAACTTGCACTAATTTCAGTAATTTGAGTAAATTTCATTGGCAAAATTATGGAAAGCGAACTTTTCAATTACTGATATTTTGTTATTCGCACTGACACTCATGACATACCAGCCCCAAGTACGGTGCAAATAGCATTTCGTTTCCGTTCCCCACCGTGCCGTCAACTCTTCAGCTGTCACTGTCAGTTACATCATTACTGATATTTTGTTATTTGCACTGACTTTCATGACATACCAGCCCCAAGTACGGTGCAAATAGCATTTCGTTTCCGTCACCCACAGTGCCGTCAACTCTTCAGCTGTCACTGTCAGTTACATCACATTGCACGTAGGTCGTAGGCCTAGTGTTATTTATGTAAAAAGCCTGGGCCCATTCGTCGCAACTTTTACGACAACAAAAGCCATCTAGTCTGGAATGCCTAGCAAATATAATCTAATGTGCCAGGAAGAAAAATTCGTATGAAAGTACACTCTGTCTTTCCTTCAAGGTAATCAGCATAATTATTGAAATGTTGGAACGCAATGTCCAAATGCGTAGAATTCTGAAATGTTAGGTTAAGGTTCATTTCATTTACACAAGTATTATCATTGAGTAGTCCTAAATGAGTATCCTTAAAAGTACTAGGTCTAGGCCCTACTTTATCCATGGTATGGTATTATTTAGCTTGGCAAAATGACCAAAAAACACTCATGCCATAGGCCTAGTGTGAGTCGCAGCTCGCTAGACCCTATATCGAAGATTAGAGAAAAACTAATTTAATTAGGCCTACTAAATTTCCTGTTAGTAGGTCTAGGTTGCCATTCTTGGCTGACATAATAAGTGGCCTACTGTCATATTCTATTATATTCCATTAGTACTGTGAAGTGCTTTCAAGTATCAACAAACATATACCGGTAACCAAAACCGAAGTGGCTATGTACCCCCCATGTATATATATATATATCGAATGTGGCAATGTGTGGCAACCGTGTAGGCTCAATGCCCGAGACCACCGCCTTGTTGACTGCGTCAGCCTCACGCGTCAATCACGTCCTCCCAATAATAACCGCTATTACTTTTGAATTGAAAAATTGAAATAGGCGTAATGCCTACAAAGGTGGACAGTAGGTTGGGTTAGGGTTGGGTTAGTGTACAAACCTCGCGTATACCGCCGGCAGGCGGAACGGAGCTTATACACGCCTGCATTACGCCTGTGCCTGCGCATAGGGATACCAAGATAGGGGTGGCCTTGCTTTTGCTACGCTATGCGGGAACGTAGACACGGGCATCTACTCGTTCTGTACGTACAGCGATGCCAAATATTGTCCTCAATCCAGGTCGCGGCACACTTCGAGTTGGGGGTACATAGTCTCTGCCAACCAAAACAGCTGACTTGAGAAGACCTGTGCCAGCAGGGTTAGCCTATTATCGATGCATGTATTTTTCACTTGGGCGTTTATAGATAATTTAAAGGCCGACCTTATTACCACGTTACGTTTTGACAGTTCTATTTTAGCCAGGTCAGTACACGAGACTTTGTAATCCATTGTTTTTACCGTAATGTCAACTGACCTATCTCTAGAAAAAAACTACAATCAAGTTCTGGATTCAGAGGTACCAGATCGAAGTCTTGTCAAAACGTACGTTTGACAGTTCCGTTTTGGCTAGGTGTAGGCCTAGATATCACAACATTTTGTAATCCTTCTTTACCGTGATGTCAGCTGATGTGAGTCTATAAAAAACAGTCTCAGCTAAGCCTATAGGGCTATCACACAACACTCAGTAATCTATTGTTTTTACTGTAGGTTCTACAAGTTTTGACTAAAAACGTAAAAAAACAGAACGTTACGTGGCAGCAATTATCATTGTTGCTGCCACGTAACGTTCTGACTCAAAACGTAACCATCTTCAAAACCAAAACTTTACGTGGCAGCAATCATCATTTTTGCTGCCACGTAACGTTTCGACTCTCAGAACGTAACGTGGTAATAAGCACTCCGTAATTTAAATTACAGCATGGGAAGCTACTTTGGAGGAACAATTTACAAAGCTGCAGATCCTCTGCTTTAAATATAATTGAAATTGCGATTGTATCATAGAATTCGGATGCATAACAAATATCTAGATGATGGTGAACTTTGGGTGATCAGAAGCTTGGTGATCATGATGACCATCGGCATCGTCATCGGAAAACACAGATAGCCAATTTTTAGTGTCACCTTTAGAAACTACCTAATCATTTCAATTAGCTACCAGAGTGCGTATTTGAACACGGCGACTCCCAAGAAAGAATGTGTATTCAAGTTAATTCTTGGTTTTCAGGTTTCAATTAAAGGTGTTGATAGTTTGGATAAATCAAAGACTGAGCAAAATGCAAGAAATGCCAAGGAGTGGGCCATCGATTGAGAAGTCGCACGTCCGTTTTGTCAACACGACAACTCGAAATGTTGACGTCTTCTGGATCGACTACGGCGGTAAACTCAAAAAGTACATGACGTGTAAACCACGAGTACCGTTCATTTGTGACACTTTTGTTGGACACCCGTGGGTTGCGTTTGATTCGGAAACATTAGATCAATTAGTACTGGACAAGAAGTTTGTGTTTCAACCGCCGCCTACTAGGAATCCGCCGGATCGAACCGAACACGTACGAAAAAGCGTTTTCATCACTCTTCCTGTGTTTACGTTGCGTCAGCGAGCTTTACAAGTGGTGCGAGATAGGTTGACGAACATTGACGACGTGCAAGAACTAGGTCTACCAGTAACTCTACAGGATAAACTATCAAGATTAATATCTATAAAATATTCCAAGCTAGATCTGGTGAATAGCAGCTGTAGTTGTTATCGCCTCTACGTCGGTAATATTCTTGCCATCTCGTAATTACTCAAACCTAGCAACCTATCCTTCTTGGCCTTTGTGTATGATGTAGCACACTTTGGTTCTTTAATTTATCGTAGCTTCGGATGCTACATTACAGTGCCATAAATAATATATCTAGGCCTACTGTATTACAAAAAGTCATCTACCAAATACTGTAGACTTAATCCTGAGAAAATGTGAAAACTTAAAAAATTACATTGTTTTGCTGCAATGTTGCGCATTTAACAACGCTCTTGAAAAATGCAATTTCATTTCACATCGTAAATCTAAAAACTCGTTACCTCCCGGTACTCTGAAAATACCAAACCTAGGCAATAAAACTTTCCGTGATATTTGTGTGCGTTATGTTGATAGAAAGTTTCTTCTTTTGCGGGACAAGTTTATACATAGGCCTATATATGTGTGAAACTTTCATGGTCATTACTATGTAGCCTAAATTAGTACGTACGGTAGGCTATTCATATTTCATGAATACCATGTCCATGTTCAATCAAATTAGAAAAACCATTCATGTTTTCCCATAGGCTCAAAGCATACAAGTAGGCCTACAGTAATAGTTTTTCTTATCCTGTTGCCTATT
This sequence comes from Brachyptera risi, assembly GCA_964007535.1. Taxonomy (NCBI): domain Eukaryota; kingdom Metazoa; phylum Arthropoda; class Insecta; order Plecoptera; family Taeniopterygidae; genus Brachyptera; species Brachyptera risi. Next base: position 30,637,983 of record OZ023337.1, read on the forward strand.
AAACATGGTATTCCCAAAGATGTGAATATTAATTTACAATTACATACAGAGGATATATATATGCCTATATATGTAAAGGCCTACATGAGAATTGAGAATTATGTATGCCAGAAATAGGCCAATCTAATGAAAACAATTGATTGGACAACTAACCAGCTGAACGTTATATAAAAATGAATAACAAAAACCACCATATTTCAATATACTTCTGCGTATTCTGGCTGGAAAGCCGAGTAACCAGTCTGCAGACAGAGATTGAAACATCTAGAATACCGGTGTTTTAGTTAATTATCGGTACTTATTTTTTACAGTCGACGTACACCAGCGAAACGTTCAATAAATTGGTTTTATTTAGTAGGCCTAGTGAATAATATCTTTTAAATATTTTATATATCGTCAATAATGATGAATGCCGTTACACCCAGTTCCAACAAAGTCAGTTCAGTGGTTGATAGACCATCATTATCTCTCGGTGTACAAAGCCGGCAGACCAATTGTGTTGATTGCCTTCTTCGTTGTCATCTGTCTTCACTTTCTTCAACTCCTACTATTGCTTATTAGGCCTATATTATACGTTGAAATATTTCAACCAGGCATATGTTGATGAACTAACATATTTTTGTACATAGGCCTACACTGTGGAGTTTTCCTTAATCGTTCATTCAAATGTACTTACGATATTCTAAGCCTACAGTATGTATAATTTTGAAAGCATTTGTAGGCCTATAAAATATGTAGACCTTGATAAAAAATATTTGCTTATAGAATAAGGCAAAATATTGAAATGATTTCAATGTGAATTTTGATAACAAGATCATTAGGCTGCATTAGGCACTGCATTAGGCAATAAATATGTATAATTATCCAAATAGGACTACTAGGATTAGTGTGTACATGTAGGGTTGCTTCTCATGTTAAAGTGCAGACAAACTAAGTACTAGGTAGCTTCTATCTACTTCATTATAACTTTATAGTTTTTATCTGCATCTTTATTTACTGATACGGTAGGTAGATCGTTGATGTATTTATAATCAGTAGCCTCCTCCCCAATTTGATGCCAAAAATATGAATAATTCAAGGGAAAAATAATATAGTATGATATGCATGTTGAACTATTATGAATAAAATAAGTCTACCTTTTAATAGAACAATACAATATTATGAAATCATTTATTATAAGAACAAATATGAAAGTGCTAATACTCATTTTTGTTACAAACTGATTTGGGTAGACCGTAGATTAGTACCTGCTTTCAAAATACAATATTTTTTTTAGTGAAATATATTTAATTTGTTATATTGTATTCAGCCCACTCCTTTTAATCATCCCACTTACCTACACTCTTTGTTGGACACCACATAGAACAAAAGAAGTGTTTATTTAATATAATAATTATCATTGCCTTTCACACATTTTGAATAGGCCTACCAAATTAGGCCTATCTGCTTGGGCTTATTAAAAAAAATTATATACTTGTCGTCAGTTTCATAAGTCAACGTACGGAGAAACAAATCCCAAATAATTTTGTACGGGTAGGTAGGTCTACAGCTATAGCTTATTTATAGCATCAACCACAATTCTATTTTTAGACACATTCGGACAAGAAATGTACGAAAACGGTCTTCTTCATTATAATATGTCATCAAAATTTACATTAGAGAATCTTAAAATTCAATGTGGCTCTGATATTTGACGTCACCAAGAGGGTAATTGTGGTTAATGCTATTGAGTAGATTCAAATGTTCTTTAGGCTTCAAGTAGGCCTACAGTAATATCAGATGATATAAAAGAAAATGATTATGAAAAAGTTTCAATATTCATTTTATTATAGGCCTAACCATCTCTTGAATGGTGCAAATAATCTGCCACGGGTAAATTATATCAATATACCTGCATAACCCACGAATGTTCATTCTCGTAAACTGTAAAGTCGTGGGGAAAATTAGAAATAGTTTTATTTACATTCATCTACACTCACGGTCCAACAAAATAAAATTAGAAACAAAATTTAAATGAATTCCATACTAATTTTGCCACCGACTTTTTCATGTAATAGATGTGGATTGTTCTGGACCTACATTGTCCGCTAGTTATAGCACATATAGGCCTGATGTCAGTCAATTCTCTACAGGAGGCCTACTTTTCAATACGGTTTCATCGTCCATTTTACGTAATAACTGCAAATGTAGCCTACATATATATTGTATGTGCAATAGGATTTCACATTTTAGACTGGCCCTCGTCGTCTTTCTCTTGGGCATCGTAAATATCTTGAAGAATTTTATATTTTAATCTACGGACGATCGAAGCAGATTTCACGCTGCGCAGCTCAGCGGCCACCAACTGTCCGAATATGTCTAAATTGTTCTCGGTTGCTGGCAAAGGTTGGCAACCAAACGACTGAATCGCACTCCGTCCCTCTTTCACTAGCACTACCGTCACAGGTGCATCTTCCTTCGAACGCATTCTTTTACGTGTTTTAACCAATCTAGTGACTTTGGCTGGCGCTGTGCTGGTACTTGATGTAGATCGTTCGTGATTAAATTCCATTTCCTCTCCGTCCTTGTCTTCTTCCTCCTCCTCGTACCCCCTTGAAGTGTCAGCGACGTGCTCGAACTTGATGTCCAAGTGATTGGGCTCGTCACCAGCATTCTGTAGGAAACGTTATTGGTATGAAGAACAGATAGAGTTGTACGAATATAGCATTTATTTTTAGGTTTAGTAGCCTATATTTATATCAATAGAGCATACATTGTTAGTTATAGTTCATTTGAAACAGAATACCATACTTGAGTCGGTTGTATCGAAAGATATCTAGTGAATGAGTGATAATAAGAGAAAATAGAAAAAAACGGGCATAATAGAGTTTATTCAGAGTGCCTTATTAATCGATTTTGAGTTACAGGCATGCCGTTCCAAATCACTGTACTGGCTCCATACCAGTTCATCACACATTTCAGATAGGATTTGAAATCTTTAATTTTGTTAGTTATTGTTGGGGTTTAAACTTTGAAGGCCTGACGACAGCGAGGTCATTTTGTGCATCTTGAGCCGTGTTCGAAAACCCCTATTGTTTCGTCAAAAAATCGACATGTCCAAGTCTAACAATGTGTTGAAACCGTTTCAGGCTGAATCGATTCCGCTGACGCGTTTTCCGAAAGTGCGATGAACATAGTCAATGTTAAGATATGACATGGTAGGCCTACGTCAACAAATGTTGGCCTATGTTCAGTTTGTAATGATAACGCATCAAGATTTCAGTCATTATTTGATCAAAAAACTCATCAACTCATTAATTTATTCAGTGCTATTGGTAATTTGAATAATTTAAAAATTACATCTAGGCCAAAATATGAATATTGTCAAATGACTTTGTGTGTCTAGGAAAATAGTCCGAGGTTATAACTATGAATTGAGTAAAATGGAGTGAATATGCTGGTATAAAAGTTTGCAGCCTAGTAAGAGATAATGGTGAACAGCTGCTTTCATCATTATTATCTCACTACCATCACTCTCGTCTCCATGGTGACCAAGGCAGTGACCAAAAAATCTGAATAACTCGTATGTTGTGAATATAAGTACCGGTCCGGTACCCGTATTCTGTCAACGATCTTTTCACAGTGAGTTTCTCCACTCACTAACTTTGGTAAGCTACCCATTCTCTCCTTTTTAATTGATTCATGTAAATGTGAATAGGCCCTAGTAAATGTCTCCGGGCCCTATTTTCATCACTTCACTTACAGATTCTAAATTCGTACTGCCCTTGCAGTGGATAGTATGTGGTTTTAGAAATGACAGCAGCTCGTAGCACCACAGGGAGGGCTCGACGACAGAGTCTCTCCCGGAGCCACTGTTGTTCTTGGATTGCACTCTCATAGACTCCGCTTTCAAGAACTGGGTTCGCAGTCCGTTACACTTGCTCTTAATTTCATCAACAGTTGTTCCTGGCCGAATATCTTGTATTGCCTCGGCAATGTTTGACAAAGCCACGTTGCGTTTATTCCTGCAACGAACATGGATATTTGTCAAAATTTCAATAGCCTTGGAGATCTAGTGATTTATGAAAGGTCACAATAAGCTTAGGGCCATGGGAGAATGGGATTTAAAAGTCAGCAAGAACTCTAGACCAAAGAGGCCGGTCAAGTGGTCCAGTTGACATTTGACAGCCACTGACAGACGACATCTTGCTGCCAACAATGATGTACATTTGGTGTGCGCACGCCTGTGGCGTGGCCATTAGCGAGGCCTACTGGTCTCTTTGCACCTAACGTTCCGTACGGATTTTGGTGGAACTAGGCTAGCAGCACTGTTGGTATCAGGGGGAATTCCTTCGCTTCGATACAAGACCACTCTGTTCTAGACCGTGGACATAGCCCAGCCTGGGCCACCGAGAACTTGAGATGGCCTAGGCCATTGATAACCACCTTCTTCTTTACTCAATGCCTAGGCCTACATAAATAGTCTTCTAGACCTAGCTAAACCCTAGGCCTACAATAAATTTGAAGTTGTTTACCTATTGTAATAATCAGGGGACGCCACTACATACAGACATGGAGTTTGCTCGTAAAAGTCGATCAACATTTTGGAAGCTTCGCGGCTCCACGGCGCGTTTTTTGCAGCCATAGACAAGTCTTTTTTGACAGAAAGAGTGAGACAATATCAATAACACTTTATATTTTTGATCAAGTTGAACCCATTGAAAAGTTGAGCTGGCCGCTGTGTGATTTCTGCGCGTGTGCCAGATTTAGGGACCACGTCGTGTTAGGGACTTTTAAGTTTCAGAATCTGGCAGCCCTGAGCCACCGTGTTTATTGTTATGGCAGAATCAAAATGGCCACTAACCTAATTTTATTTTTAGTTTTAATATTCACTTTAAACATATGTAAAGGTGAGATACAAACGATTCTTTAACTTGATTAGATTTTGTAATTCCTACAATTTTGAATTAACATCGATATCCTCAAGTTATTCTGATACTCATTAATTTGAAGATCATTTTCTAGACGGCACCTATCAGTGTCACATTTCTAGGCTTGGGCCTAAGCCTACTTGCTAAGATTTAAAACGTTCAATTCTACTGTTGTATAAATTATTATTGTTTTTTTTTACTTGACAGGTGATTTTATAATTGGAAGTCTCTTGGACGACTCTGACCTCGACAACGATGATCCGTCTGATACGCACGAACCACCGGGTGGCGAAGCACTTAGTCGAGAACACAATCTGCGATTGCTGAATGCTCACAAAAATCTTGTATCAGCGACGCTGAAAAAATACAAATGCCTCTCTTGTGAGCCTCCTGACTGCACACCTTCCCCTCATCCATGTGTTGGAGCACTTCAGGTGAGTGGATGATTTATTTCATTGGCATTTCTGATCATTTTGTAGGCCTAATGACTCAGTTTTGGATAACTTGGATTTTAAATTTATTTTACGAAATCCCATCACTTTGTGCATAGTTAGCTACATGAAAAATGGATGACTTTCAGATTTCATTATTTATATTCATGAGCCTACTTTTTATCTCAAGTTCAAGCCTAAACTGTTGACATCCGCATTTCTCATGGGTTTGTTTAAAGGCTGTGGATAATCGTACGGTCAGCCGTATGAATATGCGTAAATAGATCGCCCAGTCAGCGTTGTCATAGGTTGTTCATGTTAGTGACAAAGGATTCGTTCGGGAGGATAGTCTAGTTGTAATTTTCACTGCTAGAGTGCACCAGACACCAGGTACCCATAAATGAACATGATATATAAGCTCCGTGCTTATAAGCTCCGCGAGGTTTATACACCAACCTGGCCTACCTAACCTAAACTACTGTCCGCAACCTGCCTTTGTCCACATAATTGAACATGTTCCTTTATAGATACTCTAGAGGAACCAATTTAAAAAAATTAAAAAATAAGTCACAGGCGGGATTCGATCAGAGTTCCCTGGCACGGGAGTCAGCTGTGCTAACCCATGTGCTACAGTAGTCACATTGTGAGATAGCGTTATTTTGGCCATTTATGGCCATCGACCGAAACATTGCGGTCATGACGTATGAATACGCCGATCACTGACCGTATGATCTATTTTCACTTAATCATACGGTTGACCGTACGAATATATAGGCCTACTTCGTTGTTTAAAACGCCTGAAAAGTTCCAATTATCTATACTGTCAGGTCAAGACCACAGGTGTCGACCGGTAGACACTGTTCTTTGTTGGAGTGTGTAGTATGCGTGTGAGCATTTAATAAAAAATTACTGGTCTGTCATTCTAGTGCTGGAAATCACACGTTCGCGACTCCGATGGGACCGAACGGTTAAGTCGAGGCTGCACGACGAAACTTGAACACGTGCCGTTGTATTGTAATACACAGTCGTATAGTTCGATGCATCAGAAGAGGCATACAGGTGGACAGTATGCCATCGACTGTTGTGTAGGAGACTTCTGTAATAACGGAACTTTTCCTGATTTGCCTCCTATCGTTTATAGAGGTGAGAGATATAATTTTGTCTGAATAGTCAAAAGTTTGGTTAATTTGTAGAAGTTCTACTAAAATTGAATGAATAATGATGCTATTTTTACCCTAATTTCAGAGAAAACTAGTAATCATCATCTCAATTTCAGTTCTTGTTAAATACAGGTGTAGTTGATTCATTTGTCTTCCAGAGTCCCACCTCTTCTCTGCGTCATGTCATAGTCATTACCCGATATATCTTACTATCCACCAGATGAAGTGCCGCTACATCCCGACACAGCCGGCTACGTGGCCAAGTTGCTACTGGCGACGGTGGGCCCGGCCGTCGCGCTCGGCCTGCTCGCAGCCGTCGTGCTGTTCCTCATGCGGCGGTCGCACCGCAAGCGCCTCATGGCCGCCCGGTCCGTCTCCGACCCGGAGATGTACTACGCTTCCGACGACGTCCTGCGCGCAACAGCGGCCGGCGACTCGACACTCAGGGTAAGCTGTTGGTTCGGTCGGCAGCGTTCGCGTTGCTACACCGAGAAGAATGTACCGAGTGGAAAATTGTGAAAAGTTTGGTTCTGACTGGAGTTGCTATTCGATTTCGATTTTTTCGAAAGATGTTTGATATTGGGGTTTCGATCGATAGGCCTAGATCCCTCGTCAAAAATCAATATCAATTTTCCTTTGAGCTCTGAATCTTTAGATCTGTCCTGCCCTATGAGTAATGTGACGAAAAGTAGTCTCACTGTACTTCCTATAATATTAGTAGGCCTACAAAATATGGCCAAATCTTATCATTCGAGTGACTGTAAAAGTAATGAGTTTGCTAAAAGAATCCTACATATAAAGTAGCGTACATCATTTTGGTAATTTTTTTAATTGGCTGAAGGACTCGGGCTCCAACTATTTATTGGCCAACTTTTATTTGAATTAATGACTAGATTTTGATGATCATAACATCGTCACTTTATAGGCCTATATTATAAAATATCTAATGAAAAAAAAAGGAATCATGCAATTATTTGATATTTCCATGTCTAGTACAGAAAACCTTCATGTATTGTTTCTCAAGGGACCAGGAAAAATGAACCATCCATGCAGGAAAACTATCCATCCAGGAAAATTCAACATCGGTTATATAGGAGAAGAATGGGACAAAATGAATGATGAAAGCAGAAAAACGATGCATAGAGGTTTCACTGTATAGGCCTACATATTCATATTCAAATACGAAAATTTCCCCAAATTAATTTAATTAATTAATTAACTTCCCTAATTTATCCTAAATTCATTTTTCACTCCACTGGGCACTGACTTGCTGTATCAAGTGCGATCTTTTGTCAACCACAATCGGTGCCAACTCGGAAGGTATCCAGATTGCGGCTGGATACTCGTACAATTACACTGTTTCTCCGGATTGTGACCGTTATCCCGTTGTCCCGCAGGAATACTTGGAGCACAGCCTGACGTCTGGCTCTGGCTCCGGCTTGCCGCTGCTCATCCAGAGGACGCTGGCCAAGCAGATATCGTTGTCGGAGCTGATCGGCAAGGGGCGGTACGGAGAGGTGTGGAGGGGGGTGTGGCACGGCGAAAACGTCGCCGTCAAGATATTCTTCTCGCGCGACGAGGCTTCCTGGCGGAGGGAAACGGAAATATACAGGTACGATAGCGGGCAGTGGTAGCACCATATATTCATCCCAAGATCTCGGAGGAAATTACTAATTTTATTTTGTAGTTGGTTCCTAAAGACCAGGGTCATTGTTGAGCCATAAAGGGCTAAAGGCCTAGAGGTTGCTGTGAGCATACAGTGCACTCTGGTGGCAAGCCCAAGCAGGCCAGCACAGAAAGCAGTTTGCATTTTATTCCTTTGAGTGAAAGAAGTGTTCTGAATAAAATATAGACCTGCCTGTAGAGATCAATAGACAATAAGATTGAAACATTTCGTGATTTTCAGTTTATTATTAATGCTTCTGTGATTTTCACCTAGTGGTTAATTTCTTCAGAGTCCATGGAAAAGGTACAGTAAACCATCGTTAATCCGAAATTCAAGGGACCCCAAAAAGTGATTTCGGTTTATAAAAATTCGGATTAACCAAAAAACTCCTTTTCCACGAAAATCATCACACTTCCCGGTTAGAATTGAAGCAATTTCGTATTGAGCGCGAGAGAAAGCTAGATGCCACATGTGCGAGGAACCGAATCACTGATCGTGTGTATTCGGCCATCTTCGACAGCAAACGAACGATAGATGGCCAGCTTTCATTGGCGCTCGGCCGTTCCGAGTGATTGAGCGTTCCGAGCTTACCGCTCGTCAAGGACAGACAGAGCGGCCTGAGCGCACTCAGAGTCGGATGACGTATTCAGTGGCAGCGAACAGCTGAGCTGCCTTCGACTTATTGTTACGCGTCAAATAAAAAGGATGGAATTTAGGAAAATAATGATCAATTCAAGGAATTCACTTGATCTATTTCGGATTATCCAATCCAAAAACAGTGCTAAAGCATTTGAGGGGTCGAAATATTAGTTCGAATTACGGATTAGCTGGAATTTGGATAACCATATTCATTAACATTATAATGCCTATACCTTCAGCCGGGGACTGACTTCAAGTTTGAAATATGTCAAATTTCGGATTAACCGAGTTTGGATTAACGAGGGTTTACTGTATTGGGAAACTCGAGTTCATTGATTTTTGTAGAACCTACCTCCCAATACTCATGTCCAGCCCATTTTTGTGTGTTTTGTGCTCTGGACATGTGTTCTCTCCAACCTGTACTCACCTCATTATTCTCATATCGCTTGTTTCTGAATGAATATTGGGTTTTTAAGGCGCATCGACAGCGAGGTCATCTAGCGCTCATCGGTATCATCATCTATCATTCATCTCTCATATCTTCCATAACAAATTGATATTCTTCATATTCATCACAGCTTTGCTATGCTTCAGTAGCGTCACTTAAATAGCCATGCGTGCAGCAAGAATATGATCGCGTATGTCCAGTCGCCCCTGGTGTTCGTGCATCGAAATACCTGTAGTAATGCGCGTATTTGATATTGTTTCTTTTTTTTTTTGGAACTTACTGTACTTAACAACGATGTGTGAAAACTACGACAGCGCGAGCACATCTACATTAACATAGGTCACGGTATGTACCCCTCCAATATGAATCTCCCCTCACCTTGCCACACTCGTCTCTCAAATTCTATCTCACTCATAACTTCGCTCAACTTTGACCACCTTATCGCACGACTAACCTCTCTTTCTCTCTCTAGCACCGTCCTACTCCGTCACGACAGCATCCTGGGCTACATCGGTTCGGACATGACGTCGCGTAACTCTTGCACGCAGCTGCTGCTGGTCATGCACCACCACCCGCTCGGGTCTCTGTACGACCACCTCAACCGCACGACCCTGACGCACCACCAGATGATGAAGATATGCCTGTCGATGGCCGCGGGGCTCGTCCACTTGCACACGGAGATATTCGGCACTCAGGTGAGAGACGGAGAAACTGGAGTACGGCGCGAAATTACTCGGATGTCGAAGTGCCGTAATAGCCTAACGTTCGGAAAGAAGGAAGTAGTGATGATATCGATTATCATAATCTGGAATCGATTCTCTAAGCTCCAGGATCGATTAAAAATCGATTTTGAAAAAAAATAAAGAAATTCAACCTCAAAAAAGGTGTAATTTTGAATTTTTTTTTTCACCTTTCAGCGGCGTTTTACGTTAAAAATGGCTGCTAGAGACTTCTTTGAACTGTAGGCCCACTGTACCATTCGGGTATTTCCTTCAACGTTTGGCTGTCTAACCGAAGAGATAGTTTGTGTCCAGATAGTAAAATCTCAACAATACAAAATAATATAGACAACGAAATGAGCTTGTATTGCGACGTGTTTAAAAGTCTTACCCCCCCCCAAAAAAATTATTTTTCATTTTTTTCAAATCGATTTTTCAATTTGAGAATTGTTTTACATTAGGATCAATTCTGAATCGATTCTCGATTAATCCATGTTATCATTAGAATGAAGGAAGGACTTGGGTGAGTGTCAGGGTATAAAGGGGCGTCGACAGCGAGGTCATTGCATGCCTACGTTCATGTTTGTGTACTTTACTTTGCCCTTTTTTTCAATGTATATAGATGTTTCAAGCATATGGAGGGAGCTGGAAAGAAAGAGAAAAGTGAGATGAGATGATACAATATTTACGGTTATGAAAGAAGTCGATAGATGAAGAGAAAAGTGACAAGAAAACAAAATGAATTGATTAAAATACAAACGCAAAGTTCACTACTCCCTCCATATACTCCGGTCACCCAAAAGCTTCCACCCGAACTGAAACCACCCGAACTATTGATTTATTATTAGTGAAACCTCTATGCATCGTTCCCGGATCCATCGTTTTCCTGTTTGTATCATTCATTGTTTCTCACCCCACTCCCATACAATCAATGTTAAATTTTCCCGGATGGATGGTTTTATTTTTATGGTGTATAGAGGTTTCACTATATCATGTTTTATATAAAACTATGCATGTATAATTTACACATAACTTGTCAACATGTTACCATTTGATTGCGTGAGCGAGAATAAAATGCTATACAGTGAAACCTATGCATCGTTCCCGGATCTATCGTTTCCTTGGATGTATCATTCATTTTTTCTAACCCCACTCCCATATAATCAATGTTAAATTTTCCTGGATGGATAGTTTTCCTGGATGGATGGTTTTATTTTCCTGGTCCCTTGAAAAGCGATGGATAGAGGTTTCACTGTATGAATGAAATGAAATCACTACGTCGTGGCAGAAGTATGAACACGTCTGTTTTTGTTGTGACAGGGTAAGCCGGCGATTGCGCATCGCGACATCAAGAGCAAGAACGTGCTGGTGAAGCTGAACGGGGCGTGCGTGATCGCCGACTTCGGCCTGGCGGTGACGCACGTTCAGGCGACGGGGGAACTGGACGTGGCGACCAACCCTCGCGTCGGCACCAAGCGCTACATGAGCCCGGAGGTGCTCGACGAAACGTGAGTACAGCAAACCATCGGCGGTCCAAACTCGGTTCTCAATTTTCCAATTCAATGCTTCATTTGTCAAGTTGATTTTTACATTCTAAAAATAGTTCATGATATAGTATGTCGAATGTAAACGTAAACATTAACATAGGCCAAATATAGACTAAAATTAAACCATATGTAGGAGTTATACAAAAGAAGAAAAAACACGTTCATGCACAACATACAACACATTAACTCATTCGTTCCCCACATTAATTTATACATTAAATATTGTTATATTTTTCACTCATTTCTTCAAAAAACTCGTAGCGCAACTGTCGCTTTTTTTATCAAACTACACACGATCAACAATGCCAAACAATGCCACCTTCCATGTTATTATATGAATCGGGTTAAAGAGAAAGAAAAAACAGCAGCTTACCCAGATGCATGAATAGAGATAGGCCTTCTTATAGTGGAAAGCTCGTTGAATCGGGTAAAAGAGAAAGAAAAAACAGCAGCTTACCCAGATTCATGAATAGAGATAGGCCTTCTTATAGTGGAAAGCTCGTTGAATCGGGTAAAAGAGAAAGAAAAAACAGCAGCTTACCCAGATTCATGAATAGAGATAGGCCTACTTATAGTGGAAAGCTCGTTGACAGAACACAGAGACGAAATGAAATGTGCACACGAGATTCTGACATGATGATGAAGGCTGCTTGTTCAACACGGGTGGGTGAAGTGGGGGTGGGGGGGGGGGTCGTCATAGAGTTAGGATGTAGTGGAGGGAGCAAAAAGAAGCTGTGCAGTGTTCGGTTTTCAAGTTGAAAAGTTGAAAAGGTGATAAAAGGGAGAAGAGATTTTATCAGTATGGGAGTTGGTATCACTACATTGTGGTCCGATGATCCGACGGTGACCGACGATGTTCTGGTTGACAGGATCGACACGCGCAGCTTCGAGTCGTACCGGCGTTCGGACGTGTACGCGCTCGGCCTGGTGTTCTGGGAGGTGTGCCGTCGCACGCTGTCGAACGGCATCGCCGAGGACTACAAGCCGCCGTTCTTCGACGTCGTTTCGTCCGATCCCAGCTTCGACGACATGAAGAAGGTGGTCTGCATCGACCAGTACCGCCCGTCGCACTCAAACAGATGGGCAAACAATTCCGTGAGTTCCGTTACCTAGTGGCGTTGCGTTTGATCGAATACCTGCCCGGAAATTGATGAATATACCACTTTGGAAATTGTTCGGAAGATAAAACAAATTTATCGTGTAAAAACTTTCATTATTTTTCATTAGTATTATTATTACAGTAGAACCTCTTTAGTAAGTTTCTCTTCAGTACATTGATCACCTTAATAAGTTTCATTTTTAGATCTCATTCATATGCTACTGCATGTTGAATAATTTCTTTAGGCATACACAATCAACATTACCTGTCAACATGTTGATATCAACATATTGATGAGATAATAGAGCATGTTCAATTCTTGGCAATATGTTGACGGCAGCCATCAACATATTGCCGTCGTGTATGGGCAAGATCAGAAATACGGATTATCTACTAGCTGTCAATATGTTGAGTCAACATGTTGATGGGTAAATGTTGATCGTGTACGGCGTGTTTAAGCCAAGTTTTTCACTTCGACAAGCTTTTTTTCTGGTCCCCTGAATAACCTACTAAAGAGGTTCCACTGTAGTTGCAATTGAATTCATTGTTTTCCTGCTTGTATCATTCATTTTTTCTCACCCCACTTCTGTATATAATAATAATAATAATAATAACAATATGTTTAATCAATGGTAATTTTTCCTGGATTGATCATCTTCCTGCATGGACGGTTTTGTTTTCCTGGTCCCTTAAAAAACAATGGATAAAGGTTTCACTGTATTCAAATTTTCAACAATGTAAATTTGTTTACTGGTAGGCCTACTCCATTTTTAGATTATTTTGGTCCAGTTTTGTGAACCATCAATTGAATGAATATGAACTCTTTTTCGAGGCACGGACTTCTCTATCAACTAATATTGAAATGTTTGACAGTTGTCGTTATAACGTTGCTGTGTTTGCAGACGCTGAGCAGCATGGCGAAGCTGATGAAGGAGTGCTGGCACCCGAACCCCAACGCGCGACTCCCCGCGCTGCGCATCAAGAAGTCTCTCGTCAAGCTCGCCATCTCCGACGCCCACATCCACCTCGACCTGGACGTCTGAACGACGGGCGAACCTTTTATACCAGTTTTATACATGCGCTGTCGAGCGGCCACGCAGCGAGCGGTCACAGTTGTCGGTTCGGTTTCGAGCAGGTTCACTGACGGACTGTAAGGTTTTTGATTTTATTTCGAATCAAACTACAAATGAACTACCGTCAAAATAACGTAACTATTGATACAATTAATATCGATGCTTATAATGTCCTGATATTACAAAGAAACGGTTTTAACTTATGTGTTCCGGACTTTTGGTAACGGAAAGACTTCAATCTGCGGCGGAAAATCATGGTCACATACAGCGCAGTTCTGGTGTTGTAGCTGATTGGTTCTGAATATTTAAAATTGGGTGGTAAGATCGCCCTTGTGGTGCCCGGTCGTAACGATCCTACCTTTCATCCATAGCCTTAATTGGGAAACAGTGATTTTGCATCAAGTTTCGATTTTATTTTTAAAAAAAAACTTTCGGGAAAAAAATGTGGCAAATTTTAGCTGTCCGTTTGCCGCTAACGACGTTTTTAGAACCTCGGTTTGGTTTCGAGTCCGTTCAGGGATGAATCCCGATTGTTTGAGGAGAGAACGGCAACTGTAAGGTTTTCGATTTTATTTCGAATCAAACTGTTTCTGGAAAAAAACGTGACAAATTTTAGCTGTCCTTTTTTCGTTAACGTCGTTTCTAGGGCCTCAGCTTGGTTTCCAGTCCGTTCATGGATGAATCACGACTGTTGGAGGAGGAAACGGCAACTGTAATGTTTTCGATTTTTGTCTGAAACGATTGGTTTTGGAAAAACTGTGTCAGATTTCATTTGTCCCTTTTCAGATTTTCTGCCAAGACTATGTGTGTATGGTGGGGACAGTTACTCTCTAGTGATAGACGTACTGATCATACCAAAAATATCGTACCAAGATGCATTTGAAATCTGATACAGTCTCTTTTCGACGCAGTATTCTCCGATACTTTTCGGACTTTCTAGTCTGTTTACTCACAAATTTCGATTGAATAATTACCGCTGTAGATGTCAAGTACGTAGATAACTCGACATCATGCTGAGGTATCGCTACCTACAGTCCTTGCAGTTTTTTTTCGACATATTTGTATTCATACGGCAAAAATTTCGGCACTTCTCGTTATACTGTTCCCCTCAAATCTCTAGTCTATTTCAGAATACTTTGGTTTGAAGCTAAATTTTATATTCTCCAAAGTTTTTCATTGACTTCCCACTAATGCTCCATTATTTATGATTCCATCACAAAAAGTTGAAACCAATGGATACATTTCTAGTTGGATATTGAAGGTGAAAGTATGTTACCAATGAGCATCAATGTACTCTACAATTTACACCACAAACCAACTGATACAAATTTTGTACAAACAAAAAAGTGAAAGAAAGGAAACGGTACCATTTACAGCTTAGGCTCGAGATAATCATCTTTTTTTGACAAACATTGTTCGGCATACCGTTGAAAACTCGCTCGATAAACGGAAAGTAACAATTGAAACCGCTCGCAATGTGGCCTCCCCTGTACGTGCTCATGCACCGTCCGTCAAGCCTGCCCTCGTCATTTGTTGACTCGGTCGGGACCTTATTCGCAACGATTCGTAGGTCTCGAATCGGGAGCCACCCGGTCGCTAGTCGACTGTTCTGGCCTTGTCACGTTACGTCTCAGGAACGCAGTGCCGTTGCTCGGCGATTGTCCTACGAGACGTTCGCAGATTGTACGACGTTTTTGTGCAACAAGCGCAACGATGGTAGTACGAATCTTTGCAGCATAATTATAAGTTTGTAAGAAGTATCATCGTTAGCGCTAGTAAATGCGGCGGAGAAGCAAAACACATTTCGTAGTGTTCACCGTCACCACGAGAAATTGCCTTCACTACTGCCAATTGCTCTCACTAGCTGCGCTAGAGGACTACTGCCCAAATCTACTTCCAAGATGGCCTCCTAACATCTGTCAGTTTTGAAGTTTTATTGCATTGAATACTCTTTTTATATCATTATTGTTAAAAATAATAATACCAAAGCCACCTCTTATCAACTACGCAGGCTCCGGTAGCATGACAGAAGGCAGTTGAGATCGAGGAGACCTTGAACCCTGCTCAGTCGTTCTAGGTGGCTTTGGTAGTGCAGTGGTCCCCTGTCGCTATCTATAAAGAGTTTTGCGTGTAGAAGCCAATTTTGTTCACTGTTAATTCCTTCATTCTACTCGATTAGTACTTAATATTACTTACTGTTATCGTAATTACTGTATGTACACAGTAATTGCCACACTCCTCCATTAGGTCTACGACTATCTTGCTCTGAATTAGTGAGGTTATTGTTAAACTACTCAATATTTATTAATAATACTGGACTACTGGTACTGTAGGCTACTAGCTCAATGTATTTGGACATTAACAATATTTATTATATGTAGGCCTACTGAAGTTTTTAAAAAAGTTTAATTTAGTTCTTAGTTTTTAAATACTTCATTTTAGTCCCTAGTACAAAGATACTTATATCTACTTATTAAAACTATATTGGTTAGATTATTTTAATTTTTTAATGACCATGTTGGCTGCCATAATTGTTATTTGCCGTTATTTCACAGGCGAATGTAGTAGTACATCGCATATTATTTGTTAGAATAATTTAAAAAGTTGCTATAGTAGTGTATCGTACGTACTTTTATATTTATTTAATTTTGTTCGACAGTGCCAATATTCACTTTACTATTTACTAGATATGTTTTCCAAGTTACAGAGGGTGATATGTTTATTGGCGCGTTCATTTATTTGAACGTAATATTTTGTTTATTTCATCATATTATAAGTTTGCCCCGTAAGTATTTTAGTATGCCTGTCCATCAACCGTTCGTTGATAGGTTTCTTGGCCCGACAAACTGCGTTGGCATGCAGAGTATTCGAGTCTGCTCGTTCATCATTGTTGTTATGAACATAAAAGTGCCATATTGAACTACGAATTTAAAGAGATTTTTTCTACTTGAGTGTCCATGGGGGTCGATTTATCAAAATATCAGTTTCTCGGTGATAAGTTTCAACTGATTTTGAATTTTCGTTTGATCTGTGGAGCGCGAACAAAAAGAGAAAAAGGCACTTTTGTGGGGGTATGATGAAATTGAGTCTGCTGATAACTTTTGAACGGTATGAGATGCCAAAATTATAATACGCAAGAAACACAGATGATTATGATAGCTTCAAGATTATATAAGTTATAACTATTCAAGTCATGTCGCATAACTGTGAAGCGTCGACAGCTAAAAATAACACATTTTGTAGCTGTCGACGCTTAACAGTTATGCGACGTGACTTACATAGTTATAACTTATATTACGGTAACTAGAAGCTATTATAATTATCTGTGTTTCTCGCGTATTATAATAATTTGGATATCTCATACCGTTCGAAAGTTATCACCAAGAAAATGATATTTCGCTAAATCGACTCCCGTGGACTCTTAATTATGTTGGACAATTAATTGAATTAATACGATGCTGTACTGTATTCTCCGAGAGTCGGTGGTCAAGGGGGGGAGGGGGGGAGCTGGCCAGCGTTGAGCTGATTTTGACGAGCCTCGCCCGCACATCCTGCCAGTCAATCAAATGGACGTAGTTCGGCCATTCGTACACAGAGTGCACCACATGTGTGATTGTTCACGAGATTTTTCAAGTTCATTAGTAGTAACTGAATGGTTATGAAATTTGGGTAAAGAAATTAGAAACACTTCAACAATTTGGTTAGAGTATCAGGACCATCGACGCTCGTAGAAGAAGTATAACGACGGTAATGAGTGCACTGAATGGATTTACCGTAGCTAAATATCATAATTTTGATTATCTTGTATCCGTTTGAAATTCATCATCGAAAACTCGGACAATAGACTTCATCCTGCGGTCATGCATTGTTGAAAGATACCTTGAATAAAGTCGAGTAGGTTTTATGTGTACTGTCTTGAAGATTTCAAAAAGATCTACATGAAAAAATAAATGATGGAAGCAGGAAAACGATGGATCTGGGAATGATGCATTGTGGTTTCAATTTATTAGAATTCTCTCGTCTTTCTAACGTTTCAAATCTATCATTGAATAACTGATATACTATTGCTGAAACTGTTATGGTGAGCTCTTTAATTAGTTCATCAAGGTTAGTTATTGAGTTAAAATATATAATTGATGATATTATATAAGTAGCCCTATGCCTGAAATTTCAAAGAATATAGTTTTAAGTTTGTTTATGCCCTAGTATGCCATACATAGTTTATGTAATATAGGTAGATGTAGGGAGGGTATTGATTCTCGGTAGTGTTCTATTATTTACCACAAATCTGTTTTGATTGTTGTAAATTATTTTGCCACGCAGTTGAATCCAAGTCGTTTCTCCCAGAATCGAAGTGATTCGTATCTCGAAATTCTGCCAAGCGATATTGTTGAAGTCATGTCAACGACAGATGTCTGACGTCAGAGCTTTTGTCCCCGCCGAGTTACCCTCACTGCTCGCTCCGTTGGGGTGAGAGGTCCAAACTTCATCGAAGGGATCGTAACTGAAAGTATAAATTACGTGAAGCTAAGGGACATCAGAAGTTGAATGGCCATTACAGAAGTAAATTGAAATCATCATCAGTGAATTTAGATTATCATATTAAAAAGATACGCGTTGAAAATGAAAATCCAAGCAATTTGCTTTTTTATTGAGAAAAAATTCACTCATACGCAGACAAAATACGGTGTTATGTTTGTGAGAGTGTTTTTTTAATGCCTATCGCCGTTTAAAAATCCTCGTACTTCAGCCGCATATATATGTGAATTTTTCACAATGAAAAAATTAATTGCTCAGATTTCCATTTTCAATGTGTATCTTCTGAATATAATAATCTAAATTCTTTGATTAGGATTTTAATCCATTTCTATAACAGTCATTTAACATCAAGTTCCCTCGCGTCAGGTAATGCATCCTTTTAGCTACGATCCCTTCGACGAAGTTCGAAGCTTTCACCCCAACGAAGCGAGTAGTGGGGGTATCTTGGCGGGGAAAACAGCTGTGACGTCACAAATCTCTTGTTGACGTGGACTTGAGTTATAAAATTGTATCCATTCGTAGTTATAATAATGTTAGATACATAGATCTGTTTAGTAGTAGGCCAACCTCTCACCGGTGAATTTCCTCTACGTTGTTACCGGCGTCTGAAATATTCGTTTGTACATTTTGATTTGGTTGCCATTACGATGTTACAGTGTTCAGGAAATATTATGAAATTACACTAACTCAATTTGAATTGTCAAATACTGGAATAATAAAGTAGACCCAAATTAGACAAATAATATTTCTCAAACTTTGGTTTCAAGTTTGTAAATCATTTTTATTTTTCTTATACGGTATATTGTTTCATTTTATCTCAGGCCAATATTTCACATGCAAATTCTCCAAAGTCCATGATAAATAATAAAGAGTAGGACTAGTCTTGAGACTGTCCCATCACATCACATGCCAATAGAGCAGGCGTAACTGCGCGTAACCTAGGGCACTGACCACGAGAATCTTCAAGTACCGTACAGACTTGAAAAAACGTAATACGAGCGTAACCATTGTTGTGATGTTCGACCATTTTGTTTCATTGTATATGAGATTAGTATTTGCATATCAGGATCTACTCACAGTAGCGTAGGCGATAATTTTCATTTCTTCCTCTCATTCTGGTTCATTTCTACGGCTAGAGTTATCGGAGAACTGGGATACGGTTTGGCCAAACTGATTCGAATATATGACAATGTCACGATAAACTGAACCATTTTTGTCAAAATGGTTTGGAAATCCACTAGGCCTACTTAAGAGTCCATGGGAGTCGAATTAGCGAAATATCAGTTTCTTGGTGATAACTTTCAAACGGCATGAGCTATCAAAATTCTAATACGCGAGAAACACAGATAAATTATGATAGCTTCAAGATAATACAAGTTATAACTATTCAAGTCATGTCGCATAACTGTCGAGCGTTGACAGCTAAAAAATGTGTTTTTTTAGCTGTCGACGCTTCAGAGTTGTGCAACGTGACTTAAATAGTCATAACTTATACTGTATCATCTTGAAGCTATTAAAATTTATCTGTGTTTCTCGCGTATTAGAATTTTGATATCTTATACCGTTTGAAAGTTATCACCAAGAGACTGATATTTCGCTAAATCGACTCCCATGGACTCTTAAGAAATATTTTTCTCAATAATCATACTTCTGACACCCATTGATCTTAGCTACTACTATACAATGCCATGTTGAACCTAAAATGAATAAGTAAAACCAGTTATATTTGTTTTATTCACACAGCCTAGTTGTGGGCACGTCCCTTCAATCCGTTTAGGCTTCAATGTCATACATTTCAGAACAGAAAATTGCTTCTTGAACTGTGCTAGAACTCGAACGTTGTTGCCGAAAATTGAAACGCGTGGAACAACATTAGAACGATTTCAATCGATTCGACTAAACCTTTTCCCAGCTCTGATGAACGTAGTATCGTTCATATCGCGTACCGAACATATTTGTTCATACGGTATGCATCACACAGTTCAACATAATATGTTACGTATCATCTAATGTACAAAGCTACCTGCCATGTATCAATAATAACAATGTTTGTACATAGAATAGAAAATAATTGTATTTTTGTTATAATTTCGTGTAAACAGATAAGGAAACAAGTCGTCATAATTAATAGTAATTGACTAATTGTTACTAATAAACGGATTATATAACCGTGCAAGCATAACTATCTGCCATCTGGAAGGAATGAAAGTGTAAAATGAAATGTCTTCTTAATATTATTATGTATATAAAGATATATGTAAGCCTATTGTAATTATAACATTATGTACAAAAATAAATCTTATTATAATGAAAAATAAATTGTCTTGTAGATGGAACTCTTTTCTGCATTCTGTTAGGAAAATTCATCATGATGTGCTGTAAGATGACCAAGGCATTTATGTTAAATGCAATTGAAAGCTATGGTCCGAAATTCATTGCATTTATTTGAGAAAGGGCATCAGTTAGAGTTTTCATTAATTTTTTTCAAAAATGGTGTTCATAATAATTAGTAATAGTAATAGTATTTTGTAATTTTGAAGATACAGGTCAGGAAAAAATAACAATCACAATCAACCAACTAATAAACAATCAATCAAATAACAATCAACTTGAAACTTTTCCTACATATTGGTTTCACAACAGAATAGGTTGAGATTGTTTTTCAGAAAAATTGATCGAACGGTTTTTCCAGGAAAAAAATCGGAAAGTTTGAAAAAACCACAAGAATAACCTGGATGGAAAATACTTAAAAATTAATATGAAAATTCTTCAAAAGCTCACATTTAAAAGGGGACACAATTATACGTATTTTCAGTGACTTTCACAACAATCAGGTGAAAAATAACAAAGAAAACGCATCAAAAGTGTACATTTTATTGAGTATTTGGATCAATTGGTTTTGCAAAGTGTATATGCGACAGGTTGCAGCACTATAAATATCAACAAATTGCAGGTAAGGTTTTTGAACGTTTTAAGTAATTCAAGGTCGGTAGATGTGGATTGAGCTGACAGAATATTTTTCATTCTACATTTCCATACTTCTAAGCTCATCTCACAACGCAAATCCCGCGTTTTCCTATAGTACATAATAACAAGAAGACAATATGACAAAAAAAAAAGTCGGGTGGCTAAGAGAGAGGAAGTAAAGAAGGGAGTAAAGAATGGAGTAGTCAATCGAGGGGGAAACGGGGTCAAGTGAGAGAAGAGATATGGTAAGAGAATATAGAGAATGGTGGAAGGAACTATTTTATAGCAGAGAAGAAGTTGAATAAGACGATCGAAACGAAGAGAAGGAAGAAGTAGAAGTAAAAGACTCGGAATTGGCCGAATTTGAGAACTAAAACGTCTCTCCTATAAAGATAGTTTGGTGTTACCCCCCTGGGCCCTGGCCCAAATAATTTGGCTATCCAGGATTGATATAATTATAATAATAAACATCTAGTAACTATGTTGATGTAGACCTATGCATTCCACAAAGCTATATCTAGTTTTCATTCATTCTATTTTTTATGATAATAATTTACGTTCAAGTTAGTTCATTTTGTTGGTATTATACAAAATTACCAAAATAACGTGATACAAATGTATACAAAATAAATACACAACAAAATAAAGTCTTCACAGTTCCCACAAAACCCCCAAAGGTGGCTTAACTGTGGATGTATACCGAAATAAGGGTTAATACATTGTGACTATTAAGAAAATAAAAGTAAGTGCTAAATAGTTTTATAGTTAGTGGGCCCTATGTGAAATAATATATTCATTTCTTACGATATTTAAATTACAACAATAGAGTGAGTATGAGAATGAAAGAATTTGGACAATAATTAGGTAATTAATTATTAAGATTATTAATCGAAATTATTTTGAAAATCATTCTAAAGCAATATAAAACTCCGTATAGGTACATCGAGACGAAATGTACAAGAAAGATTGGTATTGTCTGTTTAACCTTCATCAGCGATTAATTAACTATCACTAAAAAAAAATGATTGAACTAATTTAACATAATTATATTATACGGTACCCTATTATCTGAAATGTTGTATGAGAACAATTCATCACTATAAACAAGCATCAACCCCCCCCCCCCCACCCATATTAACCCTTGATGGGAGCAGCCTCCCTCTGTAGCTCAGTCAATTACGGCACCTCGACAGAAACTGAGTTCGAGTCCCGCATATAAGGCATGAGTTATTGTAAACATCCTTTCACTTCATCACTTCATTGATTCATTAAGCACCTGCTCATTCGTACCCCCGTATAACCTAGCTGTTGGTGGGGTCGTTAAGCAAACAATAATCATCATCATCTATTATCTCATTCGAGTTTAATTCAGCAATTTTCTTTTACAGTTATTATAACACATACCCCATAGGCTTACATAAATTGTATTCACTGAGACAATAGACAGAGTGATTAACACACTGAACTGTCATTCAGGAGACCGGGGTTCGATTCCCGCCATGGTCATCCTGACAGGGATTTTTCAAGGTTTCCCTCTGTCCTTCAGGTCAATACTGGGATGGTTCTTCAACAACAGGCCACGACCGACTCTTTCCATACCATCCAAAAACACACAATAAAATAACCTTTTCATCTCATCATCTCATATATCATTCACCAACACCAATAGATCGTAGTCATCAGTAAAATGCGTCGTTAAACCCAATATAAATAAACAAACAAGCACTATCTTTCATCTATCATCTTCTCCAGTTCCCCCCTCCCCTTCATATAATTCCTCAAACGAAGCCATTATTTGAAATACCCCTAATATTTGTCTGGCAGCTCTTCTCCAATCAGAGGGAGGCATTTGTTGTCAGATGAGCGCCATTGGTCAGTTGTCTTTGCGACAGTTGAATCCTGGGGGTTGGTGGGGTTTGGAGGGGGTTGGAGGGGGAGGGGGGGGGGAGCAAAACAAGTTCAACGGTCAAACACGTGTTGTCAGTTGTCTTAGCAACGACAGTCGGATTTGTTCTGCCGCTTCTTACGTTAATACTTTTAACCGACGCGTGTTTTGGTTCCCACGCCAAGACATTCTTTCAGTTACTGTGTTGGTAATTAATTATTGTAGTTCAGTTAGTTTGTTCAGTTATTTTTAATTAATCATTTCATTTTTAATTGTTGAATACATTGAATTCTTTCAATTTTCCATAAATTCATTCCTAAATTCTTCTTCTATTTATCGACTTTATTGTATATTGTGTCTTGAGTATCACGCTAGGCCGCGCTAGACCCAGTGGTCACTCATGGAGGAGTGGACACCTGCTGCCAAATACACGGATTTATCTCGGGTAAGTAAATCGACGCTCTCGCTAATTACCCGTTCGATCACCATTGTACGCACGGTGTAGAAAGTATTTCAGAGAACAAAAGGTCACACTGAGACTGAGACTGAGAGTGACCTTGAGCCGGTCTGATAAAATCCCTCGAATAGATATGTCGAGAATAAATATGCTCCAATACTACAGTGAATGGTTGACTCCTCTTGAATATATATATATATATATATATATATATATATATATATATATATATATATATATATATATATATATATATATACTAAATATATATATATATATATATATATATATATATATATATATATATATATATATATATATATATATATATATATATATATATAATATAAAAAATATATATATATAAAAATCCCAGTTTAGGCTTCATGAAACGGCTTCCTAAATATAAACCTGGATTAAAAATTTAAACCGGGTTCAAACTCCAGTTAATAGTTGGTGAATGCGGGCCTTAACCGTCAAGTTTAGAGAGTGACGACTGACGAAAGGTATAACATCAAACCAAAATATTCGTGCCCACGAGAAGTTTTAGAAATATAATTCCTTTTACACGGTGCTAAATGACCTCGCTGTCGATGCGCCTTAAAACCCTGATATTCATTCATTCGGTATATCTCGGAATAACGTAGTCTTCTATTTGCAAGTAAAAGGTCTGATTATATTTGAAAATTCTGATTGCATCTATGTGACGCGCGGTGAGTCATACATAGCCCGGTAGCCATGGCAACTGCCGACTAGCCGTAGCGAGGTGGAGCGGGCTATAACGGTAGAGGAGCCGGGTGAGAACATTGAAAATATGTCCATAAGGTACGGAGTGACGAGTGTAATATACCGGAATAAAGTCGACTCGGTTGTGTAACATGGGTTTGGATGTTCAACCTGACCTGAACCCTAACCACATTATATTTAAAAGCACCCCGAAGCCCATGTCACACGACCGAGTCGACTTTATTCCGCGATACGCTCTTCAGTGCCCCTGTTTCGTTTATATATTATTTTGAATTTCTTCTGAATATTATATAAGATTGAATAATACTTCTGATAGCTATCAGGCCTATTCATGTTGTACGCACTATACAAAGCGTCCCCTAGCCGCCGTGACTAGGCGAACTGAGGCACTGCTTTAGAAACTGATGGAGTCAAGCGGAGGGCGTGGGTTCGAGTCGCGCGCCAGGAATGTGTTGTTATATCACCCAGGTCAATGCAAGCCAGTGGGGTTTGCCGCTTCTAAAATCCCACTGGCCACTTCAACTACTCACACATGTTTTGCTATGTTTAAATTTGATGTTCAATTACAAGAATTTGTAACTCTAGTCAACCATTGTACATGTAATTGAATATATACATGTTGATTATTGTTTGTCAACGACCCCACCAACAGCTGGGTTATTTGGGGGTGCGAATGAGCTCAACGACCCCACCAACAGCTGGGTTATTTGACGGTACAAATTGGCTCAACTACCCCACCAACAGCTAGATTATTTGGGGGTATGAATGAGATCAACGACCCCACCAACAGCTGTGTTATTTGGGGGTACGAATGAACAGGTGATTATAAGACGTTCACAAAATACCATGGCCCATGCGAGACTCGAACCCACGCCCAACGGTGACTTCAGTTTCTATAGAGGTGCCGTAATTGACTGAATCCCTAAATTACCAACTTGAGAGTAGTTCTAACTGGCAATTTAAATTTTTAATCACCATGGTTACCCATGCTATTGTTTTCACTAACTATCAGATAAAGGCTGGGTGGACTTGGTAGGCCTACCGGGCCTGAATTGACTATACTTCATGCCTTATACTAGCCATGGACGTGACCGAATTAAACCATTTAAATGTGTCATTTGAATGGTTATACCTCAACAATTATCCACGAATTCCCCCCCCCCCCCCCCTTGAACACACTCACGATACTCGACACAAAAATCTTATTAAACTAGACAAGCACTAGGCTATAGACCTACCAGAGAGGCTTTGCATCATTGTGGATCAAAATTGTTCAATAAATTACCAACAATCGTCAAAGAAATACCTTTCAAAGAATTCAAATCAACTATAAAAATGCATCTCCTGAAGAACACTTTCTACTCCGTAGAGGATTTCATGGACACTGGCTTCATCTAAAAAATTTGAATCAATATTTCATATTTTCAGAACCTATTTTCATTTATTAAGATTATTTTGAATATTATTTCAAATATTATTATCATTATCATTTTAAATATTACTGTCATTATCATTATTGTTAATTATCAATGGATTTATTTAATATCATGTCATGTTATAAGCCACATTTATAAGTTAGTAAGCTGATAATTGTAAACTGCTAACCATTCCGATTTCCTCGGAAGAGGGTTAAAGGAATTATTGAATGAATAAATAAATAAATACAAGTCCTATATGTTCAGAAAGGTGAGCTTGTGTGTAGCACCTCTCTGCTAATAAACTACTATTCCACTATTTGAAGACTGAACTCGAGGAAAAATAAAACGTAAACAAATAGAGTTTCATCATTTACCTATATTTCGTATCGTTCAGCCGGGTGCAAGGCGGGTTGCCTACCTTGAACATATTCTATTGTCTGATAAATACAGACTATAGTTTCTCAAAATATATACATTTTCTCACATTATTTCCTTTATCTATAGATTTTCCTATCTGTTTCCGACATGTCTTATACACTACAGCTGCTGTAGTAGGCCTACAATAATATTATTGACAGTGCAAACCTTGGTGACTTTTCTTATTTTTCTATAATTGACTTTTATTAACAGCTGACATTTTGATTTCTCATGACTCCAGACTTTGCAGTCTTACTGAAGAATATTTACATACTTTAGATAAAAGCAATGCATACTTAAATATACCTACAAATAGCTACCGGTATCATATACTGGGGAAAACTTGATTACAGAGACAAGCTTTAGGACAATCAGTTGTTGATTTTTTTATTTTTTAACATCTCTGACCTTTCAGTCTCACCAAATAATATTTACTCACTTGGATACAAGCAATGCATATTTGAATGTACTTACATCCTGGGAAAACTTGGTTTCAGGACAAACTTTGTGTTGTCTTTAGGAAAATCAGCTGTTGCCTGGATAGGCGATGACAAGCAGTCCTAGCATATCGTCCTAGATGGAAGCACCCATCAATATCAGCAGGATTGCCTGTTATGAACATGACCCCTTCCCCACAAACAGCTAGGCAATTTGGGGTACAATTGAAGTAATTTTAAAAACATTGTAAAATCAATATAATTAATCAATAATCTATGAATGAAATTAATCTTTCAGCCTGTAGGGCTAAATGTACTCATGTTGCTACTGTCATATTTGCTCACAGTATGACATATCTTCCATGTTGTATACATGTACCCTAATCATTTACACTATTTTATGATAAAAATAAACGGTATTTTCTTTAAAATGTATCTAGGCCCATCTTTATCTTCGTGGAACCTGTTGAACCATTTTTATACATTATGAACAACTCTACTCTATATGAAACTTTGTTTGTTGACTGGATACATTATTATGTTCATTATCAGCAGCCTGTCTATAGACCAATGTGGAACAATGGCAATTGGCGTAGACTTGGAAAATGTAGTTGAATTGGGTGTGGGTTCGAGTCCAGCGTGAGACATCGGATTTTGCAAACATTCGTTCAACATCCCCCTCATTTCTACCCCCAAATAACCTAGTTGTAGATGACGTAGTTTAGCAATTAAGCAACAATCGGAGCACAGACAATCGAGCCATTATCTGTGATTGTACCAATCACCTTCACCATATGTTATCTGAGATAAGGAATAAAAACGCCATTTTTCGAACTTTTTGGAAATGCAATCCCAGTACACTAAAATGCCACCCACTTATACTTTAGACCACGATGAAAATAACAAATCTCCAATTAGGTTTATTCACTAAGAGATGTGTAGAAAGAAATTATGAATAGCTTATGAACGTTGGCATTTTGGCAATGTAGGACCGGTAGGCCTATTCATAGGTCAGCCCTGGAGTTAAATAACAGCTGTACAGGATAGGCATAGGACTTGATATATAGGTATAATAGTCCCTGGGAATATCTACTAAGAAAACGTGAATAGCTTATAAACATGGAATTTATAGAAGTATACAAAATTATGAATGGATTAAAACCGTTGACATTTTGTCAATGTAAGAACCGATAGGTCTTGTCATAGGCCAGCCCTATACTGAAATAACAGCTGTACAGGATAGGCCTAGGACTTGATATATAGGTGTAATAGTCCCTGGGAATATCTACTAAGAAAACATGAATAGCTTATAAACATTGATTCAATAGAAATATACAAAATTATGAATAGATAAAAATCGTTGGCATTTTGGCAATGTAGAACCGGTAGGCCTATTCATAGGTCAGCCCTGTAGTTAAATAACATCTGTACAGGATAGGCCTAGGACTTGATATATAGGTGTAATAGTCCCTGGGGATATGTGGGAAGAGAACATGAATAGCATATACACATTGATTTAATAGAAATATACGAAATTATGAATGGATTATAACCGTTGGCATTTTGGCAATGTAGGACCGGTAGGCCTATTCATAGGTCAGCCCTGGAGTTAAATAACAGCTGTACAGGATAGGCCTAGGGCTTGATATATAGGTGTAATAGTCCCTGGGGATATGTGGGAAGAGAACATGAATAGCATATACACATTGATTTAATAGAAATATACGAAATTATGAATGGATTATAACCGTTGGCATTTTGGCAATGTAGGACCGGTAGGCCTATTCATAGGTCAGCCCTGGAGTTAAATAACACAGCTGTACAGGATAGGCCTAGGGCTTGAAATATAGATGTAATAGTCCCTGGGAATATGTGGGAAGAAAACGTGAATAGCTTATAAACATTTGATATAATAGAAATGTAAAAACTTACCGGCTAAACAGTATAGGCCCTACCGATAGATCTGAATACGAGTAGGCCTAGAACTCGGTAGGCCTACAAGTCTGGACATTTTACAGGCCTAGGCGCGATATTTTCAGCTGTATTTATACACAAGCCTATCGCATGGTTCAAGTTATGATTTGATGAGCTTTAAAGAGGCAATATCTTGCATTAATAAGCCCACAAGTAGCATTGTAATGTCAGAATATGCGTCTAATTGGGCGACTTGTACCGACAGCCGAGGCTATTTTCACTGCCAGCAACAGGTGGTGGAATTAGATGTTTGACAGTAGTTTTTTCTGGTCTAATTGTATGGCACCTCTGAATAAATACCAATCTACGACTATCTGAGACTATCTGAATATACTTGTATGTGGGAAACTATGAGCGCATGTTAATTAATTAAATCCTTATTGGTACCGTGTCGGCTTTTGACAGACGTTTTCTTGCCATGTAATCTGATATTATAACGAATATATCTCAGCCTTTTGTTAAGCCTATTAAGATTTGATAGCATCAATTTGAAGGTCATTAAATTCTCTAAATCGTGATTACTATAATATCTATCAATATATTGTTTCTGAATGAAAATAATTGGATTAAATTTGTGATTAGGGGTTGGTCATTAGTATTTTGATAGGGATAAATTTCTTCAAAATGATGTAAAATATGTCATTTCCGGTCTATTTTTCAGCTCATTCTAGCCAACTTTGACAAAAAATACGTGAAGTAAAAAACTAATTAGAAAACGCTTTTTTGAGATGAAGTTGATAAAATTTGAAGTAAAAATGAAAAGAAGAATTTTGGGAATAATTTTTAATTCGAAATTGAGTGTAAAACAAGCTTCATGATGGACGAATTGAATTTATCAGATCTATTTAATTTTCATCAGGTTGATCAATATCACTGCAATCGATTCGATATACTTCCATAATTTTCAGCCAATCACAGGAGGTCTTGCGTGAGGTTTGGAGGCGGAAATGGAACGAAAATCAGTCTTCAGCCGACCTTTGACGAGACAACACCTCCACGGCAGAAGCTCCCGGAAAACGTTCGATTTTTTAGGATTTTTTAGGATTTTTTCTTGAAAAATCTCGCGCCATCGTGTGATTTTTTTTTTGTGTGGTGGTACGCCATTTTGAAAGTGTTATATTTTAATCGAATGGATTTTGTTGTGGTGATACTGATTGGTTGTTCATTATTTGATCGAGTGATTGTTTTTAGTTATTCGACAAAGTGACTTTTATTTAATTAATATTTTTTAAAAGTTTATTAATTTTAATTGATTGATATTTTCCAGTAATGAACACAGTGATCCATTTCGAAGTATTATTTTAACCGTGTGAATTATTTTATTCAGTGTCGATATTAAATACTTTCAACTGAGTATCTCCAGGATTATATTGCTCATCTCGGTAAGTTTCTATGACAACCTAACTTTGCTTTTAGCCAATCACTGATCCTGATCCCGGCCCTTCCACCATCACATCCACACATTAATAGAATGGCTCGATGACGATTGTTCGCTTGACGACCCCACCAACAGCGAGTTTATTTGGGGGTTCGAATGAGTTGGTGATAGATGAATGATATATTCAGAGAAACCCGTGCCTTAATTCAAATTCACACATGACTTGTGTCTTATATTCTAGAGCAGTGCCTTAGCTTACTGAGTCAAGGGGCAGCTTTCAATTTCAATTTATTAGTTTTTTAAAACTTAATTTCGATTATATATATATATATATATATATATATATATATATATATATATATATATATATATATATATATATATATATATATATATATATATATATATATATATATGTATATATATATATATATATAGGGCCTAGGCCTACATATACATACATACATTCATTTATTTATTTATCCATTTATATATTCATTCATCTATTTATCTATTTATAAATTCATTTATCTATTTATCCATTCTTTTGTTCATTCATCAATTTATCTATTTATTAATGAATTGATTAATTCATCAATTGATTAATTTGTTCATGTATTCATCAATTAATTCATCTATTTATTTGTTCATTCAATCATCCAATCATTTATTTATTCATTCACGTTTACAAGTTTGAGCACAATGTTATGAATACCGGTACATATTTCAAATTTTTTCACCCAATTACTCAATTATGTATATTTATACTATATTATATTTATAATTATTTAATTATTATATTTTATATCAACTTAATATTTTTTCATTCATTTTTCTACTATTTCACAACAATTAGGCCTGCAACCACAGAAATGTTATTAATAAACAAGTCGAATATGGAATACAATACCGAGTGACAGAGAGAGAAATCTCGTGTTTGTAATCAGGATAACGGCAAATAGAGAATATGAATTAGAATTGGAAAATAGAAGAGTATGTGATAATTCTTGAGTCAATATGTCATGATATTACTTTTTTTTTTTTTCAAAAGCATCGAAACTTGATACAAAATCATTGTTTCAAGGATGAAATATGGGATCGTTTGGACGGGGCACCACAAGGGCGATCTTAATCATCTTAAGATCAATTAAGATTTACTAACTAAATTAGTAATGAACAAACAGAATCTAGTACGGTAATGAATCTAATGAATAGTTAATTGAATCTTAATTAATGATATAACTAAAGTGAAACACAATAGGAAATAGCACATTTATGATATGTTAAAATGATGATTTAAGAGTATTATATTGTTGATATTTTGATAGATATGAGTTGATAAAATTGAAAACGCGTTCGATTCATGTGTTCCATGAGGTGAAGGGCATATTGAACCTCGGTTTGATCCTCGCCAACGTCCATCTTTATTTCTTCCTGTGGTTTCCCACTGAAGTCTGGGCCAATGCCGGGATGACGTCAGTAAATCCAAGTTGTAGCCTCAAACAGATAGTAAAATATATTTTCTGTGTTCATTGTTTTTTTGTTTTTTTTTTATTTGAATTTGTTAGTAATCGCATTTTTATGAAAACCCAATGTGAATTTTATTGGCCAATATTGACGATTTTCATTTTCACGATTTAATAAAAAAAAACACCACAAAATATTCTACGCAACGTAGAAAAATCAAGTCGATCGGATGAAAATTGATGTGAATTTGAAAATAAATTGAAATTAATTCAAAATTCGATCAATTAGTTCAGTGAGCAAAGTTTGTGAGATGATGATTCAATTCTAACGGAAATCGCTGTAAATAATTGAATTAATTTAACGACTGAGCATAAGGTTATCTCGAATTGATTTTTATATAAACTAGTTTTTTTTTTCAAATTCCATCTCAATATTGGGCCTATAGGGGTATATTTCTATTATTTTTAGAGATATTTTTTAGATTATTATTATTTTTTTTTCAGTTCATTTTCTCAGGTAACACCAATTTTTTTTTCATCAAAAACTAGTTTAGTTTCTCTTGGCTGTTCTTAGTGATTTCCTTCAACAAGGCACACAAAATATTCAGGTCATTACTATTCATTTATTACTAATTCAGTTGGTGAATCTCATTGTTAATACTAGTTTAATATTACAATTGATACTAGTTTAGTTAATACTAGTTAATAACACTAGTTTATAGTTGGTATATCTTATTCAATGAGTTTGAGGAGGGTTGTCGCCGATAATACCATTGAATTTGTAGTGGTGACAAACCAACCTTACAACCTTACAACCTTACAACTATACAAAATCAATGATAATACCAACCTAACCCAAACCAATCTAAGCCCAGCTCACTTTCTACTTCCTTTTATTTTAACAGCTATAATCATGATACATCTTTCCCTACCAGTACATCAAACCTGGTCCAATAACAGATTAGAACTTAGGTCCGGTATTACCAAGTCCAGTTAGCAGTTATCTGAGAGTTGGTGAAAACAAATAACACAGGTAACCATGGTGATAACAACTTTAAACTGCCAGTTGGAACTACTCCCATGTTGGTAAAACCGGGCCTAAATAGAATTCTAGACAAAATCCCTTTTCATTCTTATTTTTCTGTCAAGGCTATTTTAGTGATTTCAACACTTCTTGCTATTTTAATTGTAGGCCTATTGACACTTCTATGGACCCTGGTTCACTAGGGGACTCGGATAATTTCACACTATCCCATTACCCCATTTCAAATTCGACCTGAATGATAACTGTATTTGCTCACATGCATTTCATGCTCAACCCTTGATAAATTGGGCAGAGTAGGCTAATTGCCTTGGTACTTTAAATTGCTAATTTGATCAACTTGTGAAAGAATGTTACATTTTTATAATATATTTTATATTTATATATATATATATATATATATATATATATATATATATATATATATATATATATATATATATATATATATATATATATATATATATATATATATATATATATATATATATATATATATATATATATACATATATATATATATATATATATAAATATATATATATATATATAAATATATATATATATATATATATATATATATATATATATATATATATATATATATGTATATATATATATATCAAATATATATATATATATATATATATATATATATATATATATATATATATATATATATATATATATATATATATTTATTTATATATATATATATAATTATATTAATAATTAAATGATTAAATATATATATAAATATATATATATATATATATATGAGGAATACAATCATTTTCGGAAATACCATGTTTTTTTAGTTGATTTATTTTCCCACCAACGTTTCGACCCCCTTACTGTGGTCATTAGTCATCATCAATGTGTTAATGACAGATTATGAAATGATTCAGAATAATCTTTCAAATAAAATCTTCAGAATAATCTGAATGCCCTGAATAAACCCAATGATATAATAACAGATTATATTTGTTATAGGCCCATTGAATTAATATCATTATATTTATATCTTCATAATTAGAATTATTTTATATAAATTTTTTCCAACAGATGAGATGGCAGCAGAAGTTTGAAAAATAATAATCAGTTCAAAGTGGCATTGAAAATTCTAAACATGAATTAATACCTGTTGATTAAATTAGAAGACGCGCTTTTGCGAGCTTTTTTTCTTATTGACAACGAAAGTCACGGCCCATGAGATCAAGCCGGGGAACGCTCCTGCCTTACGATGTGTCATGACGTAGGAAACGATTCCATGCAAGACCGAGCTATGTTCATGTTGGAATGCCGCATTTATTAAATAATTTCTTAGGCAATCAGTTTTCATTGGAAATTAAGAAAAGAAACTGTTTCACTTATTTTTAGTTGCTGAATACGTGATAGAATAATACAAATATTCCATGCGTGTTGATCATTGTTGAATAACTAATTCTAATTCATTGAATCGGCACACGATCGCTTCATGTGGTCCGGAAGGTGAGGGGCATATCTGACCTGATTCGATACTCGCCACCGTCTATCTTTACATGTTTTTTTTAAATACAGGCCACCACAGCTTCCTTCCCACTATCTTTCACATTTCCTAAGAAACATCCATCTCATCATTCCATCATCTTAGTAATCATTCATTTGACGCCAATAGATCTTAGTCATCAGTAGGCCCACAGTGCGTCGTGAAACAAGATTTTATTGAATACAATTTTATAATGTGATTTGCAATTGTTTTGTTGTTACAGATAGATGGCAGCACAACTACTGGAACAGCTGACGTCACATCGATCCGTCCTCATCACCATGGAAACATCCGAGTGTCGGCGCTCCTGGCGGCAACCATTGTAACTCGCGGGTCACTTCTCGATCCTTGAGGACTTGTTCGAGATCCACATCATATCGATACATTTCGATTTACACGTACTTTGAAATATAAACAGAATGCTATTTTAAGAAAACTTGCTGAAAATATATCACTTCGGTAACACTAACATTAACGTAAAATTAAAAAGTAGAATCAAAAACTGGTTGGATATTATTTTTCAATATTCTGTTCTCGAGGAAGAATGTATTATTCACATTCTCCTCACATCACTAGAAAAAGTGATGATTCAATTTTTTGTTTCTCGCATAGTTATGACCAAACACTAGGTTCTGAATGGCTAGATTCATGTTTGCTGCGTAATCTTCAAGTCTAAATCATGTATTCAACTCTTCCAGTCAAGTCAGGGCTGGGCTCAGTGGGCTTTGGGTTTAAGGCTCGGGTGAGGGTGGGCTTTAGGGCATGTGCTAGTTAAGGTTGGGTACATTTTGGGTGGAGAGGGGAGGGAAGGGGATTGGTCGAGTTGAAAGCAGATTTATTTCTTGTACTTTTATGTAAGCAAACAATTAGGAATTTGGTGCATTTTGACCTTTTGGAAATAACTTGGATCAGTTTTTTTAAATATTGATAACGAATATTTCAAACGTAGCTTTCAACGTCAACCCAGAGTAAAAATCTCTGTAAAACTTTGCTGCTCGTGTATTCTTAAAATAGCATCAATGGTTATATTAGAGCATGAATATATATACTAGCAGTAAGTTAGTTTATTGTAAGTTGTGAGTTTTTTAGTTCGCGATCACGGGTCTTGTCTTAATCGCGGCAGCCCAGCTTGCCACCCTTACGGTGGATAGATTCATCCCCTCTCTATTCCACCCTCAGTGTCATCTACACTCTCTTTCACACTTTCTCCCAGCAGTTTCTTCCACACTAATGCAGACGATCCACACTATTTTCACTGCGAGGAGCAGGGACCGTCCCGGCATCAGTCTACTATACCGAGGAAAACTCCGGAAAACTCCTGTGAAGATGGACGGTGGCTCGATATGCCCCTCACCTCTCGGAGCGCGTTAGCATTTGAGCTCAACATCTTGGCATGGTAATAATATAATAATATAATCGTATCTCATAGGCCCCTTGGAGTAGTAAGATGATTTGTAGGCCAATATGTAGGGAAGTTACACTGAAGTTTAACGTAGCAAGAAGTGAGAAGTTGAAACTAACGATCGAAAAATGTATATTTGTTTCCGTTCCCTTAGTTTCCGCTCGCTGTAATAAACTCAGAGCTTGTGTGAAGAATGTGTAACTTTCAGGAGACATTCAACTGTCATTCAGGAGACCGGGCTTGAATTCCTGCCTTTGTCGACCCTCCTGACAGTGGCTTTGTCGACAAAGTGTACATTTGGATGATTCTTCTAAGAGAGGCCACGACCGGTTTCTTCCCGCACTGTCCAAATCACCTAATGAAACAAGAAGTTATTTCATCTCTCCATTCCAATAATCATTCACCGACGCCAATAGATCTGAGTTATAATGAGAAAGTGATTGGTATAAACTCAGGATAAAAAGGTTCAACGTGATTTCTTCCTCTTTTGACAGTGACAGTGCCAGACAAGGTACCAACACTTGAGATGATACATTTGATACGCCACGATGCTGTATTGGCTCATCTCATTGGAGTCAAGTTGGCAGTTCCGAGCCGCTGTACCACGCGGGGTCGGCAGTTCAGAAGAACGTGGGATCGGCCTGAAGGATTATTTGGGTGAGGAACAACATCAACATTAATCAACCTTAAATAATCAAACATTATCAATGATAAATTATTATTATAATAATAAAAAATAATGATAATATAATATAAGATGATCTATTTTTATTTTAGAAGAGTTTTTATTACACAGTAATTAGAAATTTACAGATATTGTACAACAGTTCAACCCTTGCCAAATATATTCTCAACTTGACTACACAGAATGTTATAATGAATTGCAATGATTTTACATTGGTTCATAAGATCCTACTGCGGGCCATTTGAAAAGGTCCCGCGGGCCGTCAGTTGGGAAGCCCTGGCCTAGTCATACACATAAGTGGGTGATTGTTCATTTTAATTTATTTATTTTCAATTACCAATGAAATAAAATGTTCCTTGAATTGAATTGAAACTGTTCAATTCCAAACATTCAATTCGTATGGGACAAATAAGTAACATTTGACACAGCTTCATTAGTAATTCCACAGTAATGGATATATTTGATCATGTTTATTCAAAAATCTGATAGAGTGTACCACTACTTGACGATGCACAGCTCTATATTCTTCTAGATATCCAAACATTTTCTCACTCGTTGAATATCGTCTCATTGGGAAATGGATAATTTTGATTCGGGACGATGATTAGAGAATCTGAAGTAGCTTTCACCTGCGAGCTCTTTGAGATCTATTCCAAATCAAATTTTGAAACTGTGATTTTATCCATTTGTATTGGGTACAACTACGCACTGAACAGATGACACGGATCTATTGGTGTCAGTGGATGATGTATGAGATGGTGAGATGAGGATACTTTCTTCATGTGGGATAGTGAGCAGGAGTCGGTCGTGGCCTGTTGTTAAGGAAACATTCCAGTATTGACCTGAATGACAGATGGCAACCAGGGAAAACCCCTGTCAGGATGGTTGACCTTGGCAGGAATCGAACCTGGCCTTCTGAATGACTGTTCAGTGTGTTAGCCATCGACTGCTGTCTCTGTTGGAACTGTTCGAGTGAT
Source organism: Brachyptera risi (assembly GCA_964007535.1). Classification (NCBI taxonomy): domain Eukaryota; kingdom Metazoa; phylum Arthropoda; class Insecta; order Plecoptera; family Taeniopterygidae; genus Brachyptera; species Brachyptera risi. The sequence goes on from OZ023337.1 coordinate 30,674,994, forward strand.
TGTGAATAAAACAGATAATGTTGTTACTTTGCTCAGCAGTCAACCTCGTGCCAGTACCTGTGAGGGTGCTTGTACCAACACATGCCAGGAACAATGCTGTTCGTGGCTGCACCTCGTCATGTTGGCGGTTCCGAGTCGCTGTACCTCGTCATGTTGGCAGTTCCTAGTCGCTGTACCTCGTCATGTTGGCAGTTCCGAGTCGCTGTTCTTCGTATGGTGTTGGCAGTGTTGCCGTATGGTGATGTGTTACACTCTACTACATGTATTTGTGCTTTGTTGGCATCGAGTCGGGAGTGTAGGTCGTAGGGTTGCCCGGGCAACGGAGTAAATGTTCAACACGTCCGGCACCTGGACTCTCAGTCCGCCCCAGCCCGCCGGACTGTTGATAGGTGGGAACAATGATTGACTCGATGTTATTACCACAACAATGCACAAAACTAGATATTTCCGCAGCTTTGATTAATTTCCCTCACCTTTTTTCAGCTCCACGATAGGTTTTATCCCACATGTGCATGTTCCCTGTAACCCTCAAGCTGCGGAAATCTTAAGGTCAAACCAACTGAATTGAAGATAGTTTACCTTATTGAGAATATCCCTTCAGGATATTTCTTAGATCCGGGAATAGATCGCTTCACTTATTGAGAATATCCCTTCTGGATATTTCTTAGATCCGGGAACAGTGGTCAGATAACTGACCGCAGAAGAAAGAAGAGAGGAAGACGACACCCAAACCCTGTTTAGGCTTTCAAATGCTACGGGGTGGGATTAATTTACAGAGTCAATTCAATTGGTTTTATGATACATGGATTGGCCAATGGGAACATCAGGCACAATTTGTATCGAAGGGCAGAAATAAATGCAATTCTAGAAAATCCCCCGGAGAGGAGGAACTTGTTCCGAATCCCATCACAGTGCACCTTATAGGTCACTATAGGGCAACAGCATTAGTATAGGAAACCAGCTAGGACAGAGGGTTGGGTTCGACCCCCGACACAGTGAACCTCGTAGGTCACTATATAGGGCAACAGCAATAGTATAGGAAACCAGCGTGGACAGAGGGTTGGGTTCGACCCCCGACACAGTGAACCTCGTAGGTCACTATATAGGGCAACAGCATTAGTATAGGAAACCAGCTAGGACAGAAGGATGGGTTCGACCCCCGACACAGTGCACCTTATAGGTCACTATAGGGCAACAGCATTAGTATAGGAAACCAGCTAGGACAGAGGGTTGGGTTCGACCCCCGACACAGTGAACCTTATAGGTCACTATAGAGCATCAGCATCAGTATAGGAAACCAGCTAGGACAGAGGGTGGGTTTCGACCCCCGACACAGTGAACCTTATAGGTCACTATAGGGCATCGGCATTAGTATAGGAAACCAGCTAGGACAGAGGGTTGGGTTCGACCCCCGACACAGTGAACCTCGTAGGTCACTATATGGGGCAACAGCATTAGTATAGGGAACCAGCAAGGACAGAGGGTTGGGTTCGACCCCCGACACAGTGCACCTTATAGGTCACTATAGGGCAACAGCATTAGTATAGGGAACCAGCTAGGACAGAGGGTTGGGTTCGACCCCCGACACAGTGCACCTTATAGGTCACTATAGGGCAACAGCATTAGTATAGGAAACCAGCTAGGACAGAGGGTTGGGTTCGACCCCCGACACAGTGAACCTCGTAGGTCACTATATAGGGCAACAGCAATAGTATAGGAAACCAGCTGGGACAGAGGGTTGGGTTCGACCCCCGACACAGTGCACCTTATAGGTCACTATAGGGCAACAGCATTAGTATAGGAAACCAGCTAGGACAGAAGGATGGGTTCGACCCCCAACACAGTGAACCTCGTAGGTCACTATAGGGCATCAGCATTAGTATAGGAAACCAGCTAGGACAGAGGGTTGGGTTCGACCCCCATCACAGTGCACCTGATAGGTCACTATAGGGCATCAACATTAGTATAGGAAACTAGCTAGGACAGAGGGTTGGGTTCGACCCCCGACACAGTGCACCTTATAGGTCACTATAGGGCAACAGCATTAGTATAGTAAACCAGCTAGGACAGAAGGATGGGTTCGACCCCCATCACAGTGCACCTTATAGGTCACTATAGGGCAACAGCATTAGAATGGGAAACCAGCTAGGACAGAGGGTTGGGTTCGACCCCCATCACAGTGAACCTTATAGGTCACTATAGGGCAACACTCTTAGTATAGGACACAAGCTAGGACAGAGGGTTGGGTTCGACCCCCGACACAGTGCACCTTATAGGTCACCATAGGGCAACACTCTTAGTATAGGAAACCAGCTAGGACAGAAGGATGGGTTCGACCCCCATCACAGTGCACCTTATAGGTCACTATAGGGCAACAGCATTAGAATGGGAAACCAGCTAGGACAGAGGGTTGGGTTCGACCCCCGACACAGTGCACCTTATAGGTCACCATAGGGCAACACTCTTAGTATAGGAAACCAGCTAGGACAGAGGGTTGGGTTCGACCCCCGACACAGTGCACCTTATAGGTCACTATAGGGCAACAGCATTAGTATAGGAAACCAGCTAGGACAGAGGGTTGGGTTCGACCCCCGACACAGTGCACCTTATAGGTCACCATGGGGCAACACTCTTAGTATAGGAAACCAGCTAGGACAGAAAGATGGGTTCGACCCCCATCACAGTGCACCTTATAGGTCACTATAGGGCAACAGCATTAGTATAGGAAACCAGCTAGGACAGAGGGTTGGGTTCGACCCCCATCACAGTGAACCTTATAGGTCACTATAGGGCAACAGCATTAGTATAGGAAACCAGCTAGAACAGAAGGATGGGTTCGACCCCCAACACAGTGCACCTCGTAGGTCACTATAGGGCAACAGCATTAGTATAGGAAACCAGCTAGGACAGAGGGTTGGGTTCGACCCCCATCACAGTGAACCTTATAGGTCACTATAGGGCAACAGCATTAGTATAGGAAACCAGCTAGGACAGAAGGATGGGTTCGACCCCCAACACAGTGCACCTCGTAGGTCACTATAGGGCAACAGCATTAGTATAGGAAACCAGCTAGGACAGAAGGTTGGGTTCGACCCCCAACACAGTGCACCTTATAGGTCACTATAGGGCAACAGCATTAGTATAGGAAACCAGCTAGGACAGAAGGATGGGTTCGACCCCCAACACAGTGCACCTTATAGGTCACTATAGGGCAACAGCATTAGTATAGGAAACCAGCTAGGACAGAGGGTTGGGTTCGACCCCCGACACAGTGCACCTTATAGGTCACTATGGGGCAACAGCATCAGTATAGTAAACCAGCTAGGACAGAGGGTTGGCTTCGACCCCCGACAAAGTGCACCTCGTAGGTCACTATAGGGCAACAGCATTAGTATAGGAAACCAGCTAGGACAGAGGGTTGGGTTCGACCCCCGACACAGTGCACCTCGAAGGTCACTATAGGGCATCAGCATTAGTATAGAAAACCACCTAGGACAGAGGGTTGGCTTCGACCCCCGACACAGTGCACCTCGTAGGTCACTATAGGGCAACAGCATTAGTATAGGAAACCAGCGTGGACAGAGGGTTGGGTTCGACCCCCGACACAGTGCACCTTATAGGTCACTATAGGGTAACAGCATTAGTATGGGAAACCAGCTAGGACAGAGGGTTGGGTTTGACCCCCAACACAGTGAACCTTATAGGTCACTATAGGGTAACAGCATTAGTATGGGAAACCAGCTAGGACAGAGGGTTGGGTTCGACCCCCAACACAGTGAACCTTATAGGTCACTATAGGGTAACAGCATTAGTATAGGAAACCAGCGTGGACAGAGGGTTGGGTTCGACCCCCGACACAGTGCACCTCGTAGGTCACTATAGGGCATCAGCATTAGTATAGGAAACCAGCTAGGACAGAGGGTTGGATTCGACCCCCGACACAGTGAACCTTATAGGTCACCATAGGGCAACAGCATTAGTATAGGAAACCAGCGTGGACAGAGGGTTGGGTTCGACCCCCTACACAGTGCACCTCGTAGGTCACTATAGGGTAACAGCATTAGTATAGGAAACCAGCGTGGACAGAGGGTTGGGTTCGACCCCTGACACAGTGAACCTTATAGGTCACTATAGGGTAACAGCATTAGTATGGGAAACCAGCTAGGACAGAGGGTTGGGTTCGACCCCCGACACAGTGCACCTCGTAGGTCACTATAGGGTAACAGCATTAGTATAGAAAACCAGCGTGGACAGAGGGTTGGGTTCGACCCCTGACACAGTGCACCTTATAGGTCACTATAGGGCAACAGCATTAGTATAGGAAACCAGCGTGGACAGAGGGTGTGGTTCGACCCCCGACACAGTGCACCTCGTAGGTCACTATAGGGTAACAGCATTAGTATAGGAAACCAGCGTGGACAGAGGGTTGGGTTCGACCCCTGACACAGTGCACCTTATAGGTCACTATAGGGCAACAGCATAAGTATAGGAAACCAGCGTGGACAGAGGGTTGGGTTCGACCCCCAACACAGTGAACCTTATAGGTCACTATAGGGCAACAGCATTAGTATAGGAAACCAGCTAGGACAGAGGGTTGGGTTCGACCCCCAACACAGTGAACCTTATAGGTCACTATAGGGTAACAGCATTAGTATGGGAAACCAGCTAGGACAGAGGGTTGGGTTCGACCCCCAACACAGTGAACCTTATAGGTCACTATAGGGTAACAGCATTAGTATAGGAAACCAGCGTGGACAGAGGGTTGGGTTCGACCCCCGACACAGTGCACCTCGTAGGTCACTATAGGGCATCAGCATTAGTATAGGAAACCAGCTAGGACAGAGGGTTGGGTTCGACCCCCGACACAGTGAACCTTATAGTTCACCATAGGGCATCAGCATTAGTATAGGAAACCAGCGTGGACAGAGGGTTGGGTTCGACCCCCGACACAGTGCACCTCGTAGGTCACTATAGGGTAACAGCATTAGTATAGGAAACCAGCGTGGACAGAGGGTTGGGTTCGACCCCTGACACAGTGAACCTTATAGGGCACTATAGGGTAACAGCATTAGTATGGGAAACCAGCTAGGACAGAGGGTTGGGTTCGACCCCCGACACAGTGCACCTCGTAGGTCACTATAGGGTAACAGCATTAGTATAGAAAACCAGCGTGGACAGAGGGTTGGGTTCGACCCCTGACACAGTGCACCTTATAGGTCACTATAGGGCAACAGCATAAGTATAGGAAACCAGCGTGGACAGAGGGTTGGGTTCGACCCCCGACACAGTGCACCTCGTAGGTCACTATAGGGTAACAGCATTAGTATAGGAAACCAGCGTGGACAGAGGGTTGGGTTCGACCCCCGACACAGTGCACCCCGTAGGTCACTATAGGGCAACAGCATTGATATAGGAAACCAGCTAGGTCAGAAGGTTGGGTTCGACCCCCGACGCAGTGCACCTCGTAGGTCACTATAGGGCAACAGCATTAGTATAGGAAACCTGCTAGGACAGAGGGTTGGGTTCAACCCCCAACACAGTGCGCCTTATAGGTCACTATAGGGCAACAGCATTAGTATAGGAAACCAGCTAGGACAGAGGGTTGGGTTCGACCTCCGACACAGTGCACCTCGTAGGTCACTATAGGGCAACAGCATTAGTATAGGAAACCAGCTAGGACAGAGGGTTGGGTTCGACCCCCGACACAGTGCACCTCTTAGGTCACTATAGGGCAACAGCATTAATATAGGAAACCAGCGGGGACACGAAGGTTGGGTTCGACCCCCGACACAGTGCACCTCGTAGGTCACTATAGGGCAACAGCATTAGTATAGGAAACCAGCTAGGACAGAGGGTTGGGTTCGACCCCCGACACAGTGCACCTCGTAGGTCACTATAGGGCATCGGCATTAGTATAGGAAACCAGCTAGGACAGAGGGTTGGGTTCGACCCCCGACACAGTGCACCTCGTAGGTCACTATAGGGCAACAGCATTATTATAGGAAACCAGCGGGGACAGAGGGTTGGGTTCGACCCCCGACACAGTGCACCTCGTAGGTCACTATAGGGCAACAGCATTAGTATAGGAAACCAGCTAGGACAGAGGGTTGGGTTCGACCCCCATCACAGTGAACCTTATAGGTCACTATAGGGCAACAGCATTAGTATAGGAAACCAGCTAGGACAGAAGGATGGGTTCGACCCCCAACACAGTGCACCTCGTAGGTCACTATAGGGCAACAGCATTAGTATAGGAAACCAGCTAGGACAGAGGGTTGGGTTCGCCCCCCGACACAGTGCACCTCGTAGGTCACTATAGGGCAACAGCAATAATATAGGAAACCAGCGGGGACAGAAGGTTGGGTTCGACCCCCGACACAGTGCACTTCGTAGGTCACTATAGGGCAACAGCATTAGTATAGGAAACCAGCTAGGACAGAGGGTTGGGTTCGACCCCCAACACAGTGAACCTTATAGGTCACTATAGGGCAACAGCATTAGTATAGGAAACCAGCTAGGACAGAGGGTTGGGTTCGACCCCCGACACAGTGCACCTTATAGGTCACTATAGGGCAACAGCATTATTATAGGAAACCAGCTAGGACAGAGGGTTGGGTTCGACCCCCGACACAGTGCACCTCGTTGGTCACTATAGGGCAACAGCATTAGTATAGGAAACCAGCTAGGACAGAGGGTTGGGTTCGACCCCCGACACAGTGCACCTCGTAGGTCACTATAGGGCAACAGCATTAGTATAGGAAACCAGCTAGGACAGAGGGTTGGGTTCGACCCCCGACACATTGCACCTCGTAGGTCACTATAGGGCAACAGCATTAGTATAGGAAACCAGCTGGGACAGAGGGTTGGGTTCGACCCCCAACACAGTGCACCTTATAGGTCACTATAGGGCAACAGCATTAGTATAGGAAACCAGCTAGGACAGAGGGTTGGGTTCGACCCCCGACACAGTGCACCTTATAGGTCACTATAGGGCAACAGCATTAGTATAGGAAACCAGCTAGGACAGAGGGTTGGGTTCGACCCCCGACACAGTGCACCTCGTAGGTCACTATAGGGCAACAGCTTAGTATAGGAAACCAGCTAGGACAGAGGGTTGGGTTCGACCCCCAACACAGTGCACCTTATAGGTCACTATAGGGCAATAGCATTAGTATAGGAAACCAGCTAGGACAGAGGGTTGGGTTCGACCCCCAACACAGTGCACCTTATAGGTCACTATAGGGCAACAGCATTAGTATAGGAAACCAGCTAGGACAGAAGGTTGGGTTCGACCCCCGACACTGTGCACCTTATAGGTCACCATAGGGCAACAGCATTAGTATAGGAAACCAGCTAGGACAGAAGGTTGGGTTCGACCCCCGACACAGTGCACCTTATAGGTCACCATGGGGCAACACTCTTAGTATAGGAAACCAGCTAGGACAGAAAGATGGGTTCGACCCCCATCACAGTGCACCTTATAGGTCACTATAGGGCAACAGCATTAGTATAGGAAACCAGCTAGGACAGAGGGTTGGGTTCGACCCCCATCACAGTGAACCTTATAGGTCACTATAGGGCAACAGCATTAGTATAGGAAACCAGCTAGAACAGAAGGATGGGTTCGACCCCCAACACAGTGCACCTCGTAGGTCACTATAGGGCAACAGCATTAGTATAGGAAACCAGCTAGGACAGAGGGTTGGGTTCGACCCCCATCACAGTGAACCTTATAGGTCACTATAGGGCAACAGCATTAGTATAGGAAACCAGCTAGGACAGAAGGATGGGTTCGACCCCCAACACAGTGCACCTCGTAGGTCACTATAGGGCAACAGCATTAGTATAGGAAACCAGCTAGGACAGAAGGTTGGGTTCGACCCCCAACACAGTGCACCTTATAGGTCACTATAGGGCAACAGCATTAGTATAGGAAACCAGCTAGGACAGAAGGATGGGTTCGACCCCCAACACAGTGCACCTTATAGGTCACTATAGGGCAACAGCATTAGTATAGGAAACCAGCTAGGACAGAGGGTTGGGTTCGACCCCCGACACAGTGCACCTTATAGGTCACTATGGGGCAACAGCATCAGTATAGTAAACCAGCTAGGACAGAGGGTTGGCTTCGACCCCCGACAAAGTGCACCTCGTAGGTCACTATAGGGCAACAGCATTAGTATAGGAAACCAGCTAGGACAGAGGGTTGGGTTCGACCCCCGACACAGTGCACCTCGAAGGTCACTATAGGGCATCAGCATTAGTATAGAAAACCACCTAGGACAGAGGGTTGGCTTCGACCCCCGACACAGTGCACCTCGTAGGTCACTATAGGGCAACAGCATTAGTATAGGAAACCAGCGTGGACAGAGGGTTGGGTTCGACCCCCGACACAGTGCACCTTATAGGTCACTATAGGGTAACAGCATTAGTATGGGAAACCAGCTAGGACAGAGGGTTGGGTTTGACCCCCAACACAGTGAACCTTATAGGTCACTATAGGGTAACAGCATTAGTATGGGAAACCAGCTAGGACAGAGGGTTGGGTTCGACCCCCAACACAGTGAACCTTATAGGTCACTATAGGGTAACAGCATTAGTATAGGAAACCAGCGTGGACAGAGGGTTGGGTTCGACCCCCGACACAGTGCACCTCGTAGGTCACTATAGGGCATCAGCATTAGTATAGGAAACCAGCTAGGACAGAGGGTTGGATTCGACCCCCGACACAGTGAACCTTATAGGTCACCATAGGGCAACAGCATTAGTATAGGAAACCAGCGTGGACAGAGGGTTGGGTTCGACCCCCTACACAGTGCACCTCGTAGGTCACTATAGGGTAACAGCATTAGTATAGGAAACCAGCGTGGACAGAGGGTTGGGTTCGACCCCTGACACAGTGAACCTTATAGGTCACTATAGGGTAACAGCATTAGTATGGGAAACCAGCTAGGACAGAGGGTTGGGTTCGACCCCCGACACAGTGCACCTCGTAGGTCACTATAGGGTAACAGCATTAGTATAGAAAACCAGCGTGGACAGAGGGTTGGGTTCGACCCCTGACACAGTGCACCTTATAGGTCACTATAGGGCAACAGCATTAGTATAGGAAACCAGCGTGGACAGAGGGTGTGGTTCGACCCCCGACACAGTGCACCTCGTAGGTCACTATAGGGTAACAGCATTAGTATAGGAAACCAGCGTGGACAGAGGGTTGGGTTCGACCCCTGACACAGTGCACCTTATAGGTCACTATAGGGCAACAGCATAAGTATAGGAAACCAGCGTGGACAGAGGGTTGGGTTCGACCCATAACACAGTGAACCTTATAGGTCACTATAGGGCAACAGCATTAGTATAGGAAACCAGCTAGGACAGAGGGTTGGGTTCGACCCCCAACACAGTGAACCTTATAGGTCACTATAGGGTAACAGCATTAGTATGGGAAACCAGCTAGGACAGAGGGTTGGGTTCGACCCCCAACACAGTGAACCTTATAGGTCACTATAGGGTAACAGCATTAGTATAGGAAACCAGCGTGGACAGAGGGTTGGGTTCGACCCCCGACACAGTGCACCTCGTAGGTCACTATAGGGCATCAGCATTAGTATAGGAAACCAGCTAGGACAGAGGGTTGGGTTCGACCCCCGACACAGTGAACCTTATAGTTCACCATAGGGCATCAGCATTAGTATAGGAAACCAGCGTGGACAGAGGGTTGGGTTCGACCCCCGACACAGTGCACCTCGTAGGTCACTATAGGGTAACAGCATTAGTATAGGAAACCAGCGTGGACAGAGGGTTGGGTTCGACCCCTGACACAGTGAACCTTATAGGGCACTATAGGGTAACAGCATTAGTATGGGAAACCAGCTAGGACAGAGGGTTGGGTTCGACCCCCGACACAGTGCACCTCGTAGGTCACTATAGGGTAACAGCATTAGTATAGAAAACCAGCGTGGACAGAGGGTTGGGTTCGACCCCTGACACAGTGCACCTTATAGGTCACTATAGGGCAACAGCATAAGTATAGGAAACCAGCGTGGACAGAGGGTTGGGTTCGACCCCCGACACAGTGCACCTCGTAGGTCACTATAGGGTAACAGCATTAGTATAGGAAACCAGCGTGGACAGAGGGTTGGGTTCGACCCCCGACACAGTGCACCCCGTAGGTCACTATAGGGCAACAGCATTGATATAGGAAACCAGCTAGGTCAGAAGGTTGGGTTCGACCCCCGACGCAGTGCACCTCGTAGGTCACTATAGGGCAACAGCATTAGTATAGGAAACCTGCTAGGACAGAGGGTTGGGTTCAACCCCCAACACAGTGCGCCTTATAGGTCACTATAGGGCAACAGCATTAGTATAGGAAACCAGCTAGGACAGAGGGTTGGGTTCGACCTCCGACACAGTGCACCTCGTAGGTCACTATAGGGCAACAGCATTAGTATAGGAAACCAGCTAGGACAGAGGGTTGGGTTCGACCCCCGACACAGTGCACCTCTTAGGTCACTATAGGGCAACAGCATTAATATAGGAAACCAGCGGGGACACGAAGGTTGGGTTCGACCCCCGACACAGTGCACCTCGTAGGTCACTATAGGGCAACAGCATTAGTATAGGAAACCAGCTAGGACAGAGGGTTGGGTTCGACCCCCGACTCAGTGCACCTCGTAGGTCACTATAGGGCATCGGCATTAGTATAGGAAACCAGCTAGGACAGAGGGTTGGGTTCGACCCCCGACACAGTGCACCTCGTAGGTCACTATAGGGCAACAGCATTATTATAGGAAACCAGCGGGGACAGAGGGTTGGGTTCGACCCCCGACACAGTGCACCTCGTAGGTCACTATAGGGCAACAGCATTAGTATAGGAAACCAGCTAGGACAGAGGGTTGGGTTCGACCCCCATCACAGTGAACCTTATAGGTCACTATAGGGCAACAGCATTAGTATAGGAAACCAGCTAGGACAGAAGGATGGGTTCGACCCCCAACACAGTGCACCTCGTAGGTCACTATAGGGCAACAGCATTAGTATAGGAAACCAGCTAGGACAGAGGGTTGGGTTCGCCCCCCGACACAGTGCACCTCGTAGGTCACTATAGGGCAACAGCAATAATATAGGAAACCAGCGGGGACAGAAGGTTGGGTTCGACCCCCGACACAGTGCACTTCGTAGGTCACTATAGGGCAACAGCATTAGTATAGGAAACCAGCTAGGACAGAGGGTTGGGTTCGACCCCCAACACAGTGAACCTTATAGGTCACTATAGGGCAACAGCATTAGTATAGGAAACCAGCTAGGACAGAGGGTTGGGTTCGACCCCCGACACAGTGCACCTTATAGGTCACTATAGGGCAACAGCATTAGTATAGGAAACCAGCTAGGACAGAGGGTTGGGTTCGACCCCCGACACAGTGCACCTCGTTGGTCACTATAGGGCAACAGCATTAGTATAGGAAACCAGCTAGGACAGAGGGTTGGGTTCGACCCCCGACACAGTGCACCTCGTAGGTCACTATAGGGCAACAGCATTAGTATAGGAAACCAGCTAGGACAGAGGGTTGGGTTCGACCCCCGACACATTGCACCTCGTAGGTCACTATAGGGCAACAGCATTAGTATAGGAAACCAGCTGGGACAGAGGGTTGGGTTCGACCCCCAACACAGTGCACCTTATAGGTCACTATAGGGCAACAGCATTAGTATAGGAAACCAGCTAGGACAGAGGGTTGGGTTCGACCCCCGACACAGTGCACCTTATAGGTCACTATAGGGCAACAGCATTAGTATAGGAAACCAGCTAGGACAGAGGGTTGGGTTCGACCCCCGACACAGTGCACCTCGTAGGTCACTATAGGGCAACAGCATTAGTATAGGAAACCAGCTAGGACAGAGGGTTGGGTTCGACCCCCAACACAGTGCACCTTATAGGTCACTATAGGGCAATAGCATTAGTATAGGAAACCAGCTAGGACAGAGGGTTGGGTTCGACCCCCAACACAGTGCACCTTATAGGTCACTATAGGGCAACAGCATTAGTATAGGAAACCAGCTAGGACAGAAGGTTGGGTTCGACCCCCGACACTGTGCACCTTATAGGTCACCATAGGGCAACAGCATTAGTATAGGAAACCAGCTAGGACAGAAGGTTGGGTTCGACCCCCGACACAGTGCACCTTATAGGTCACCATGGGGCAACACTCTTAGTATAGGAAACCAGCTAGGACAGAAAGATGGGTTCGACCCCCATCACAGTGCACCTTATAGGTCACTATAGGGCAACAGCATTAGTATAGGAAACCAGCTATGACAGAGGGTTGGGTTCGACCCCCATCACAGTGAACCTTATAGGTCACTATAGGGCAACAGCATTAGTATAGGAAACCAGCTAGAACAGAAGGATGGGTTCGACCCCCAACACAGTGCACCTCGTAGGTCACTATAGGGCAACAGCATTAGTATAGGAAACCAGCTAGGACAGAGGGTTGGGTTCGACCCCCATCACAGTGAACCTTATAGGTCACTATAGGGCAACAGCATTAGTATAGGAAACCAGCTAGGACAGAAGGATGGGTTCGACCCCCAACACAGTGCACCTCGTAGGTCACTATAGGGCAACAGCATTAGTATAGGAAACCAGCTAGGACAGAAGGTTGGGTTCGACCCCCAACACAGTGCACCTTATAGGTCACTATAGGGCAACAGCATTAGTATAGGAAACCAGCTAGGACAGAAGGATGGGTTCGACCCCCAACACAGTGCACCTTATAGGTCACTATAGGGCAACAGCATTAGTATAGGAAACCAGCTAGGACAGAGGGTTGGGTTCGACCCCCGACACAGTGCACCTTATAGGTCACTATGGGTCAACAGCATCAGTATAGTAAACCAGCTAGGACAGAGGGTTGGCTTCGACCCCCGACAAAGTGCACCTCGTAGGTCTTTATAGGGCAACAGCATTAGTATAGGAAACCAGCTAGGACAGAGGGTTGGGTTCGACCCCCGACACAGTGCACCTCGAAGGTCACTATAGGGCATCAGCATTAGTATAGAAAACCACCTAGGACAGAGGGTTGGCTTCGACCCCCGACACAGTGCACCTCGTAGGTCACTATAGGGCAACAGCATTAGTATAGGAAACCAGCGTGGACAGAGGGTTGGGTTCGACCCCCGACACAGTGCACCTTATAGGTCACTATAGGGTAACAGCATTAGTATGGGAAACCAGCTAGGACAGAGGGTTGGGTTTGACCCCCAACACAGTGAACCTTATAGGTCACTATAGGGTAACAGCATTAGTATGGGAAACCAGCTAGGACAGAGGGTTGGGTTCGACCCCCAACACAGTGAACCTTATAGGTCACTATAGGGTAACAGCATTAGTATAGGAAACCAGCGTGGACAGAGGGTTGGGTTCGACCCCCGACACAGTGCACCTCGTAGGTCACTATAGGGCATCAGCATTAGTATAGGAAACCAGCTAGGACAGAGGGTTGGATTCGACCCCCGACACAGTGAACCTTATAGGTCACCATAGGGCAACAGCATTAGTATAGGAAACCAGCGTGGACAGAGGGTTGGGTTCGACCCCCTACACAGTGCACCTCGTAGGTCACTATAGGGTAACAGCATTAGTATAGGAAACCAGCGTGGACAGAGGGTTGGGTTCGACCCCTGACACAGTGAACCTTATAGGTCACTATAGGGTAACAGCATTAGTATGGGAAACCAGCTAGGACAGAGGGTTGGGTTCGACCCCCGACACAGTGCACCTCGTAGGTCACTATAGGGTAACAGCATTAGTATAGAAAACCAGCGTGGACAGAGGGTTGGGTTCGACCCCTGACACAGTGCACCTTATAGGTCACTATAGGGCAACAGCATTAGTATAGGAAACCAGCGTGGACAGAGGGTGTGGTTCGACCCCCGACACAGTGCACCTCGTAGGTCACTATAGGGTAACAGCATTAGTATAGGAAACCAGCGTGGACAGAGGGTTGGGTTCGACCCCTGACACAGTGCACCTTATAGGTCACTATAGGGCAACAGCATAAGTATAGGAAACCAGCGTGGACAGAGGGTTGGGTTCGACCCCCAACACAGTGAACCTTATAGGTCACTATAGGGCAACAGCATTAGTATAGGAAACCAGCTAGGACAGAGGGTTGGGTTCGACCCCCAACACAGTGAACCTTATAGGTCACTATAGGGTAACAGCATTAGTATGGGAAACCAGCTAGGACAGAGGGTTGGGTTCGACCCCCAACACAGTGAACCTTATAGGTCACTATAGGGTAACAGCATTAGTATAGGAAACCAGCGTGGACAGAGGGTTGGGTTCGACCCCCGACACAGTGCACCTCGTAGGTCACTATAGGGCATCAGCATTAGTATAGGAAACCAGCTAGGACAGAGGGTTGGGTTCGACCCCCGACACAGTGAACCTTATAGTTCACCATAGGGCATCAGCATTAGTATAGGAAACCAGCGTGGACAGAGGGTTGGGTTCGACCCCCGACACAGTGCACCTCGTAGGTCACTATAGGGTAACAGCATTAGTATAGGAAACCAGCGTGGACAGAGGGTTGGGTTCGACCCCTGACACAGTGAACCTTATAGGGCACTATAGGGTAACAGCATTAGTATGGGAAACCAGCTAGGACAGAGGGTTGGGTTCGACCCCCGACACAGTGCACCTCGTAGGTCACTATAGGGTAACAGCATTAGTATAGAAAACCAGCGTGGACAGAGGGTTGGGTTCGACCCCTGACACAGTGCACCTTATAGGTCACTATAGGGCAACAGCATAAGTATAGGAAACCAGCGTGGACAGAGGGTTGGGTTCGACCCCCGACACAGTGCACCTCGTAGGTCACTATAGGGTAACAGCATTAGTATAGGAAACCAGCGTGGACAGAGGGTTGGGTTCGACCCCCGACACAGTGCACCCCGTAGGTCACTATAGGGCAACAGCATTGATATAGGAAACCAGCTAGGTCAGAAGGTTGGGTTCGACCCCCGACGCAGTGCACCTCGTAGGTCACTATAGGGCAACAGCATTAGTATAGGAAACCTGCTAGGACAGAGGGTTGGGTTCAACCCCCAACACAGTGCGCCTTATAGGTCACTATAGGGCAACAGCATTAGTATAGGAAACCAGCTAGGACAGAGGGTTGGGTTCGACCTCCGACACAGTGCACCTCGTAGGTCACTATAGGGCAACAGCATTAGTATAGGAAACCAGCTAGGACAGAGGGTTGGGTTCGACCCCCGACACAGTGCACCTCTTAGGTCACTATAGGGCAACAGCATTAATATAGGAAACCAGCGGGGACACGAAGGTTGGGTTCGACCCCCGACACAGTGCACCTCGTAGGTCACTATAGGGCAACAGCATTAGTATAGGAAACCAGCTAGGACAGAGGGTTGGGTTCGACCCCCGACACAGTGCACCTCGTAGGTCACTATAGGGCATCGGCATTAGTATAGGAAACCAGCTAGGACAGAGGGTTGGGTTCGACCCCCGACACAGTGCACCTCGTAGGTCACTATAGGGCAACAGCATTATTATAGGAAACCAGCGGGGACAGAGGGTTGGGTTCGACCCCCGACACAGTGCACCTCGTAGGTCACTATAGGGCAACAGCATTAGTATAGGAAACCAGCTAGGACAGAGGGTTGGGTTCGACCCCCATCACAGTGAACCTTATAGGTCACTATAGGGCAACAGCATTAGTATAGGAAACCAGCTAGGACAGAAGGATGGGTTCGACCCCCAACACAGTGCACCTCGTAGGTCACTATAGGGCAACAGCATTAGTATAGGAAACCAGCTAGGACAGAGGGTTGGGTTCGCCCCCCGACACAGTGCACCTCGTAGGTCACTATAGGGCAACAGCAATAATATAGGAAACCAGCGGGGACAGAAGGTTGGGTTCGACCCCCGACACAGTGCACTTCGTAGGTCACTATAGGGCAACAGCATTAGTATAGGAAACCAGCTAGGACAGAGGGTTGGGTTCGACCCCCAACACAGTGAACCTTATAGGTCACTATAGGGCAACAGCATTAGTATAGGAAACCAGCTAGGACAGAGGGTTGGGTTCGACCCCCGACACAGTGCACCTTATAGGTCACTATAGGGCAACAGCATTAGTATAGGAAACCAGCTAGGACAGAGGGTTGGGTTCGACCCCCGACACAGTGCACCTCGTTGGTCACTATAGGGCAACAGCATTAGTATAGGAAACCAGCTAGGACAGAGGGTTGGGTTCGACCCCCGACACAGTGCACCTCGTAGGTCACTATAGGGCAACAGCATTAGTATAGGAAACCAGCTAGGACAGAGGGTTGGGTTCGACCCCCGACACATTGCACCTCGTAGGTCACTATAGGGCAACAGCATTAGTATAGGAAACCAGCTGGGACAGAGGGTTGGGTTCGACCCCCAACACAGTGCACCTTATAGGTCACTATAGGGCAACAGCATTAGTATAGGAAACCAGCTAGGACAGAGGGTTGGGTTCGACCCCCGACACAGTGCACCTTATAGGTCACTATAGGGCAACAGCATTAGTATAGGAAACCAGCTAGGACAGAGGGTTGGGTTCGACCCCCGACACAGTGCACCTCGTAGGTCACTATAGGGCAACAGCATTAGTATAGGAAACCAGCTAGGACAGAGGGTTGGGTTCGACCCCCAACACAGTGCACCTTATAGGTCACTATAGGGCAATAGCATTAGTATAGGAAACCAGCTAGGACAGAGGGTTGGGTTCGACCCCCAACACAGTGCACCTTATAGGTCACTATAGGGCAACAGCATTAGTATAGGAAACCAGCTAGGACAGAAGGTTGGGTTCGACCCCCGACACTGTGCACCTTATAGGTCACCATAGGGCAACAGCATTAGTATAGGAAACCAGCTAGGACAGAAGGTTGGGTTCGACCCCCGACACAGTGCACCTTATAGGTCACCATAGGGCAACAGCATCAGTGTAGGAAACCAGCTAGGACAGAAGGTTGGGTTCGACCCCCGACACATTGAACCTTCTAGGTCACTATAGGGCAACAGCATCAGTATAGGAAACCAGCTAGGACAGAAGGTTGGGTTCGACCCCCGACACAGTGCACCTTATAGGTCACTATAGGGCAACAGCATCAGTATAGGAAACCAGCTAGGACAGAAGGTTGGGTTCGACCCCCGACACCGTGAACCTTATAGGTCACTATAGGGCATCGGCATTAGTATAGGAAACCAGCTAGGACAGAGGGTTGGGTTTGACCCCCGACACAGTGCACCTCGTAGGTCACTATAGGGCAACAGCATTAGTATAGGAAACCAGCTAGGACAGAGGGTTGGGTTCGACCCCCAACACAGTGCACCTGATAGGTCACTATAGGGCAACAGCATTAGTATAGGAAACCAGCTAGGACAGAGGGTTGGGTTTGACCCCCGACACAGTGCACCTCGTAGGTCACTATAGGGCAACAGCATTAGTATAGGAAACCAGCTAGGACAGAGGGTTGGGTTCGACCCCCGACACAGTGAACTTCGTAGGTCACTATAGGGCAACAGCATTAGTATAGGAAACCAGCTAGGACAGAGGGTTGGGTTCGACCCCCAACACAGTGAACCTTATAGGTCACTATAGGGCAACAGCATTAGTATAGGAAACCGGCTAGGACAGAAGGTAGGGTTCGACCCCCGACACAGTGCACCTCGTAGGTCACACACAACAGGCACTATAGTGCATTAGAGATAGTATAGGTTATCAGCTCGATAACTTCTTAGGGTCTTTCCACTTCCTCGGTCCTTCACACATCCTGGTGCCTTTCCACATCCTGGGGCCTCCACACTTCCTGGGGTCTTCACACATCCTGGGCTCAATTCACACTTCCTGGGGTCTTCACACATCCTGGGGCCTTCACACATCCTGGTGCCTCCATACATCCTGGGCTCAATTCACACTTCCTGGGGCCTCCACACTTCCTGGAGCCTTTACACATCCTGGGCTCAATCCACATATTATGAGCTCTTGACACATCCTGGGGCCTCCATACTTCCTGGGGTCTTCACACATCCTGGGCTCAATTCACACTTCCTGGGGCCTCCACACTTCCTGGGGCCTTCACACATCCTGGTGCCTCCATACATCCTGGAGCCTTCACACATCCTGGGGCCTCCACACTTCCTGGGGTCTTCACACATCCTGGGCTCAATTCACACTTCCTGGGGTCTTCACACATCCTGGGGCCTTCACACATCCTGGTGCCTCCATACATCCTGGGCTCAATTCACACTTCCTGGGGCCTCATATATCCTGGGGCCTCCACACTTCCTGGAGCCTTTACACATCCTGGGCTCAATCCACATATTATGAGCTCTTGACACATCCTGGGGCCTCCATACTTCCTGGGGTCTTCACACATCCTGGGCTCAATTCACACTTCCTGGGGCCTCCACACATCCTGGAGCCTTCACACATCCTGGGGCCTCCACACTTCCTGGGGTCTTCACACATCCTGGGCTCAATTCACACTTCCTGGGGTCTTCACACATCCTGGGGCCTTCACACATCCTGGTGCCTCCATACATCCTGGGCTCAATTCACACTTCCTGGGGCCTCATATATCCTGGGGCCTCCACACTTCCTGGAGCCTTTACACATCCTGGGCTCAATCCACATATTATGAGCTCTTGACACATCCTGGGGCCTCCACACTTCCTGGGGTCTTCACACATCCTGGGCTCAATTCACACTTCCTGGGGCCTCCACACTTCCTGGGGCCTCCACACTTCCTGGGGCCTTCACACATCCTGGGGCCTCCACACATCCTGGGGCTTCTATACTCACTCCCATCTACAGATGATCCACACTATTTCTACTCCGAGAGGCCTGAGATGCTTGAGAGGGAATCCTCTACTCACCGTCCCAATCCAAGAGTGGATCCTCGGTCTCAATTGAACGCCACCCGATGTGAGTCTCGAGAATCATGCAGGTGAGAACAAGTATAGCTAACTCTTAACGTTGCATTGTATAGGAGCATGTTGTTACGGTCTGAAGTTCATTGGATCAATACAAATTAACGGACAAATATATTATAGTTTCTATTCTGCGCTGGAGTTTGTTGATACTGGATTTTAGTAAATTCATATTACTTGATAATTTCACTTGTCTGTGTATGGACATATTTGGTAACTTTTTGTTTTGTTTGTTATTCAATTGATTATCTATATTTCCCAGCTATCTATATCTATGTGTCATACAAAGTGTATATATTGTAGTAAAAGTACCGGTTATCAGAATAATTTAAATTCTATTTTTTCTATCTCAATTCTGTATCAATTCATCTTAAATCTTCCAATGTATGATTATTTGTTGTATTATTTGTTCGATAAACTATAATTAGTGATTGTTGATAAATCATGAATGATGGCTTACTGCCATACTCAATTGCAATGCCATTTATAAGTTACATTTAAGTTATATAAGTTGTTGGATTTATATGTGAATTTTGTACCGATTTCCTCGAGAGAGGGTCAATGGAATAACACTACTACTACTACTACTACTACTACTACTATACGTTAGCATACATCTATCTCTAATGAGAATTATATCTTTGTTTTGCTGTGAATAGAAATGTCTATGAATCGTTCAATTCAAAATATTTCAATTCGGATGAGAAAAAAATCATTTAAAATAGCTTGAATATTAATTTCACAGTAATGAATATATTTGATCCTGTTCATTTGTAAATCTGATAGAGTGTACCACTAGTTTAGGATTTAAAGCTTTACATTCTTCTGGATATAAAGAAATATCCTCATCTGTTGTATATTTTCTCATTGGGAAATGAATTATTATAATTGGGACGATGAATAGAGAAAGAATAGTTGACACTCGCGAGCTCTTCGAAGATTTGTTTGATCAAATTTTGAAATTGTAATTTCGTCCATTCATATTGGGTTTAACGACGCAATGTACAGATGACACGGATCTATTGGCGTTGGTGGTTGAGATATGAGATGGTGAGATGAGGTGGTGAAAGATTGATTTACGATGTGGTTTTGGATATTAGGAAGGTGTCGGTAGATAGTTGGAAACCAGGGAAAATCCCTGTCAGGATGGTTGACCTTGGCAGGAATCGAACCCTGGCCTTCTGAATGACTGTTCAGTGTGTTAGCCATCGACTGCCGTCTCTGTTGGAACTGTTTAAGTGATTGTGAATAAAACAGATAATGTTGTTACTTTGCTCAGCAGTCAACCTCGTGCCAGTACCTGTGAGGGTGCTTGTACCAACACGTGCGGGGAAACTGACGCTGACAACAATGCTGTTCGTAGCTGCACCTCGTCATGTTGGCAGTTCCGAGCCGCTGTACCTTGTCATGTTGGCAGTTCCGAGTCGCTGTACCTCGTCATGTTGGCAGTTCCGAGCCGCGGTTCTTCATATGGTGTTGGCAGTGTTGCCGTATGGTGATGTGTTACACTCTACTACATGTATTTGTGCTTTGTTGGCATCGAGTCGGGAGTGTATGTCGTAGGGTTGCCCGGGCAACGGAATAAATGTTCAACACGTCTGGCACCTGGACTCTCAGTCCGCCCCAGCCCGCCGGACTGTTGATAGGTAGGAACAGTGATTGACTCGATGTTATTACCACAACAATGCACAAAACTAGATATTTCCGCAGCTTTGATTAATTCCCCTCCTCCTTTCCCTCTTTCAGCTCCACGATAGGTTTTATACCACATGTGCATGTTCCCTGTAACCCTCAAGCTGCGGAAATCTTAAGGTAGAACCAACTAATTAAAGATGGTTTACCTTATTGAGAATATCCCTTCAGGATATATCTTAGATCCGGGAATAGTGGTCAGATAACTGATCGCAGAAGAAAGAAGACGGCACCTCGGGGCAATCCTGGGGACTCGACAAATCCAGGGTCTTGACGTATCCAGGTTCTCCACACACCCAGGGTCTCCACACATCCGGAGTCGACACATTCCGGAGCTCTGACACATCCGGGCTGAGCCTCAATCTATCCATTAGGTAACTATTGTCCCCTATTACCATATATAATAATCAGTGTTGATTAGTAACTTTTAAAAAGAAACGCGTTCCTTCTTTTCTAGAAGGAATTTTCAACCTTCAAGTTACAAATTTCCGGGAACTTTTAATATAAACGTAAACGTTCCTTTGAAAATTCTTTTAGGCATTGACTGATGCTCATTTTAGAAATCCCGAATCTGATCCATTTATCATCAGTCATCTGTTTAAAATATTCGAAAATAGAAAATCATTCAGAATGATGGCAATGGAAATGGAGTGGAAGTCTTGGAATTTGCCAAACCCTAATCACTCACTACTAGCCAAACGCAACATAAGCGTTGTAAGATGAGCGAGATATCTGAATAAGGTTTAAAAGTCGTTGAAGTAGTTCTTCCTTAGCTACTTTATCGATTATGGTATTCTACACACCTTGATGTATGAAGAAAATCCTTCATTGTTGAGCAAATATCGAATCTAGAAAGCAGTGAATCTCGGCAACCTAAATCTTCATTAATTTCCATAATATATTTGATGAATAAATAAAGTGAATTTAATTATTTTCTTCAAAACGGCTGGTTCGAATTGCATACAAAATCTTGAAAATGTGTATCATGCGTTTATACACATTCAGAGAAAATTTCATCACATTTGGAAAGATTTTATTTTTCAAATTTTCTTGCCCATGCAGCCTAATCTTATGGGGTTTTTTAAAAACTTTGAGATGATATTTCTCAAAATCGGTCAAACCGATTCATTCCAAAAACTATACAGTTCTAAGTTGGATAAGTTTACGTGTACAAAAAAAAATCATGTTGATCAGTCAACCCCTGCGACCTGTGCAGTGCCCACAAAAAAAAAAAAAAAAAACACACAGACAAAGCCCTATAAGAGTGGGATTGCTTACGCTCATCTAAAAAGCTTATTGGCCCTGGGATAGGGAATCGATGATCACACATGCAAGTGCGTAGCCTAGACTAGTTGTAGCTATCCGCAAGTTCAGAACTCGATCTATACTGCCTTTTTGTCAACGTCCCTGATTAGTTTGTCAAACTCGCAGATTTTCCTATTATTAAAAAAAACTGTTCATAAAGTACAACACAGCTATTTCATCCACTGCTGGTGTTGAGAGAATATTTAATGCAGGAGGGCTGATTTTCAGTAACCGGCGTGGCCGCATGTCAGGTCGAAATTTTGAAAAATCACTCAGATTAAAGATCGGCATGTCGAACGATAGGATGTGTGCAATAGATTGAACGATGCATGTTGTTCTCGCGACCAACCGGGGGCAATTTCCTTGACCTACATCCTATATGCTGTCATTAACCCGCTAAAGTAACTTTTAGGCCTGATAGTAAAGTTGTTTAATATCCAGGAACTTCTAAGTTCCTTTTTTCTCTGAGGAACTGTAACTTTCAGAAGTTCCTTATAAACATTGAGGAACTTGACTTTTGAAAGTTCCTATATTTGAGGAACTTACCCAACACTGATAATAATCTTAGAAATAGTTTAAAGATTATTTTTCATCTCATTCAAATATACATTAATTAATGTTCATTTTTCCCTAATAATTATCTCTGTTTCTCTCCCCTAATAGTTTGCTCCTCCAAAACATCTAAGAAGATATTCCAGTCAACGTCAGCATCCCGTGTTTTTCTCACCTCCAACTGTGACCAACACGAACTCTGCTACGAGTCTCTTTGATCTTCGAGTCGATCTTCTGACCTTCCTACATTGAACCAGCAGTTTCTTCTATATTCTCATGTAAGTATCAGCGTTCTATCATACTCAGTATTGGATTGAACGATACTCGTCAATTATGTCTTAGATCTATTGGCAGCAGAGAATGAGGAATAAGAGGATACAAATCTGAGACGAACTGTTACTTCATTCAGTATTTTGTGCATTGAAAGGATCTTGTGAATACCGCAGATTTTCAACCCACGTTTCCGATAGACCACCCATCAATTCCTAACGCAATTCATCGATTCGGTGAGAACACAAAATCTCACCATAGCTTCCTTCTTCAAAGAATATTTTTCTGTTTTCCTCATTTTTCTCACACAGAAATAAGTCTTGCGCATCATTCATAATACGTACCAGATTTCAGTTCAATCTATAATATCATTATTGTCATCATTATTCCGTCTGTAACTGATATGAGCATGTTTATTAATTCAAATGTATATCAAGCATTGACAATTATCAATAAAATGAAAATAATAAAACTTAGCTCGTGGCCACTAAATTTGTCAACGTTGGTCAGCGAAACATCTTGGACCAGTAGTGAGTATTACCAAACTACAAGCCGGACTAAAGTGGGAGTTATTAACGATCTGTAAAGCTCAAGTGAGCCTCAAGTCTCTGTACGGAGCTGCTACAAAACAACCAGCGTGGTTGGTGGTCACTGCCCGTCTCGACAAGCCTTCTGTCATCGGCAGAAATAACCACCAACTCAAGTTCAACCAACCTCATCACGATACGGATAACTGTTTGAGTGATTGTGAACAAAACTGATAATGTTGTTATTTTGCTCAGCAGTCAACCTCGTGCCAGTACCTGTGAGGGTGCTTGTACCAACACGTGCCGGGAAACTGACGCTGACAACAATGCTGTTCGTAGCTGCACCTCGTCATGTTGGCAGTTCCGAGCCGCTGTACCTCGTGGTGTTGGCAGTTCCGAGTCGCTGTACCTCGTGGTGTTGGCAGTTCCGAGCCGCTGTACCTCGTGATGTTGGCAGTTCCGAGTCGCTGTACCTCGTCATGTTGGCAGTTCCGAGCCGCTGTTCTTCGTATGGTGTTGGCAGTGTTGTCGTATGGTGATGTGTTACACTCTACTACATGTATTTGTGCTTTGTTGGCATCGAGTCGGGAGTGTATGTCGTAGGGTTGCCCGGGCAACGGAATGTTCAACACGTCTGGCACCTGGACCTTCAGTCCGCCCCAGCCCGCCGGACTGTTGATAGGTGGGAACAATTATTGACTCGATGTTACTATGACAACCAAGCACAAAACTAGATATTTCCGCAGCTTTGATTAATTTCCCTCCTCCTTTCCCTCTTTCAGCTCCACGTTAGGTTTTATCCCACATGTGCATGTTCCCTGTAACCCTCAAGCTGCGGAAATCTTAAGGTAGAACCAACTAATTAAAGATGGTTTACCTTATTGAGAATGTCCCTTCAGGATATTTCTTAGATCCGGGAATAGTGGTCAGATAACTGATCGCAGAAGAAAAGAAGACGGCAACTTGTGGCAATCGTGGGGACTCGACACATCCAGGGGTCTCGATAAATCCAGGGTCTTTGATGTATCCGGGGTCTCCACAAATCCGGGGTCTCGATAAATCCAGGGTCTTTGATGTATCCGGGGTCTCGACACATCCAGGGTCTCGACACATTCTGGACATCCAACACATCCATGCTGAGTCTCAATTTCTTCATCTGGTAATTATTTTTCCCAATTAGTATATAATAATCTTAAAAATAGTTCAAATATTATTTTTCATATCCCCTCAAATATAATAATAATATTTATTTATTTATTTCTTTATTCAGCAAAATAACAAGTACATATAGTTCACAAAAACCTCCACAAAGCCTGTATCACAGGCTTAACTGTGGAAATAAATGAATGAATAATAATAATAATAATAATAATAATAATAATAATAATAATAATAATAATAATTGTTTTTATTATCGGCGACTGTGTACATTACAGTATAATAAAAGTCAGAACATTGAGAGTGAGAACATTTTCTAAAAATACAATGATCGTAGTAACACTCATAGATGGCTTGAATAATCATCAACAGAATAATAAGCATGCACAACTAAGAAGTTCTTTACGCTATACTTGAATACGTTGATGTTTACAATTGACTTTATGTTTACTGGCAAGTTGTTGTATAAAACTGACATCAGGTGATATGGGCTTCTAGTGTACAAAGCAAGTCTGTGCTTGTCAAGATAGAGGTCGCCGCGTCTTCTTGTATAATGCGTCTGATTGCGGTGATTACATTTGAAAAGTTCGAAGTTTTCTCTCACAAAAACGACTGCTCTTAGAATTAGTATGCAAGGTTATGTGAGTAGACAGATCGATTTGAAAATGTGTCTGCACGACGTCAGTTTCCGAACGTTTACCATAATTCGTACTGCCCTTTTTTGAAGTACGAACAGCTGTTTAGCATGGGGAGAATAACCCCAGAAATATAGATTGATTAATGTTCATTTTTCCCTAATAATTATCTCTGTTTTTCTTCTCAAATAGTTTGCTCCTCCAAAACATCTAAGAAGATTCCAGTTAATGTCAGCATCCCGTGTTTCTCTTTTGTTCAACTGTGACCAACACGAACTCTGTTATGAGTCCAAGACGCCAATAGATCTTCGAGTCGGCCTTCTGACCCTCCTCCATTGAACCAGCAGTTTCTTCTATATTCTCATGTAAGTATCATCGTTCTATCATACTCAGTACTGAATTGAACGATACTCTTCAATTATGTCTTAGATCTATTGGTGTCAGAGAATGAGAAATAGGAGAATTATTACAAATCTGAGATAAACTGTCATTTTATTCTGTATTTTGTGCATTGGAAGGATCTTGTGAATAACGCAGATTCTACTCACGTTTCCGATTGACTACCTGTTAATTCTTAACGCGATTGATCGATTCCTTAAAAAAAATCTCTTACTCCAGTTTCCTTCTTCAAAAGCACTTTACTGTTTTCCTCATTCTTCTCACACAGAAATAAGTCTTACGCTTCATTTATAATACGTACCAGATTTCAGTTCAATCCATATCATCATTATTGTCATCATTATTCCGTCTGTAACTGATATGAGCATGTTTATTCATTCAAATGTATATCAAGCATTAACAAATATTAATAAAATGAAAATAATAAAACTTTGCTCGTGGCCACTAAATTTGTCAACGTTGGTCAGCGAAACATCTTGGTCCAGTAGTGAGTATTACCAAACTACAAGCCGGACTATAAAGTGGGAGTTATTAACGATCTGTAAAGCTCAAGTGAGCCTCAAGTCTCTGTACGGAGCTGCTACAAAACAACCAGCACGGTTGGTGGTCACGGCCATACGGATCCTTGCCCAGGTAGATCCATTCCTCTGTGGAGCAGCATCCTGTAGGATACAATGGGGATACTTCCCAAGCCCTCTGCCTTCAACAATATACCATCAGAGCTGAACAACAATAATGCACCCAATTTGTTTTTGTAGCATTATCATCTTCATATATCTATATATTTCATTCATGATTATATTTATCAATCATTCATTGATAAATTGTTCATTCGATTCAATTATTCAAATTTAAATTAATCATTATTTCAACTGTGAAAATAATGATGTATAATAATATCAGTACTCGTTTGTGATTTGAAAATATTATTGAATGCTCAATTTAATAATTGTCCAATTCAATTTTCAATTGTTTTGTTGTTACAGATAGATGGCAGCACCAGTATTGGAATAGTTGTCGTCACTGGAAACAGCCGCCTGTCAGCGCTCCTGGCGGCCACCATCGTAACTCGCAGATCACTTCTCGAACCTCGAGAGGGACCCGCCCTCAACGTAACATTCCCAGCGTCAACATAACATATGAACAATCTTAGTGACTTTCCGTTGCTACATATTGTAGTGGTTCCACTTCACAACATTCAGAGGAAGTTTTTCTAAAATGCTGTCGATCCGTAGTAATCATTCACAATATGTCACGTGTTATTTGTATGTAACGGTACGCCATGAGGTAAACATCGATGGTAAAAATATCAAATGACACTGTGACATACAAATGATCTTTCCACATATTTGTTATTGTAAAATCCAAGTCATTAGAATTTTCTACAAAATCTTATGATGTAGTGTTGATTTTGTATTCTTCACTGTTCAAGTTCTTTGACCATTTATATCTGTGAAATCCCCTGGCGGGAACATTTTGCCCTACGGAGACTGGGCACGCCCTAAAGACTTGCTCAAGAAACATTTCATCGATACATTTAGATTTATAAGTACTTTAGAATGTAAACAGGATGCTATTTCAAGAATACTTTATGAAAATGTTGGAGTTTACAAACATTAGTGTAAAATGAATTGGTAGAATTTCAGGTAAAATATTATTTTTCAAATACCGGTATCAATTTTTTCAAGAAGAATGTATTTATTCAAATTCTTCTCACATTACTCGTAAAAGTGATGATTTAATTGTTTGTTTTCCGTCTAGTTATGACCAAACACTAGGTTCTGAATGGCTAGATTCATGTTTGCTGCGTAAACTTCAAGTCTAAATCATGTGTTCAACTCTTCCAGTCAAGTCAGGGCTGGGCTCGTTGGGCTGGGTTGGCTTTGGGTTTAAGGCTCGGGTGAGGGTGGACGTTAGGGCATGTGCTAGTTAAGGTTGGGAACATTTTGGGTGGAGAGGGGAGGGAAGGGGACTGGTTGTGTTGAAAGTAGATATTATTCTTGTGATTTTATGTAGGGACAAATGAGAATTTGGTACATTTTGACCTTCTGGAAATAACTTGGATAATTTTTTTCAAAAATTCGTAACAAATATCTTGAACAAAACTTTCAACGTCAATCCATAGTTGGAATCCTTGTGAAGCGTTGCTGCTCTTGTCTTCTTAAAATAGCATCATTGGTTATATTAAAACATACATGTATTAGCAGTAAATTAGTTAATCGTAAGTTGTTAATTTTTTAGTTCGCGATCACGGGTCCTGTCTTAATCGCGGCAGCCCACCACTTGCCACCCTTACGGTGAACAGATTCAATAGTTTCAGTTACATAAACATTCCTATGTAGTCTAAGACTCGGTGTGTCTAGGAAATAGCCTGAGGCTTGATATATGAATAGGGTAAAAGGGAAAGAAAGAACTGTCACCACGGCAACAGCCGAAACGTCGAAACCTTCTGTCTCTATTTCATCCCTGTGTTCTTTCAACATATTTCCACCATGAGTAGGCTTATCTACTTATGAACCTTGGTAAATGGCTGTACTTTCTTTCCCTTCCACCCAATTCATTAATAATTTATTTAATTCAAGGTAATTTAAGGCCCTTTTTACATCCAATTCGGTCTTAGTTGTTAGATTTGTGGTAGAGGAATGCCTATTTCTGTGAGGCATTTAATATAAAATCAGTAAAATCAATAGCTAGCTCATTTCTTCAGGAATTTGTAACTTGATACCACGTCTTCTCCGAGCGAACGAGTGGCGTTGAGAGATTCAGGATTGTCTGAACATAGATAAATATTACCGAGATACGTTACTCAACGTTAATAAGGCATACATATTTGTGTCTTGACAGTAGCTTCACACCGCTTTGCAATCCGGGAAGTTTCCGCCATATTCAATATATTTTGGTAATATAGATAATGCCTTGCTTAGATTCTATTTTTAAATGTCCAATATGGCTGCCGAGATTGGAACGAGCATATGTCGCCCTTGGCTGACAACAGCCGCATCAGATAGCGTATCTCGGTAAGGTACCGGTAATATGTATCTATGGTCTGAATGTAAACGCGAGTGAGTCTAGTCGTCTGGGTGATTGCTTTTCATGGTTTGCCTCACCAGTTCGATGTTCGATACTGCTTCTTTAAAAGCCAGACTAAACTTATCCAGGTATATTAAATAATACCTACGGCCATGACCTAGCATACTAGCTCACTCGAGCGTCAAATCATTTCAATTTTAATATTTCTGATTCATATAATAATTGCTTGATAACATTGATAACACAATAACTACCGGTATGATCATTCTCTTGTCATCCATCATAATTTCTTGCCAATATTCCATTTTTTCAAATTCGTCATATCGTCAAAATGTTGCCATCGTACCATGGCAATCGACTGCTTTCCAGATAAAAGACAGCTAGTGGATTTGACACACGAAGCCCTGCAATAGACCTTTTTCAGAATTCAATTCTTATATTAATGTTGTAACTACTATCATATTACAAGTAAATTCGTTCACTGTAACGCACAATGATATCAACTATTTGTGATGAATATCATTGGCAGCACGTAACTTTTAAACACGGTTACTGACATCCCGCTCTAATTCAAACGTTGCAGCTAGATGTCTCTTTAATTTCGAAAAGGGTCTATTCATGGAATCTGGTGTTCAAACATCATAATGGATGGCAAGAGTAAAATCGTAGTAAGATCCCTGATCTATATTACAATATAGCCAAAGATTCTGTTGATTTTCCAAAAATACTGTATTTCTAATATTGTGTAATAAACCCTACGTATCTCTGAACAAATGTTGGATTGAAAATGTTTCGTATTACCCCTGACAACATGACTGTACATGTATCCTGTCCTTGTTTGTATAATCATCATCGTCCTTCAGTGATTGGCCAGGAAGTCCCTTCCGTCTCCACGGCAACCATCCTTTCCTCGGTCCACCAATGTTAATTTAATTAATTAATTTATTAATTTATTTATTTATTATTAACTCTTGCAGTTGCACATAAATGCGCGGTGGCAAGTTCCCTATCAATCCTATCCTATCGCCTCCCTAACCTTCTGACGGAATAGCTTCAACCCTCATCCTCCTCAAGAAATGTTACGAAATATTACATACCGGTAGCTCATTCTCATTCACCATTTTTCCAATCAATAATGATCATTGTTTTGATATAGAATTTATCGAACATCAAACTTTCCGATTCGACGTTGATCTTCCTGTGTCGATGTTTTCTTTCCCTGATCCTTTGAAACTTCTCCCCCTCTCCCTTGCGCTTGGAAGTTTCACTGTAACAGGTATGACTTGTATTATTTATTTATTTATTTATTTATTCAATAATTATTTTAACCCTCTTCCGAGGAAATCGGAATGGTATTAGATCTTGGATTATAGCTAATCATACCGTTGGATGAGCAACAGCGTTCCAGAGCTATGCAACCAGTAAGAATGTGCTGTTATACTGCGATACAAATAACTCTACTTTATATATTGTACTATGCATTCAACGTATATTTAAAATTATCAGGCAGGAAAACAAGGTAGGCCTTATAAAAGATACTTTGAAAGCCTACAACACTAGTGAAACTAAGAAAGAAAAACTCAGTTACAATGTAATGGGGTTATGCCGGAACGCTAACTGATGAAAAGAAACTTGAGTATGATCTAAAAGTCTAGAAGCAATTTACATTCATGGCAGAAGATTGGCCAGAATAGGTTTTAAGATTCAACAGATTTGTTGCCAACCTAATTAATATACCACAACAATAACCTTTTCATTTTAAACTTGCCATTAAGTTTTTATTTTTTTAAAATAATATTTCATTCAATGCCTACCTCAATTTTTTGAATTGGCAAGTGTTTTCGAAATATAACACTTCTGAAATAACACTTGTGAAATAACAAGTTTATGGTGCTATAAATCTATTATTCCTTTTTTCTTCATCTTCTTTTTCAAACATTATAAGCTACATTGATTTAATAGTTATTTCCATTTTTTTGTTAGTTCTCATTATCATCATTTCATTTCGATTACCACCATTCTTAGATTTCATCATAGATTTCATTAACTTATATTTTGTTTCTCGTCCTATTATATTAATTTTGTTATTCATTCTAAAATGTTATTATTGTTGATTTTTTATATTTTAATTAATTGATTTTTATTCTGTGTTTTTTACAATCCTACTGAGGACAGAATCTTGAATGAAGTAATCTTTGAATACAGTATATATGAACCATGATAGCATGGTATAATAATTGTAATAATGATGTTGAACGAAGCAAAATTCCATGAAACGAAGAAAAAACATGAAGTTTACTTGGATTTAAAACATTTTCAGCAAAAGTACTAGGCCTAAATTTCTGCACATTGTTCGAAATAGACGCGAAAATGTCGCTGTTAGCGCTCAGTTCGTTTTTTTCCTGCTAGACGACTTGTGGGATAGGTCAGTGCACTTTCACTTTCTGAATGGGTCTGAATAGATACCTAGAAACAGCTGTGTTGCAAGTAAATCTCGGCCAGCGGCCCTTTAATCAATGACCGTCGCTCGTTTAGCAGTCGAGTCTGTTTTGACCATGACATATTTAAGTTCTATCAAAGGTTCTTTCAACTGAAATCGGCTTCTCTATGATTGCGGTACTGAGTTTTCTAATTATTTCCGTTAGTACATGATACGAGAACTTGCATTCACTTGCTGTCAAGTTTTGCTTTTGCCAGGACGTTTTTCGGCATCTGGAAAAAAAGAAGAAAATCGTCATAATTCAGTTCGCTTAGTATGGATGGATAAGATCTGACGGTATGAATTACTAAATGACACTAACTGAATCAAATCTGATGATCTAGATATATCTACATTATTCTACTTCAACTAATCGCTAACACTGCTTTTTATCTGCCAAATATAACATAACCTAACTTTCCAATCATTAAGTTAGCCAGCCAATAGCAGATTGATGCTTGCTTGTTTCTGACGGTTTGAGCTGAGGTTTAAGTACTATTTGAGTACGCACAGCTAGCTAGATGGCAGGTTTTGCAGCGCAGGCAGCTCTCAGGTCTACGTGGACAGATTTGGTGGAATCGTCAACTTCGTTTGACATACCTGCTGCTTCCGACGTTTCGTTGGGAGTGAAGAGCGTAGTGGGATGGCTTAAACAGGTTAACAAAACTAACAGTACTAACTGCATGCTTAACTGTTGTACCACATTACTTCATTAGATGAACACCATTTATTATATAAGTTACCGGTATGGAATGTGCGGCGTCAAGTGCTTGAGCGGCTTTTTATTTTCTTTGGTTTTTCTTTGCATAAAATAAATTACCATTTTGATTTGTCAAGCAGTCTCAAGTAAGCTTCCTAAATGTCCAATATTAGCCTAGAATGCAAAATGCTGAAGTAGGCCTATGCTCAGAACAAGATATCAAACTCCCAGTATGGCATGGGCCAGATTTTCTGAGAACTAAATCCAGTGCAATCCGGTGTACCAAAACGCGTTCAGTTCTCAAATGATGTCATTGTATACTGGATAGTGAACTATAAACAAGACGACGTAGGCGTACTGTAGTGAAGTACCGGTAGTGCAAGTTCATATGGTACCATAATGAAGGATGATACAAGCCTGATGCATTTTATGATTAATTAATTAATTAATTAATTAGTTAAAGTACTAATTAGTACAATTACCTATATGTTCATAATTATTGGTAGGCTGAATTAGTTGAATTTACAATGGAATATCTAGTTAGATAATTGATCCTATAGGTAGGTCCAAGGACCAGTTTTACGAAATATTAATCACCAAAAAAAGTATACATCAGTTAACTACGTATCAGTCAAGGTACGAGAATAACGTACGTAACCAAGGGTGTTGACAAAGTAAGTAACTTGCTTTTTAATTGTTCAATTCACTCATTATTTGTTGGTAGGCCCTACAAACTGCCTCTTTGGTCCAGTTTTACAAATAATAGGCCTCACATGAGAGAAATAACCTTTATTGGTCCCTGACTAAATTATAAAACAGGATAGCAATCAGTATAAAAAATACATAGAAAAATATAGAGAAATAGATTGAAAATATTATATATTGATACATGAAAAGGGAACTGATCGAATAGAAAAAATGTTAAAACAAAATAGGATTGAATAAAATGATAAGGATAATAAATTAATAAGGATAAATTGAGAAATAATTGGTACCAGCACATGTAGCTCAGTTGCTAACATGCTCACTTCACATGATCCAGGAGGTGAGGGGCATATCCCACCACCATCCATCTTTACGGCGTTTTTTTTCGTGTTTTGCCTCTGTGAGCGTAGGCTAATCCTGGGATGGTTCATACAATATAGACTACGTCTGCATCCGTCCTACCATCATTCCGTCATCACATCAGTCATTCATCCGACGCCAATAGATCTTAGTTATCATGACAATGTGTCGTTGAACCCAGTATAAATAAATAAGAGATAATTAGCAGGTTAATTTGTTATTATGCTCGATTACCAATGCCATTGGTGTACGGTACCTTAATTATTAATTAGCTTTATCAGGTTACACATCTTATTTTACATAAATATGACCTAAACCCTTTTATTCGTGGAGATATTTAGAAAATGCGCGTAATTCTTTGCTATCACTATATACCTAAACCTACCAGTCACTACATTACCTGTCAAAACACTGCACAGCAGTTTCACATCACCTGTAGATTTGTAGCACAGTAGATTAGAGGACATTAGACTACCTGACATGTAAATAGTGTGAATTATTATTTTATGGTTTATCTTTGTTATCAAATGAAATGCAGCTTTTCAATCTCTATAGTTGAAGGGGTATTCTGCTTATTTAGATCTGTAATTCATTGTTAAAATTGTACATTAAACATGATTGGCAAGTATGAATTGAAAAGGTAAATTATTGAAATTTTAAATAAAACTTCAATCCAAATGAATACAAAAAATTATCATCATTGTGTGGCCACGCTAATCGTTCGAAATATTTAAAAGTATTTTCAATAACATGCTTGAAACTTGTTCGAATTAAATTGAAATTAATGCATTATCAGGCTAGTCTAAACTACCGTACTGGCATAGGTAGGTCTATTGTCACAAGTTTTTCATTCTTTATCAGTTCGATTTAAATTAAGATTAAGAGGTCGGTACGTTATTCCTACAATAGCGGCATTTTCACGTTTAACATTCTGAAATTCGTCCCGAGTAGGCCTAGATACAAGTTATAGACAGTGAAGAATTTGCGCATGTGAATACTTATCATGTTTTATCGGCTTTCAACGTTCAGGTTTCTTCCTTTTTGAAAGAAAGTTCGTTTCGTTCGCACGTTGCATCGCACGTTGGTATAGTTATTGATAGGTCTGCTGCGCCATTATGAGCATGAATCTAACTGCTCTCTAACCTAACTCAACCAAGTGAATGTTGAAGTTGCTAAAAAACTAATGAAACATGAATAGTTTTGTGAACTGTAGAGAACCAATAATTACAAGTAAACACTGGTCAATTTATAAGGTAAAATGTCAATATTAACCATGATGCAAGTCTTAACAGAATTACTGCATTGAACAGTAACGGTAATAGTTTCAAATTAAATATAGTTAATCTAGTTTTCGATGTGAACTCGAGCATTCCTTTAGGATTCTCGATCTGAACCATGTATGGTGTTGAGCATGGGTGCGGTTTGTGCATGAATCTATAATTAATGTAGACCTATTTTATGCTGATTCATTCATGCCGGTGAGTAGGCCTACCGTTAACCTAGCCCTAGGTGTGGTTGTTTCAAATGCATAGCTAATTATTTTCAGCTGTAAAAAAGTTTTGCCCAAGACCTGGTTTTTCACTCGATAACATGCATATGTGTAGCATATTCTGTAAGCAAAAGATTGTACAGTGAAACCTCTATCCATCGTTTTTCAAGGGACCACATTTTTTTTTTTTTTTCTAATAACATCGAAACTTGATACAAAATCATTGTTCCCCAATTAAATAAAAATACAGTAAAATAAAACCATCTATGCAGGAAACCCATCCATCCAGGAGTGGGGTGAGAAAAAATGAATGATACAAGCAAGAAAACGACCGGCACATGTAGCTGAGTGGTTAACGCGCTCGCTTTGTGTGATCCAGGTGGTGAAGGGGCATATCGGACCTGGTTCGATCCCCACTACCGCCTATCTTTACAGGGGTTTTTCGTGGTTTCCCTCTGTAGCCTAGGCTAATGCTGGGATGGTTCCCACAATATAGGCCACGACTGCTTCCTTTCCACTATCCTTCCCGATTAGTGATGGCAATTTTCATGAATTTTTTTTTTTTTAAATTTTCATTGAAATTTTCATTGAAAATTTTGAAAATTTTGAAAATTTTGAAAATTTGTACCCACTAGTTGTTGACGTGTATTTTATGCATCAAACTGATTGCAATTATATAT
The DNA here is from genome assembly GCA_964007535.1 of Brachyptera risi. Taxonomy (NCBI): domain Eukaryota; kingdom Metazoa; phylum Arthropoda; class Insecta; order Plecoptera; family Taeniopterygidae; genus Brachyptera; species Brachyptera risi. Next base: position 30,709,966 of record OZ023337.1, read on the forward strand.
TCCCATGCATTAAATTGATTATTTGGATAGGTACCATATCAGAATAGGCTTATTATGCCTAGATAATGGTCCCAAAGCTAGCTTGGGGATATTACTAGTATTATACGTATCGCAATTCACAACTTACAGGTAACAGGCACTTCAAATATGCCCTGGGGCTCCAAAGGGCAAGGACTGAGATTGGTTAATATTCACTAGAAGAGCTAAATGCTATGACAGCACACAACACTGAACACCTCAGGGAATGTTTTTCAATCATAGTACTAACACAGAAATAAAATCCACTAAAAAACATTTTTTTAAACAATTTTCAAAATTTTCAAGAGCTGTTGAAAATTTTCAATTGAAAATTTTCAACGAGCCATCACTATTCCCGATACCTAAGAAACCTTCATCTCATCATCCCATCCTCTTATCAATCATTCATCCAACGCCAATAGATCTTAGTTCAAGTGCATTGTTGAACCCAATATATAAAAAAAAAAGAAAACGATGGACCCGGAAACGATGCATAGAGGTTTCACTGTAATCGTCGTTTTAAAAATGATAATGTTGTACCGATGCGACCCGACCAGGCCTCGTTGGAAGTTCGCCAAGCCGGCCGCAGGACGCTGAACACGCTGTCGGGAAACACGATGGCGTCGGTCACGATCCTGCACTACAACGACGTGTACAACGTAGATCCGAGGGCCAAGGAGCCGGTCGGAGGCGCGGCGCGGTTCTGTACGGCCGTCAAGTCCTTCGCGCATCTCAATCCGCTCGTACTCTTCTCGGGCGACATCTTCTCGCCAAGCATGTGTGAGTTCAAACGACATTCACAGTCGATTCATAATAAGTAGTTCCTCACCTCGCGGAACGTTATGGAATTCCTGAGGAATACTGGGACGTTGTAGGACTCCTTCTTGGAGCAAGGGCAGCTATTCCCACATTTTTTATTACTTTTTTCAAATCATTTAATATACCGGTATCAAAATCATTAATTCAAGAAATAGTTTCCACAATATTAAGAAAATCATCACATATTCTCCACAATCATCTCTTCAGCGTATCTCAATCTACTTGAATTCTAATATTTTTTTTTTGTATCATAATTAAGTTTTTGATCTTATCACTATATTTGTATAACTCATTTTCACTTTCGGCAATTATAATTCCAAATTCGTAGTAAGCTGGACCTTCATGGTCAGTCATCAAGAAGATGAACAGCCGTCAATAAAAATGATTTTCTCTCATGTAACAATAGCAATTGCTATAAAAGCGATGAAATCTAAAAGTGCTTCTTTACATGATTTTCTGATATTTTTTCATATTTCAACGTTTGATGTTATTCCATCATGTTTTTGAAAAGGCGACAAAGCGCTACAAACATCTGAATCTGCTACGTTTCAATGTATTGGCGATGTAGAAGCTATATTCGGAATAGAAGCATTATAGATACTAGTTTTTCTAAAATCATTCCAATTTAGATGTACCGGTGAACGGGTGAAGTTGGTTGGGGAATCTGGAAAAAAATTGCAGTTGCAAATGCAGGCGGCAGGTGGGGCGTAGGTTTAACCCGCTTGTGATGACTATTTTTCTATAAAATATCAATTGGGGTGTTTCTCAGTATGCCTACTGTACGTTATCCAGTGGTTTTACCAGTACCATATTGTTGCTACACTACAGAACGTTGTTGCGCTACAAAACATGATATTTCAAAATAATAGATGCACCAAAGTGCTACTTCTCATATCCCAGATGCTATGAGAAGAAAAAATAGAAGCCATGTTTAGATGTCTCTAATGATGAGCCTTGCCAATCTGTTTTGGGGTTAGATTGGACATAGATATATATTACCTTACCGGTACTGAGATACGTTATGGCCTGTTCAGACAAAGCATGATCGTGTCAATCCTATGTTGTCGAGCACTACGATGCGAGCTTTGGGGCATTCAGACACAAGTCTGGCATCGCGTTTCTGGAAAGTCACAGTCACGAGATGAATGGACCAATAGAAAATTCTGTCTAGGCGGCCATATCCAATCAATTTGCTTTGTTGTGATTATCGTTCACTCGAATCGAAAATACTGTTCTCCTATTGGTCAGTCGTGCACAAACCAAAACGATAGGATTGAAATATAGAACTCCTGTCTATCTGAAATTTGACGTGATTCAGGCACGCATTGTTGACCTTGACGCGTTCACACGGGGTGTTTCATTGCTCGACAACGTAAGATTGGCACGATCGTGCCTTGTCCAAACGGGCCATTACTCCTGCAGCCGATAGCGACATATGGTCGTTTCAATCTCGGCGGCCAAATTGTACATTTACAAATAGAATCTAAGCAAGGCATTCTGTATTATCACTGATCATGTCAAATATGGTAGAAAATTCTCCGTTGGTATTTAGCGGTGTGAAGCTACTGCTGACACAAATATGTACACCTTCTCAACGTTGAGTAACGTATCTCGGTGATATATCTATGTACTGTATAGGGTAAGGTTTGAACAGTAAAAGTACAGTCTTATTTTCCACTCGACATAAACTTTGCTCTCTGGCCGAACCTAATCTTGAACTCCATTGAAAAACCTTCAGAAACGTGCAAAGAGATCAAACATAACAGTAAAACAGATTGGTATTGCTATACATTTATAATGGTGTTCACTAGAGTTCAAAACTTTGAATATTCTCATATTTTCAATCAATATTGCATTTATAGACCCAACGCTACGTTGCCGTAACTGATTACATTTCGTTACCGGTACAGTAATGGCTTCACCTTTTTTTTTTTAACTTCTTCAACCTTTTCCAACCTCTATTGTTTTTTCAAGTGACCTAAAAAAATAACCATGCAGGAAAATGAACCAAATGCAACGAAAATTCAACGTTGATTGGACTTTTTGTGTGACAAAATGAAGGATAGAAGCAGGAAAACAATGGACCTGGGAATTATGTGTTGAGGTTCTACTGGGGATGATTCCATAATAATGGGCCACACTCGCTTCCTTCTTAAACACCCGGTCATCTCATCGTCTCATTCATCATTCACCGACGCCAATAGATCTTGAGCATCAGTACAGTGCGTCGTTGAACGTAAAATGATGTGAATAAATAAAATTATTATTTATTGTCACTGTCAGAATGTTCGAATGTCTTCAATTATCATTTGCAATAAATTGAAAAAAAAGCTTTTATCCATAACTAGGCCTACTTTACAAAAATGCATAAAGTTCTGATATTATTTCGACTCTCAAATGACATCAAGTGGTTTTCAGAGGCATGTAGGCCTATATCTGATTTGTGGTTATGCCAAGGTATATATATATTATCTTCATTCAAGACTCTGTCTTACATTATAAGATTGCAAAAACACAGAATAAAAATCAATTAATTAAAATATGAAAAAAATTATCGATAACAACATTTTAGAGAATAACAAAATGAATATAATTTGACTAGGTTTGAATAAGAAAGTGTAGAAAAAAGAAATAATTAAATGATGATAACGAAATCATACAAAAATTAAAAAGGGGAAAAAATGAAAAATAGTATACAATGAAAACAAAATTGGAAATCAAAGCTGAAGACTATAAAGATGATGCCGTAAAATTTGTAGGAATCCTCGAAGGGCGAGTAAAACTATGCTATAAATGAATTTGTTGTTGAGTCTGAATTTTTTACAAAATTTTACAAAGAAATTGTGAATTATGCCTCGAGTCCCTACCACTAACCCTATAACTTCTATTTTCTGCAGACGGTATTTTTCTTTGAAATAAGGTATGGTAGGCTCATATATAAGTTTTTTTCTGCATCAACTGCTTCAGCTTGGCTGAAGCAAAGATTACCATTTGCTTTCTCCATGCTTGGAGAGTTGACCGTAACCAGGTGTAGATCTTAATCTCAAATTAAAAACTGGATCTGAATGAGCTGTCTAGACGTAATGGGGCAATTTGTAAACACTAATAAATCATGTTTTTGAATTAATTGATCAACTCCATTATATTGCTACACGTGTGAGGAAGAAATTAATTGATATTTGGATTTTGTCTGGCTGGTTAACTTGTAGATTAGGCGTACGATATTGATATGCTCATTCCTCATAAATAGAAGAAAATTATCAGATACGGTACCGGGTAGGAAATGAGTTGGCCTACGTGTATTTCATGTAACGGAGAAAAACTTGAAATTTTTAGTGCATTCTTCACAAGCCTGATGGAGAAACCAAAAAGCTTCAAACTTTCTTCCAAACTTTCCCTTTCAAGAATAGAGCTGTAGAAGTAGTAGTAGTAGATATTTATTTAGCAACAAATGCTATTTTCACATAAAGTTACATAATACAAAGTAATACAGGTACAATAACAATCAAATTAACAATGAAAGGATGAAACAAAGATAAAATGTTATATGCCTATATAAGGTCAATTTTAAAATTGAAATAAATTAGTCATCAAGCACGTCCCAAAACTGCATCCTCTCATGTTATATACCGGTGGTATTTCGTAAAAACCCAACTGTCTAAAATGAGTAAAATCTAACAATTTTAAAATCTTGAAATCTTGAAATTGAACTGTAGGTACAACTTTTAAAGATTCACTTTCACATCTTTTCAGATATAATGAATATGGAAATTTTGATAGCTCTTCAAAGTGTGAAGAAAAGGAAAACAAATCTAAATGAATGAAGTAGGTCTACAGCATATGGGAACAATTGTTGTATTGGGGTGTGACGAAATAAGAACAGATATACGCCATTTCGTAACAGTTCCGACAAATAACGTGGCTCAAGTTGTTTAATCTGTAATTATATGAATTAGCTGACCAGCGACGCAAGCTCGTATCTAGCACCTGGAATCTCAAGGTCAAATCATTTGTTGAGCTCACGTGATTCAGAAAAGTAATCAAGAAACATTACCGGTTAGTACGTTGAATTGTCGTGTAGATAAAATCAATTAGAAACAAATTACTGCTAGTAGACTTTATTGAATATTGTCTACAAATACAAATTGTTAGAATTTATTCAAATATAAACTACTGCTAAATGAGGAGTAATGGAAGCGAAATGAAGAAATGAAAAAGAAATATAGATCTAGACTGTCAATTATGCCTAGGTCTATAGAGAAACATGCAATAGGCCTAGTGCATTGTTGAACCCAATAATTAAAAAAAAAAAACATGCAAATCATAATCATTGTGTACATATTATTTTTATATTCTTCTTGATGTTTTGACATTCAATTATTCATATTTATATTCGCTCTTTCAATTTTTTTTTCAAATTAATTCAATTTTTAATTTTTTGAATGTTTTTATTTTTTTTTATTTTTTCATTTTTTAAAATTTTTTAATTTTTTTTTTTTTAAATCAGAGTGCGTTAACCAGTGCGCTGCATGTACCGGTTTTATACTTGCTCATATAGTTTGCTCCACTCTCTTTCTTGTCCTGTTCAGGAAAGAAAATTTGTCACCATTTTTCCTAAATCTCTGTGCATTGACTGACCGTCTCGGCATACCTATTTCTATAGTTATTAATATGTTATTCATCACTACAGTGAAACCCTCAAAATTACATCTTTCATGGTCCCGACCAGATTTCAACTCATTAATCATTCATCCGACGCCAATAGATCTTAGTAATCATTACAGTGCGTCGTTAAAACCCAATTGAAAAAAAAAAAATTTAACAACTTATTAAAATGAAAAACTTGGGTCTACAAAAATAATCTAATTGAACTTTGAAAAATAAAAGAACAATAAAAATTAAATTAACCAATCAATGAAGGAGTATATAGAAGAGATCAATTATTCAAATTTACCAAGAGCTGGTTGATTTGAGCAATTAGCAAGTCAACATGTCATCACCCTTGGATACATATGTTATTTTTGTACTTTAATCATATTAATTAAGCAATTAATGCTTAATTATCATTTGGTAACATCAGATTTATTTTAGTAAATATAGTCAAGAGAACTTTCTAGCAAGATTCTACTATATTTCAGTAGTACTAGTAATAGTATAGATAGTGTTTATTCCTTTAACCCTCTTTCGAGGAAATTAGTACCGTACACAAGTTACATATTTTACAATACTGTATAACTCTTAAATAGCATCACAATTGAGAATGACAGTAAGCCATCATTTATGATTTATCAACGAATTAGTAAATATAGTTTATTGACCAAATAATACAACAAATAATGATATATATTGAGAGGTTTCAGATTGATTGATACGGAATTGAGATGTATCGATAGAGCTGATGGATAGATAGATAGTTAGATTCTTTATTATTAGCAGGATATGCTTTTTTTTTTTACATACAATTGACGACTAGTGATTGACCCGCCCATAAACGTCACAAAACAGAACTCCAATCAAATGGGCTTTGGTATGTGGGAAATTTCACATTGACCTATCAGAGTATCTCTAAATTCCCACATGCAGTATAGATCCAGGTGGCTTTGGCGATTACCCACGCCTATCACTAGTGGTCAATTACATTTAATACACTCAGGCTGGGTATTACCAAGTCCAGTTAGCAGTTATCTGAGAGTTGGTGAAAAAAAAAATCACAGGTAACCATGGTGATAACAACTTTTATCTGCCAGTTGGAGCTACTCCCACGTTGGTAATACCAGGTCTTAAAAGATGATAATAATTAATGATAGAACAGATTATACAATAGGCCTGCCACAGACATTATGATAATAATAACAGTCTACAATAGTATAATAAGTAACTAATAACAATAACATATATAACAGTCCATATATAATAACAGTCTACCGGCACAGTAGCTGAGTGGTTAGCTCACTTTCTTCGTGTGATTCGGGAGGTGAAGGGACATATCGGACCCGGTTCGATCCCCGCCACCGTCCATCTTTACAGGGGCTTTTCGTGGTTTCCCTCTGTAGTCTAGGCTAATGCCGGGATGGTTCCCACAATATAGGCCACGACCGCTTCCTTCCCACTATCCTTCCCACTACCTATAAAAACCTTCATCTCATCATCCCATCATCTCATTAATCATTCATAAGACGCCAATAGATCTTAGTAATCATTACAGTGCGTCGTTAAAACCCAATATAAATAAAAAATAAAAAAAAATAAAAGATAACAGTCAGTCTAACTTTTACTACAATATAGACACTTTGATACACTGTCCATTTCCTTCCATCCAGCTTTATCCTGCCATGCCAAGTAGAAGTTGCCCATCCTTTTTAATTCCCTCTTTCTTCCGGCGTAGTGCCAAAGTCATTTCCGCCGATCTTCCTAATTTCCCAACACATTCTCCTATGTCGTCGTGTTTCGGTTGGCTATACGTACAGTGTTTTACAACTGTTTTACAATCTGGTTGTGTGTGATATGTTGCATAACTTTAATTGGCAGTAGCACACGATTGCATATGTGCTCAAGGTAAACTTGTTCCAGTCCTCTACTTACCTGCCAAACGTGGTATTATATAATGTCTATCTGATCAATAGGTTATCATCACTATATAGGGTCAATGAAATACAAATAACAATACTTTTATTGTCAATTCTATATTTCTATAAATTATCATATAATATTGATCAAATTATGATTTTTTTTTTTATCTCATAGCGACTTGGACCATTCTTGTTATTTGTTTACAGTAGTATATTTATACCTTTTTTTAATTTTTAATAATTCAATTCAATTTGGAAAAATTTCTATTCTTTCCAATGTGACAGCATAATACAATACATAATAATAGTAACAACATAATAGTTGGCCTACATAATAATACACAGGCAAATATAAAAACTGAAATAAATAAAGAGAAACATAGAACCTATGACTATCAATAACGTAACGGGATAAGCAACACGGCATAAGTCCTATCCTTTTAACATTAAGCCGTTTTCACCATGATGGAATCAGCGCGCTTTCGTGTACATTTGTGAGATTCGCAATTTCAAATCAAATCGTACGTATTAGGCTCGTATTTCAATATATAGTACATAGTCGTACAATTGCATTGATTTTAATCTTTCTCGTAGATGATGAGTAATTATCCAGTTATCAAATGGTAAATATAGCAGTAGGGCTCTTGACTAGGGGACTAAATGCTTTTACAGACGTATTTTAAATTTAGATTGGCTAATTCAAATGGAATTTATCCCAATATTGTTTAATGCAGTTGGAAAGAGCTGGATTCACAGATTGCATTACATCTATTACTTGTATAGATCAACATACAACAATACCAGCAAATCATCATAACATTTGTGAGGCGGCATCCCTTTGATATACGCATGGTGTGAATGGAAAGCGTCATGTTGCTTATCCCGTTACGTTATTGATAGTCATAGATAGAACATAGAAACTAACATAGAAACTTGATATAAAATCATAAGGCTATGAATGAAAGATGGGAATCGTTCGAATGGGGCACCACAAGGGCGATCTTACCAACCCAAAGAATAATAAAAAATAAGATGACTCATTTAACGAACAATAAATCTCGAGGTAATAATGCCAGGGTTAGAAAACAATTTGAACATTCACAATGGGGAGAAAAAATCTTGGATCTTCTTTTTCTTCTTCTTCTCCCTCTTGGAATGTTCTTTTTCCTCCTTTTTGCTCTGTTCTTGTATTCATTATAAAATTGATAATTAGGTTTCAATTTTTTCTCATTGTTTTTGTATCTGTTTAATTTCATCAGTTTTTTATTCACTGGTGTATTGAATAATTATGACGCAGCCAATAAATCTACATATCCATAAAAGAAAGAATAAAACTTGATAAAATTATGTTGGTACAAAAAGTGCGGCCAAAAAGTGATTTCTTTCCCGTCGATGCTGCAATCGATCGGAACTTTTTAGTGCCATGCCGTGTCCAGATTCGGATTCAGCAGAATGTTTCACATCTAGTAGAAAATCGAATCGAAATCCTACCACGATTTCCGGAAGATATATGTCGAACATCTGATGGGTGGTGACAATTTGTAAAGGGGAGAAGTCAAACCTCCCACTTCAACCTCTGTACAGGTTACTCAAAAAATAAAAGTTTAGGTCCGTTGGTTTTTAGTTCAGTTGATTTTAGTAGTTGACCAATCCCTATCCAAATCACATAATAAAATGACCTTACATCTCATCATCCCATCATCTCATCATCCCATCATCTCATTCATCATTCTGCCAACGCTAATATATCTTGATCATCATTACAGTGCATCGTTTAATCCAGTATGAATAACACATTAGTTATCTCGCTCGTACAATGCTTTCTTTTCCTGTCATTTCAGTGAGTTCGTTCACAAAGGGTGAACAAATGGTTCCCGTTCTCAACGAGTGCGGCACTCACTGCGCTGTTTTTGGAAACCATGACTTCGGTAAGTTACATCATCTCTTATTTATTTTACACAGATGAGAGAATTGTCAGTTTCAAACGCTTGAGTGATATTGATTTGGTCGTTTTTGAGTTGTTGATGAGGATAGATATGCTATTTACATTGATTAATAGTCAGTAGACTAATTGTAGAAAAAATCACAAATTTTCATTCGAATACATTTTTTCATGTCTATTTATCATTGAGGTACATGATATAATAGGTACTCTAGGTTCAATCAAAGTATACTGAAATATATTATCTAGTTCTGAGCCCTTAATAGAAAAACTAAATGAAAAAGTAAATTATTATAATAAATATAGTGTAATTATTTTTAAAAATGTCCAGTCCCGGCATGGACGGCCGATGTATAGTTGGTGTGTATACTTGGTTGTCACCAAGTCATTTGATCGTGAATTGTGTGTGTCAGACTTTGGCCTGGAAGTGTTGAGCGAGTGGGTGGCGCAGACCAAGTTCCCGTGGCTGATGTCCAACGTCATCGACCAGGAGACGGGCCGGCCGCTAGGGGACGGACGCATCACGCACGTCGTCGACTGGAGCGGCAAGCGGATCGGACTGGTGAGTCGCCTCATCGTTCACAGCCACAAAATGAATAACAATTATAAAAATATGAAAAATATAAACGTTGAGAATTTTTTTTTTTTTTTTTCAAATAGGCCCACATAGGTCTAGATTAAATATTGAAATATTGAAAGATATGAAAAAAAAATTTAAAATGAAAATATTTAAAAATGAAAACATTAAAAAAAAATATAAAAAAATGGAAAAATTTTAAGAATTTGAGAATAAAAAAATATGTGAAATTTTTAAAATATTTGTCAAATCTCTCAACTTTTTAATTACATCCAAACTTGATACAAAAACATCGTTTCCCAATTGAGGTTATGTAGCCCTATAGGCTATAGATGAAAGTAGTATCTAAAAAGCCATAATAAAGATTCAAGCGTACATTTTAGAAATTTTGAAAATACTTATTTTATACTGATTGTAATTTTAGAAATTTAGATCAGAATCTAGAGTAGAGGTGATGGAGTAGAGCCCACTCCTTCCATTACCAGACCTGAACAAGCAGTCATCATCTCCATGACCAAGGCAATAACCAAAAAGTCAAAATCTCATGTGTAGGCCTACATTTCATTTCATCTCTGTGTTCTATCTACAGGCGCAATTTAGTGTTCTATCTACGTCATCTCCACTATGAGTAGGCCTTTCTCTACTTATAAACCTCATTAAGCTGTTGTTCTTTCTTTTCTCTTTCACCCAACTTATTCCTAATTCTTAACGTTTGTCAGGTTGGCTTAGTAGAACGCGAGTGGCTAGACACGCTGGCCAACATAAACCCCGACGAAGTGACGTTCATCGACTTTGTTGAGGCGGGACGCAAGCTGGCCGCTCAGCTGAAGGAGGAGGGCTGCGATTACGTCATCGCGCTCACGCACATGCGCACGCCCAACGACGTCAAGCTGGCCGAGAACTGCGACGAGATCGACCTGATACTCGGCGGACACGATCACGTGTACGAGATTAAACAGGTGGGCGCAACGGAACAGTTGACTAGCAGAGAAATTTAATTTTTGAATTGGAGCGAGTTTGACTTATTTTTGAGCAAGATCAGAGCAGGTTCGAGCAAAATTTTAGTTTGAGTAAGCGAGTCTAATTCAAGGATAATTGATCTATACTCTACTGTGACCAAGACGATAGCCAAAAAGTCAGAATCTTGTGTGTACTTTTCATCTCTGTGTTCTATCAACGGGCTCTCCACTATAAGTAGGTCTTTCTCTACTCATAAATCTTGGTAAGCTGTTGTTCTTCCTTTCCCTTTTATCCAATTCATATATGAATAGAAAAATAGAGAAACAAAACTTTGTCACAAGTTTCAGACACTGTATTTATCTATTTCAATGAATGACTAGTGATTGACCCACCCAAAAACGTCACAAAACAAAACATCTAATCAAATGGGCTTTTCTATGTGGGAAATTTGACATCTACCTATCTGAGTATCTGTAAATTCCCACATGAAGTATAGATCTAGGTGGCCTGGCATTTAGCCAGACTTGACTTGAATTTATCCTGACTTGAATTTTAGGAAATTTAACATTGATTATGATTTATGGGAGAGTGGGGTGAGATAGACTGAATGATACAAGCAGGAAAACGATGAGTCCGGGAACGATGCGTAGAGGTTTCGCTGTATTGAAATTGAGATGATGTTTTCTGGTTTTCTCTGAAAATAGATGAATAAATATCGTAATTATTCATTCAAATCTATTCTCAGGGTTGTGATGTCCTCTAATAAAAAAAAAAATATATAAATACCAGTATATTCATAGGCCTATCGTTCATTTTTTAAAATTTTGTGTAATGGTAAACTTTACATCTGATGAATGTAAAGAAGTGATCATTGCCCGAGAGACTTAGTTCAAAGTGGAAGATATCAACATTCGTGTGCTTTGTTTACTCCTAATACCAATGCTGGTAATGTCCTGATATAATAACATAGAAACAGTTTTTACGTATAATGTGTTCCGGACTTTGAGAAACTGAAATACTTTTATCTACGGCAGAAAATTATGATCACAGACTGCGCAGTCCTGGTGTTGAAGTTCACTGGTTTTAAATAATTAAAATGGGGTGGTAAGATCGCCCTTGTGGTGCCCCGTCCAAACGATCCTATCTATCATCCACAGCCTTAATTGGGGACAATGATTTTGTATCAAGTTTCAATGTTATTAAAAAAAAATATAAATATATTCTTAGTCATAATGCCGTTGACATGATGTTTTATAACTCTAGTTTCACGTTTCAGGTGAACGGCAAGTACATAATAAAGAGCGGCACCGACTTCCGCCAGTTCTCGAAAATCACGCTGAGCTTCGACAAGGCCGCCGTCGAGGTCGACATCGAGGAGGTCAACGTCACCTCGTCGTATGCCGAGGACGAGGGGCTCAAAGAGATACTCGTCAAATACTCGAGTACGTTGCTCGTTCGGTCTTTTGTAGTGATTTTGTTTTGGTAATGAGACCGCCTCGAAGTCTAAGAGTCGCCGGTTCTAAATGATCGTATCAATTCAGCGTTAGCCTCAATTGACACTGCTAGAAATGAAAGAGCCATCAAGCGGCGAGTTCTAGGTAGAGCGGGTAATTCTTGCCAATGCTATTTTAGCATGAATGATTTATAATTTCATATTAGTGTGCTTTACTGTAAACTTATATACGGTACTCATAGTGTGGCGGTTGTTGGAACATTGATATGTTTACCATATTCTAAGAGATTTACACACTGTCGAGAGTGAATAGAATGAGAGATGATGCAATTTGCCACATTCAGCCTAGAACAAGGTTTTGTAATAACAGCTGACTGTATTAGGCCTATATCATTTTTCAATACATGAGCCTATTCTATCAGCAGAAAAAAATCAACACCAATTGCTTAAACTATCTCCTAGACGTCAGTTGAAGTCCCATGTCAGTACGACGTAATGCCGTCTAGATATTAAATGCAACGTATTGGATAGTGTGAGAACGCACTTACGCGTCCACAACCTGTGCAGCAAGTACAATAGTGATCGTTCTTGGCGGTCAGGTGGTTGAGTACTTGACGGCCGCTGGCGCACATGCGCGTCCGCAGCGGTCGTGCTGCCCAAGCCGCTGGCGCACATACGCGTCCTGACACATTCCAAAACATTTCATTTAATATCTCAACAAAATGACGTTATATTGACATGGACCTTATACTGACATCTGGTAGATAGATTAAGAAATTAGTTTAATTCCTTTCCGGCTAATAGAATACGCTAATGTATGGGGAAATGATGAAATACAGTCAGCTGTTATTCCAAAACATCGTTCTAGGCTATATGCGTCAAATTGACAAGCCTCTGAACGCCAAATAGAAGATGGATAAAAGTGTTATCGGCAAATTTCCTGTTTCACATATTAAGTTCAATAATATATAATTATCATGTAACCATTTGTGTCTCCTATAATTGTTATGAAAGACCATCTAAGCACAAGTATCTATGAGATGTAACGGGGAAAACTCGGCCTGGGAGGTGGAGTAGTGATTTCGTAGCCCGGCCGTCAAGTGGTTAATGTAACTATCCAAGTTTTTACATTTATTCAGTTGGTAGACAACCTTCTTCTTTCTTGGATACACGTATAGTGCCGCATTCACACTGATAATTGACAAAAAGCAAAAAAGCACTAAATTGAAAGCGGCCTTTTTTCACGATCATCTCATAATGTTGTAAAAGTTGATGTCCTTGAACAAATCACGGGTATTCATGTTTTTAAAGGTTGGTGTTTCAACCTGTGACGTTTGACGCGTTTCAGGTTTGATGAGCAGCAAGCTGGACGACGTGCTGGGATCCTTCACTGTGCCGCTGGACGGCAGGTTCGAGGCTATTCGCACGTCCGAGTCGAACCTGGGCAACTGGGTGTGCGACGTGATACTGGCGGCGACCGGAGCTGACCTCGTGCTCATGAACTCCGGGACTCTGCGCTCCGACATGATTCACCCGGCCGGTACGTCGAGAAACCACAGCCTTCTTCATTCAGATAATTCTGTTCTGTCTTTTCACAGGGGGCACGATGTAGTGACACCAACCTATTTTATAATTTTTAATTTTTTTTTAATAACATCGAAACTTGATAGAAAATCATTGTTTGCCAATTAAGGCTATGGATGAAAGGTAGGATCGTTTGGACGGGGCACCACTAGGGCGATCTTAACACCTCATTTTGATTATTTAAAACCAATGAACTTCAGCACCAAGACTGCACTGTCTGTGACCATAATATTCCGCCGCAGATAAAAGTATTTCAGTTTCCGAAAGTTCGGAACACATTATGACCATTTCTGTGATATATATCCGGACAATTACAGCATTGGTAAATTAAGAGTAAACAAAACACACGAATGTTGATATCTTCCAGTTTGAACAAAGTCTCTTGGGCAATGATCACTTCTTTCCATTAACAGCAGATGTAAAGTTTATCATTATACAAAATGGACAAAGAGAGAAAAAAATTATCATAATATAAAAAAGATGCTCCAACTCACATACTGATAACATGGACGGGATTTGTGGTTTCTTGCGGTCAGTTCAGAGCCAAAGGTCCCGATTGCCTGTCACGATTTAGCAGATCCTCTTGTGAACTAGATGTAAATAAGAGTGGCTACGGTATCGGTGGCATTGTTGAACTTACAAAATCTATAATTCTCGTTAAAAAACAAATGCACAACTGCTAACATTATTATTCTACTGGGCCGTGTGCAGCATTGTATAGCATTGTTGTTTTATATAGTTTTATATAAAAGCGATAGTTGCGCTACAGGCAATTGGGACGCTGGACTCAGATTCTGACCCTGGAAATATTTCACTTTCAAAATTTGAGTTGGGTCACCTTCTTTACATTAATTGGATGAGCGAAGCGAAGACTTTGGTTGCGGGTTGGTTGGTTGCGCTCCACAGGTCAGACGAAAATTCAAAATCAGTTGAGACTTGGCACACACAAGTATCCTTATCTAGTTCGATACTGTATAGTTTTGAGGTGCGATCGGTTGAACCACTTCTGAGAAAACTCATTCCAAAATTTTCAAAAATCCCATTAGAATAAACCAGAGGAAAAAATTCGTGAAAAATATTTCATCTGAGAGGATTCAAATTCTCGGAGAATCTCAATCTGATAATGATACACATTATTTCGAACTTTCACTGAAATCGGATCAGCCGTTTTGATGTAAAAAAATATATAATGTAATTTTTGTTAATTATTCAAAGCTATGAAGATACCTATAGGCTTCTGTCACGTAACAAATGACAAACAATCGTTACCATAGCAATACAGCGAACTGGTGGACTACCAAACATTCTGATTGGTCAATTCCAACTGGTGGACATTGTTGTCTGTCTCTTGCAACAATGGGTGACGTCACTTGACAGAAGCCTATTAAATCAAAGCAACAAGTGCCGCCACTTGATTTTAAACGATTAAAACAAAGCCTTCTTTATTATCATATGAATTAATAATGGAAAATAAGATGGCAGTGATGTAATGGTTTGGATCTCAAGGTGTATATATATATAATTACCAATCCAAAGATAAGTTGATCAATATGTTCCAGCTCATCCATCAACGCGGCAACACATAACGCGTTTGCTTAGTATGACAAAATGGGTTGGTATCACTAGATCATGCAGGAGGTGTACTTCCCATGCTTAACCCATGCTACCATGTCTATTTATCGTAGTTAACAAAATTCTAACCTTGATTTATATTAGGGATGACATCGATTCTCAAAATCGGGAATCGATTCTCTATGCTCCAGAATCGATTAAAAATCGATTTAAAAAAAAAAAAAATTTGAAAAAAAATTTGAAAGAAAACAATTTGAAAAAAAAAGTTTATTCTCAAAAAAGTGATGTAATTTGAAACTTTTTTCTCAACCTTCCCAAGGCGTTCACGTGAAAAATGGCTGCTAGAGACTTCTTTGAACTGTACTGTACCATTTGGGTATTTCCGTCAATGTCCGGCTGTCAGACGTAACCGAAGGGATAGCTTTTGTCTAGATAGTAATATCTCAACAGTACAGAATAATATAGACAATGAAATGAGCACTTATAACGACGTAAAGAAGTACAGCACTAAACAAAAAAAAAAAAAAAAAAAAAAATATATTTTTTTTTGAAAAATCGATTTTTTGATTTGAGAATCGTTTTCGATTCTTAATCGATTCTCGATTAATCGATGTTATCCCTAATTTATATTATTGTATTGTTGATGCAAGTGTGTTGTGTCCTGCAGGCGACTTCACGATGCGAGACCTGGTGACGATTGTGCCGATGATGGATCCGTTGGTCGTACTCCTAGTCTCAGGTAAGGTTAGGTTAGGTTAGGTTAGGTAGTAAAGTCCAACCTCAATATTTCGCACACCCCTAGATATATCGAATCAAAAAACATATCTACCATCTACGACACTGATCCCCCTTGTTCCCGCTGTTCCAGGCGCCGACATCCTGAAGGCCCTGGAGAACGGCGTGTTCATGTACCCGAAGCTTGAGGGCCGGTTCCCGCAGGTGGCCGGCGTCAGCTTTGCGTTCGACCCGACGCAGCCGCCTGGCAGCCGTGTTGACCCGAACCTCGTGCGCGTCGGAGACGAGTATCTCGTGCCCGAGCAGTGCTACCACCTCGCCACCAAGATGTACGTCCACTCGGGCTGCGACGGCTACTCCATGTTCAAAAACGCCAAGTCTGTGGTGAGCGCACAACTTACACTACAATGTGTGGCTAACCCTTTAACTGCTACACACGCAAAACCCCGTATTGGCCTGCCGTGCCCACCGTGCTACACACATAAATCCCTGTTTTGAATTCTGCGCTATACTGATTATTTTCTACCGGACTGTAATCTGCAGTTATCGACTTGATTTTTTTTTGTGCTCTAGCGCAATCTATTGGTTGTATGTATGTACTTCTTCGAAATAACTTCGACCTTCGATCTATCTTATAATAACAGCGTTTATTCACATGAATGTTTTGTCAACGAACAAAAACTCATTCAGAGTCGTGTGAAAATGGCGGATGCTGAATGACTGACACGGCGATGTGATATGCTTTTTTCGACCGATAATGAGAAACTCATCTTGACACATGAATATAAGAAGATGACACTGGTTACCGGTATTAGCTCACTTCTGGTATCGATAACAATAACGATGTATTCACTAGTAAACCTAAAGATGATATCCAAGCTCCGTGGCAATTCCTACTCAATCTTGGCCTAGGATACGTAAATCACTTTTTATGAATTACCCATCTGATTTTTACATCACCCCTCCATTTTTTTTTATTCATCTGTGATCTTTTTCCTGTGGTTTATCGAAAAAATTATTCAGAAATATTAAATTAGTATCTTGAATATTTAATATTTGAATATGGAATTCAATTCAATTAATTTTTATTCCATATTACCGGTAATTGTAATTTCAATCACACTCATGTGTACATTTGATTATAAAAGTACGAGTATTTAAATAAGTCAAGTTTTAAACATGATAGTTAATAACGTTATAACGAAAAAAAATAAAATTAAAATTAAAAAACAATAGTGTCAAAGTCATATGTTTTTGTACATTCGTCAACCACATTCAATCACCATTCATTTCCTTTTATTCTTACACAGTAATCACATCTGCAAGTAGAAGCTTTCAAGAATTCGTTAATGGTATAAAATGAATGTGAAATAAGGAAACTTTCAATGCTTTCCTTGAATATTACTCTTGAAGTGGTCTGTTTTTTTTTTTAATAGTCGAATCATTTGTACAAACTATTGTAGTTTTGGAAAAATAACTCAGCACAGCGTATACAGCTGCTGTCAGAAAACACAGCAGTTGAAAGGTCAAGGGAACATTGCAAGACCAATACCGACAACGTTGAATGTAGACTTTTTCAGTACCTATTTATCGCAAACCATGAAAGTTACATACACAAATTCATCGCAGAAGGCCTACAGTGAAACCTCTATCCGTTGTTTTTCAAGCGGCCAGGAAAATAAAACCATCCATGCAGGAAAACGATCCATCCAGTAAAATTTAACATTGGTTATATTGGAGTTGGGCGAAAAATAATGAATGATACAAGCAGGAAAACGATAGATCCGAGAATGATGCATAGAGGTTTCACTGTATGCCCAAATAAGCCCATAACACCAATCGTTGATGTAATTTACGTACACTTAACCTTTGTTTAGTTCAAACTCTTGATAATTGGAATTTTGCTGTATAATTTGAACATTATTTTGGGTCCCTACAGAGTTTTGATCCATGAGCTCATTGCTTAATATTTCGATAATTCAAACTTTTATGTATAGGCCTACATATATGTATATCTCGAACCCAGGTAACCAGTTAAATTGGGCCAGGGGGTGTTTCCGCCACTTCTTCTAGGGCAGACTTCTCATATCAATCGGTACCTGTCAGCTCCGACTGCTTCCTCCTCTTCTTCACTACTACTATCCTCTGCAACAATTTTACAGCAAATTACCAGAGGCACTCAAACGAGCTGAGGAAAACCATATCTTTAAACAACTACTCAGATAGGTTCTTACGGAACACTCATTTTACTCTATTGATGATTTTTTTAAAGCATACATTTCAGTATGCTCCTAGTGGTTCTATTTTTATTTGACATTTTTATATTATTTGATTATTAATTTATTATTGATAACATTTTCACAGTGTACGTTTGAAATGTATCAACTGTTAACAAATGGCTGAAAAATGAATAAATGAAATCCTTTTCTCTTCCGACGAGTTCTCTCCATCGTTCCTTATTCTCCCCCAATCTCTCGATCGAACTTCAATAATTAAAAATGGTATTTTTTTGGGTCCATTAAATTTCGAATTGATCTTGTGTTGCCTGAAGTTCTACGCTCTGACTTGCTTGTTGTTTGCCTGTCCAGGTGTCCGAGGAGGAGTGTCCGGACCTGGGACTTGCCATCCAGAACCACTTCCAGGCCATCAATATCCGGCTGGGCAAGACCAAGCGCCACTCGAAGCATCGCCAGAGTCTAGTGACCTTGTCTCGCCGCCACAGCCTCGTCAAGATGCTCGACGTTGGGGATCACGACGGTCCGCCCCCCATGCGACGGTACGTAGTTTACGTAACGTACGGTCCCGTAATGTACACCCCCTGTAATGTACCCCCCCCGTAATGTACGCCTCCGTAATGTACAGTCCCGTAACGTACGTTCCCGTAATGTAGGCCTACGTTCCCGCAATGTAGGCCTACGTTCCCGTACTGTACAGTCCTCTAATGTACTGTCCCGTAATGTACGTTCACGTAATGTACGGTCTCGTAATGTACGTTCACGTAATGTACGTCCTGTAACGTATGTTCCCGTAACGTACGTAATGTACGTGTGGTTAGGATAGGATTGATTATTGTTTGCTGAATGACCCCACCAACAGCTAGGTTATACTGGGGTACGAATGAGCAGGTGATTATGAAACTATGAAGTAACTATAAGTGAGAGAAGGTTTACAAAAACCCATGCGTTATGCGGGACTCGAACCCACGCCCAACGGTGACTTCAGTTTCTGATGCCTCAGCTGACCGAGCTACTGAGGGCGGCAAGTTAGCTATCTAGGCTATCTAGGCTATCTAAGCTATCTAGGCTTCTATCAAGTGTCGTCACCCATTGTTGAAATTGACAGACAACAATGTCCATCTGTTGGAATTGACCAATCAGAATGTTTGGTAGTCCACCAGTTCGCTGTATTTGCTATGGTAACTATTGTTTGACATTTGTTACGTGACGTAAGCCTATATAGGAGAATAGCCTGAGGCTGAATACATGATTTGGGTAAAAGGGAAAGAAAGAAGAGCAGCTTAATGAGGTTAATAAGTAGAAATAATAATAGTGGAGAGCTCGTTGATGGATCAGAAAGATGATTACACAAAACTTATCTGTCATTCGCATGTCTCTGCCAGGTCTAGCACGGTGGACGTTTCGGAACACGGCTCGCGTCCCCCGTCTTGCGGTTCCGCTTCCAGCCACCACCACGCGGGGGGGCACCACGTGGCGGCCCGGCCCAAGCTGACGCGGCGGGCCAGCCTGGACGACCTCGAGCAGGAGTCGTGCCAGCTGTCGCCCAAGGTCGAAGGTCGTATCGTCGTGCTGGACGACGAGGTGGGTTCCAACGCGCACTCTTTTATCGTTCATTTGTACCGATGCAGGGATTCAGCATTAACTCTTTCGCTGCGGCAAGCGCTTATTTGCGATCACACAATGTATGGCTAGCTCGTGACAATCGCAATAATGCGCTTGGCCATCTGTCAAATTAATTAGCTACATCCGACTATGTTGTGGAAATTTTCACGAATATATTTTGAAGATATTGAGCTGGATCTTATTGATGAGCGTAGCAAAGTCTCCATCCCACTCTTATAGGGCTTTGTCTGTGTTTTTTTTTTTTTCTGTTTGTAAGCACTCCACAGGTCGCAAGGGTTGACTGATCAACATGAAACTTTTTTTGTACACGCAAAATCATCCAACTTAGAACTGTATAGTTTTTGGGATGAATCGGTCGGACCGATTTTGAGAATCATCATCTCAAAGTTTCTAAAAACCCCATAAGATTTGGCTGGGCGGAAAATGTTGAAAAATAAAATCTCTCCAAATGGGATGAAATTTTCTCTAAATGTGTATACATGGATTTTACACATTATTACGATTTTTTAAGCAATTCTGATCAGTCGTTTTGGAGAAAAAAAATAAAATGACTGATAATATTCATAAAATATATCATAAAAATTATGACAGAATTAAGTTGTCGAGATTCACTGCTTTCTAGATTCAAGAGTTGACCAACAATGAAGTATTTTTTATATGCATCAAGGTGTGTAGAATACCAGAGTCAATGAAGTGGCAAGAGTAGAACTTCTTTAACGACTTTTATAGCTTATTCAGATATCAAGGTGTGTAGAATACCAAAGTTGATAAAGTAGCAAGGGTAAAACTATTTCAAGGACTTTTATACCTTATTGAGATATCTCGCTCATCTTACAACGCATATTTCGCGTTTGACTAGTAAAATATAATTTTTGAAACGTGTGTTCAGATATAAATTCAACTGGAGAAACCAAATGTGAAATGTCAGCTGAAAAGAGTTGTTACCTCTTACCTCTTACTCTGCGGTCGTCGCTCGCTAACAAGCCGTCTCCTGTTTCAGAAACGCCGTGCGATGATGCTCGAACGTAAACGCAACGAAGAGGACTCGGTGATCGTCGAGGTAGACGATGAGGTATCGCCTCAAGGTAGCATCGACCAGAGTTAAATGTCGCCCGCCTCCAAGTAGCGTACATTCGGAAGCGTTTTAGCAGAATATCAATTTTGGTGATGACTTTTGAACGATATATGATATTAAAATTCTAGTACGTAGGAACACAGATATTTTTAATAGCTTTGGGATGGTATAAGTAGAAATTATTCTTAACTATCATATGATTTTATGAATTGGTTGAAAGGGAAAGAAAGAACAGCAGCTTACTGAGATTCATTGGTAGAGAAAGGCCTACTCATAGTGGAGAGCCCGTAGATAGAACACAGAGATGAAAAGTTAACACGAGATTCTGACGTTTCAGCTATTGCCCTGGTCACAGTAGAGTACAGGTGTAGTATGATTTTCACAGGTTTACAGTCTGAAAAACACATATTGTCAGCCAGACAATGTAACCTCTATCCTTCAGTTTTGAGGGGATCGGGAAAAATGAACTGTCCATGCAGAAAAACGATCCATCTAGGAAAATTTCACATTATTTAAATGTGAGTGGGGTTGAATCAAATGGAAGATAGTAAGCGGGAAAACAATTGATCCGGGAACAATGCATAGAGGTTCCACTGTGTACCTGTGATAATGTTGAAGATCAGGTAAATAATTTCCCTTCCCACCATCAAAAAGGTATTGAAAATATCTTTTCCCTCCCTTATTAGAATTTTGATCATATCATGTATCATTAAAAAGTTATCATCAAACAACTGATAGTTTGCTGAAGCTCGTTTCGTGCTCTTTTAAACGTCGACCGTGCGATTGAACGTAGAACAAAAATACCATATCGACTTCCACTCTCTATCTCGTCCATCCGTCTTCTCTACACTTTGAACTTCTTTCACCAACAACTTTTGAAGCCCGCAGAACGGACGTATAGTTTTCGTTATCCGAACTAGGACCGCGGGTTACCACCTATGATGGGTCGCACATTTATTTGAATGCCGTCGATTACCAATTGATTAATTATTGAATATCAGACGTAGAATCTTTCAACAATCTGTGTCGGCCAGTAGTAGATTTAAATCAATTGATCAGGATTATTGATTATTGTTCATTTGAGTATTTATTGATGTTTTGAAACTGCTTGGTGCTGTGCTTCCAAGACAGTGTTGTTATCAACGTATCACAAACGTCCGTATAAGCTACCGTGTTTTATTATTTTCACCCAATTATTCGTAAAAATATTGTTAGTGAAATTAATTAATTTATACTTTGATTGTTGTTTTTGTTGATTTTATTTGTGGAATGGTCAAATAGTTGATATACGATCTATTGTTTTTATGGTTTGAAATATTCAATAGATCGCTCACACTCTGTCATCGAACGGTAGCCCCAATATTTATTAGACAATGTTTACAATATTCATATACCGTAATTTATATGACAATTTATTTGCTATCGTATTTTTTCTCCTTATCTTTTTTCTCTATATTCATATACATAGACCGATGTACTATCGTTCTTCGCTTTGTACATAATATACAGGGCTATTGCGTGTAAATGTGCTTCAATTGCTCACTTCAGTCCATTGAAAGAGCCTGTATAATTTTCATTTTATTATTTGCTCAAGCATAATAAATAATAAATACCGTAATCAATAGGGTTATCAATAAATTAATCATGATACATTTATATTTAATTGGTTAAAGATCTTAGATAATTTCATCCTGGCTTTATTTTGATTGATTTTGAAGAAAAAAGAGTTGGTTTTGTAGGCTTTTTAAATATTCGCCAGTATTGTGTCTACTGCCAGAAATCGTTGTCGTTCTGGGGCATCTTGTTCATGTCGGGTTGTTCGTTTTCTTCGTCAACCAGTCCTAATAGGAACTTCAACCTTCAAACCTACATTGCACTTTTGCGATGTCGATCTGAACCTTTTTCGAGTTCAACTCTAAGAGAAGAATGATTCTTATGTAGAGAACGAATATCGTAGTGAATATAGTTGTTAATTCGTTGTAACGAATTTGAAATTATTATCACGCACTTGCAATTTCATTTTATTGAATGAGAAGGAATTGAATATGTTTCTACATTTGGCATTAGCTTTGTCCTTGGGCTGCACATTTAGCAGATGGGTACCTATTAGGGATAAAATCAATTAATCGAGAATCGATTCTAATGTAAAACGATTCTCAAATTGATAAATCGATTTTTCCCAAAAAAAAAAGTTGAAAATTTTTCTTTTCAAATTTTTTTTTAGGGTCAGTGCTGTACTTTTTCACGTCACAATGCGTGCTCATTTCGCTGTCCATATTATTCTGTATTGTTGAGATTTTACTATCTGGATACAAGCTTTCCGTTCGGTTAAACGTCTGACAGCCGAACGTTGACAGAAATACCCAAAGGTACAGTACAAAGAAGTCTGCAGCAGCTATTTTTCACGTGAACGCCACGGGAAGGTTTTGAAAAAAAGTTAAAAAAACTCAATGTTTTTGAAGATGATTTTTTTTTTCAAAATCGATTTTTAATTGATTCTGGAGTTTAGAGAATCGATTCTTGATTTTTAGAATCGATGTCATCACTAATAGGTACCTATATATTTTAGGTTAATTTTCACTTGAATATATTGTCTGTTCACCCCTATTGTGTCCGTTCCGTTTTTAGCTGTCGCAGCACAATTATGAGCGCATGCAGTTCTTTGCTCGACCTCTTTCCGAGCGTCTTTCTCTTTTTTCTGCGTAATCGCTTTACGATTTCTTTACGGCGTCTTTTACCGAATGGAGTAACCTAAATCGGCAAATTGATTTCGTTTGTATATAGTCTAGGTTTTAATTTGATCTCGTTCATCTCGATTTCTCTTTTGACTTATCGAAATTGAATGTTGTATTTTATGATCGAATATTTCAAGTATTATAGATCATACTGTTGGCCCGTCTGGAGTGTATAAGTGTTGACGTTTTCAAACTGTATTTATGAATATACTATAATTATGTAGTAGCAATTGTCCAAAATTGTGGGGGGGGGGGGGAGGGGAAGGGGGACCATGTCTTGCATGGGAAAATTTGAAATTGACATATTTTGCTTTCAAAGTGGGGCCGCCAAGAATGATTCAAGTCATTAGTCATCGAGTTCATTCAATTTTACTGAAAATTATGGAAAAAAATTGTCAAAATAATTCACAGGCCCAAGTTGATATTAATGAATTCCGTACTACATACAGTATCTTGTGAAAACTTGTAGGCCTCATTGTATTTATGCAAAATGGCAATTTTCCTGGAAGGGAATGCTTTACAGGAATTCGATATTTATCTCGAAGGTGTTAGAGTAATTTTCACCAAAGTAGGCCCTACTATTAATCCAAGGATTAGTGAAAAAACATCATTGGCATATAAGGTGATCATTAACTTTTATATGAGGTTCTGAATTTCAACTAATCCAAGGTTGAAAGAATCGATTTTATACAATAATTTTCCTTTGGGGGAATGTCCCTACACCCCCCTCCCTCAACCCATTTGAATAGTAGTAGTTCAATGTAGTTGTATAGTGTGTACCATAGGTAGGCCAAGTGATTTTATTTTTTTTCCAGTAGACTAGCTTAATGCACTGGCTGCACAATAAGCTAAGCGAGAATTTCAAAGTATCGTAGTTCCAACGTTCTTTACTCAAAGTTACGTAGTCGATCAAACGAAAAAGTATTTTTAAACACCAAAATAATTTATGCCGAGCTTTATAAATGACAGAGCAAAAATAACGTTTAGATTTGCTTTTAGTTTTAGACTAGTTTTTAAAAATATGCAGACCAAATGAGCAAAGAAATCGAGAATTTATGTAGCTTAAAAAATTGAAAACTCTAGATTCAATTGAATATCTAGCGTAATGATAACGAGAATTTCAAACTTTAAATTGATACTACGCTCAGATATGACGAGGTAATTAATTATGATATTAATATTGCGGTATAAAAATCGTATTAAAAGACAACGACCGTTTGTATTATTAAATAATCGCACGCGATAAAGTGATAACTTGATGTTACCATTGTAATCAGGGCTTTTAAGAAACATGCCAACTGCTAAGCACTGCCTTTTTTAAAACCACCCATTTATCACAAGTCTTACAAATATTTGGATTTTAAACAAATTAACAGCCTAGGCTATTATTATTATTATAGGCTAAGTTTAGTATTGATATCGAGGGACCGATTCCGACAATGTCTCGTTAAACCTAACCCTAAACCGAGTTATTCATTAACCACGCTCGTACCTCTTCGATTAATTTATGATTGTTTGCTTTGAACAACTCCACCAACAATCAGGTTAATCGGACGTACGATGAATTAAGAGCCCGCATCTTAGCTGAGCATGTTTCTCTTCGAAATGCTCTACCCAAGTTCGATGTGCGTTTAAAAGTTTGATTGTGGGTTGAAAAGTGAAAAGGGGATAATATTGAAAGAGTTCCAGTAACCACCGCTAGATGGGGGAGTTTTTCATTTCATAATTTGGACAAAATCTAGTTACATCTCACATTTTGGCCAAGGAAATTGGGAAAACTGTGGAATAAAAAGCAAATCAAAATTTCAAATATTGATAAGCAAAGTTGAACTCAAGGATGTGCGTTTGTGATTTATTTATACCATCATGCGGTGACCAGGAATCAAGTTATGAAAATCATCAAATTAGGCACTTTTTGATTCAATTATTGCTCCATAGTGAAATTTTTCTTCAATTTTTGACTAGGCATATCCAATTGTGGGAGTATTATTCATTCATTGCATTTTACCGTGAGTCGGTAGTATTTGTAGTTCTTGAGATATTTGTGGCGAAAGTGCACCCTGTAAATCTGCCTAAGATGCGGGCTCTTAATGATGTCTACAAGAATAGCAGGGACTCAAACCCATGCCCGACTTGACTTCAGTTTCTGACGTAGAGTATCAGCTGATTCAAGCTAGGACAGCTTCGTTAACGGGTATCTGCCCGCAGGTTGTCGTGACGGAGTTGTCGTGGATCGACCCGTGGGCTGAACGTGTTCTTTCAGTGCGAGGGTGCCAAGTTTCGAAACCACCCCATGCCACTTTTTGCTTTGAGAAAATTATACAGTAAACCTTCTTAGTGTGTGCTATATACCTAATTGTTTGGAGGAAATAAATTGAGCAGACAACAACGTAACATGTGCTTACTGAATGTATTTTGGGAGTATAATGATTATATTAAAGGAATGTGCTCATAAGTAGGCCTATCTCAAATTATTATTATTTTTTTTTTTTACTATCAATTTTTCACATTATAAATAATAAATACACTGAACAGTCAAATACAATCCACAAAGTCTCCACTTGGGAGACTTGACTGTGGGAGAAAAATAGAATATTATATTGTGTACATTTTTCAGTTTAAGATTTTATATATTGATTTATGTAAGGCAATTAAGAAAAAGTAAATATAATTGATTTGAAGATTCCATTTGAAAACAGTGTTGAAGCAATTGGTAGACTAAAACATTAGTTTGTTTACCTGTATTAGGATTCAGCATTTCGACCAATATTGCAATGTGTAGGCCTATATATTCTTTTTTGACTTGGCGCTAAATGACCTCGCTGTCGATGCGCCTCAAAACCCCAATATTCATTGATTCATTGAAGTTCAAAATATATAATATTTTAGATTAACTGAGTCAGAACTAACGAGGGTTTACTGTATAAGCTTGTGGCCATGTGCTATGAGATAGCTTCCTCCATTTTGTTTCCAAATAAAAGATTTTTTTCCATTCAATTATTCTGTCAGTCAGATTGTCTCCGTTTTGTTTCGACCGGGTTCGGAATCACTCGCGTTTCTTCGCCCGTTCAACGAGACTCGTCGGAATGGCGTTACTCGTTCAAACCACACCACGTGCGACGTAGGAGTACGTTGGTTTAACCCATTCAAGACACCACGATTCTGTACGACGAATATAAATAGTGCAAGAAGCGATAAAATAGTAGCGTGCTACTTGTGCTTATATGTCGGACAAATCTAAAAACGAAGTATATATTTTTTGTGTTACTAGTGACAATTATGCGACAAATGTATTTGTTGTGAAAACATTATGAATTTATGATAGTACGTAAATTACCAGTGATATAGCTTAAGCTCTAAATTATATTGTAATTAATAATTTATTAACATACGTTATACTAAACAGGTATAACATTAAATTAATATTCAACTCTGTGGTGAAAATGGATTACCGTATATTTGCATGGAATATTTTTAAAAACATGCTTCTTTTACGTTGGGTTGCCTGAATCTCTATCCCTTGGAAAGTCGTCACTCGTTTAAGTCGTCACTCAGAAAGTCGGTTCTTACATATAATTAAATGTATTAATTGCATCTCTACCCCTCGGAATGTCTGTTCCGTGGAAACTCGTCCCCCGCTATTCAAATATACGAAAACAATAACTGAAACTGGGTTCTGTGGAAAGTCTTCCCCACCCAAGGTCGTCACCAATAATATTACATCTCTCGTTGCCGCGAGTATTTCGACTGGAATCTAGATATACGTGTTCGTATAATATATAGTCGCTTCACAAAATTATTGAAACATATTTCAGTCGTAAAACTCGCGGCAACGAGAGATGTAATATTATTGGTGACGACCTTGGGTGGGGAAGACTTTCCACAGAACCCAGTTTCAGTAATTGTTTTCGTATATTTAAATAGCGGGGGACGAGTTTCCATGGAACAGACATTCCGAGGGGTAGAGATGCAATTAATACATTCAATTATATGTAAGAACCGACTTTCTGAGTGACGACTTAAACGAGTGACGACTTTCCAAGGGGTAGAGATTCAGCCATCCCTTTACGTTGCACATCGGAGGTTTATTGTAGAAAAAAAAAATGCAAGTGAATGTTATTTCGTGGAGCATAAATGGATGTATCGAGCGAATGTACGTACCGACCATTAAGTACGCACCAATTAATAATGTCGGAATGTACATAATATAAAATATCTCATCGATGAAAATGTTCAGTGTGAAGGTTTCGGTTCTGTTTGTACTTTAATCCGTGTCTTATTTTGCAATATGCTTCCAAACTCCGAAATGTAAAGATCCCTACTGAATGTTGTACCCGTACCAGCTAGTGATTTTATTTTACTTTTATCCCCTGGTTGGCTAACCTGCGGTCGAACTGCCGCACTACGCTAGCGAGGGAACGTTGACCGATTGCCACTCATTTGCATTTTTTAAATGGTTTTCGCAAGCTTAAAGTCTATCAAGCGTTGCTCACACGTGATGAAAAAATGTCATAATTCCATTCGACATTTTGAATGTGAAAAAACATGCCATAATTTCGGATTTTCACTCAAGAATACGGTCTGTGAGTTTCTGTGATTTAATTACTCGTGTTATAAAAAGTGTTCTGTGCCCGGCCTAGATTTCAATAAAAACGCGTTTAAACTCATAAAATGGACATAATCTTGTGTTACGATGACAAAAGATTTTCATTCAATAAAAGACTTTGAATGTTGAAAATTAGGAAAAAATTCCAATCTATTGGAGGCAAATGCTTGATAGGCTCTACTCTTGAATATTCATTGGGCTCACTATTGAGATTCTCATACATTGTAAATAAAATAGATCTTGAAATTATTGTCTCAAAGTTGTCCATTTCTCGCTGACTACAGTTTTTACAAACTAACCTTGTAAGTAACTACGCGTAGCCAAGTTTTCTCCGTGCTCAGGAGTCGGCGTCGTGTATTGTGTTGGACGACGAAATAAAATATCTGCCTTATTAGTTAGTAGCGGTAACTTTGATTATTGAACGAGAGAAATCACCGAACGATTGTCCGTTTAAAAACAACCGGAGAGCGTTAATTTAAAAGGAGCTTTCAAGCTTTCACGCTGTGACCTCTCACAACCATAGTTTTTCAAATATCAAACTGATTTTTGTTCCGATTGGTTACTGAAGAATAAAAATAGGTTTACTCTAATACAGAATTTGGATTATTAAATGCACGTAGTGAACTTGGCACAGGACGGACTGCAAGAATGATCGAGTTTGTTTCTCACGCTTGTATTTCTCTTATTTGTCAACAATTGTTACGTTTGAATTTGTAAATACTAGTCAGTAACTTCAGTTAGTATTGAAACTTGTATCAACTTGTGTCAGTCAGTTTATTTAGATTGGAATTTCACATTCATTTCAATGTTCTGTGAATTAGTATTTTTTGTTGAGCTATGGAATTTAATTGACTCGGAGTGGATTGTCTATTTCGTAATCAAAGTTGTCGCTACGTGATAGTCACACATACAATACGTCGAGCACGGTTGTTCTGATCGACCGATTGTCGATCTTGCTGCTCGTCTCCAGGAATAATTAGTTTTAAGTTTGTCGTTGACCATATTCTTAGGAACTCCGAAATATTTTTCATTATTTTCTGCTTTCTAGTACCAATGCTTTTAACAAAAATAAAAAAATATGAAATGTAAGTCAGTTTTAATTTCTTCTTTGCTTCGATATTCAATATTTATTATAGAAATACATGGAGTCTTTCAGCTAACCACCTCAATATTAGTCTATCCAGAGTATAGTTTATTACAAAGCCAAATTTAATTAATTGGGAATTAAAATATCATAAGTTATTCCATCTCCATCTATCTTTACAGTATAACCTCTTCAGTACATTTTTCACCTTGGTAAGTTTTATAATCTGATCCTATCTTCCAGGATTCTCTTCTTTCTTCCACATCCCAACTCATCTCTTCTTCCCATCTTGAACTAGATACGTACTTTATTTTAAATGTTATTGAAATCCACACACCTTGGTTTTGAAACAGTTGACCCGGTTTTTGTGAAACTGGTGACCTTTTTTTGCCAAATCATTCTGATCGCTGTACAGTGAAACCTCTATGCATCATTTTTCAAGGAACCAGAAAAATAAAACCATCCATCTGGAAAAAACATCCATCCAGGAAAATTCAACATTGATTATGGGGCCAGAGTAGGGGTAGAAAAAATGACTGATACAAGCAGGAAAACAATAGATCTGGAAACTATGCATAGAGGTTTCACTGTATTCAAAATTTCAACCATCAATTTCTCAAAGAATCTTCCTGACAGATTTTGTCATCCAAAACTATACAGTTCTGAAGGTGCGATATTATCAAGTCCAGTTAGTCTTTATCTGACAGTTCAAACTTGTTATCACCATGGTTACCTATGCTATTTGTTTTCACCAACTCTCAGATAAATACCAACTGGCCGTGGTAATACTGGGCCTCAGTCGGATTGTGAGTGATATCCAGATGTCTGAAAATGTTTAGAAGTTTCATGTGGGTCGGTTTTGTTTTGCGACCGGCCTGTGGAGCGCATATGAAAAACATATGTTCATTTGTACGAAATATATTCCTCAAAGAAGACGTTATTGTAGGTGGAAGAGATGCTGAACGAAAATATTACGTTAAGAGGCAGCAGGCGCTCGTATTTCACGCCGCAAACTCTCACGGCCTCAATTATTGAGATATCAATATGATTGTTTTTGCATTCTGTATTAATAATAAAAAAAAAAACAGAAGATATCGCATTTTGAATAAAAAATTTGTAATATTTCAAATCCTTTAAATGAAAAATAGAAAAAATTCGTGTTGGCGAAAACCTGGACACATATTTTTGAATACTTGAAACAAACATACAAAATGTGAAATATATCAAAAGTGTGAGCTCGGAAATTAACGGTGTTTACGTGAATATGAGTTCGGCGGGCTAGTCTACGGGTTGCGCCTAGCACACGATGCATGTTGAACTCGAGTCTGAAGCGAGCGAACAACGAGACCAAGTTGAGCGCCTGCGGCCTCTTTACGTATAATTTTGCCTTTGTTTATATTCTTTCTTTCATTTTTCAATAATCCTATGATACTATTTGATGGAATGATTTTTCAATGAAACGCAACTACATTTTTCGAATGAGTTTAGTGAGTTTCTAGTTCATTACTGAAGTCTTGCAATTATTTAGTTGCTAGGTGAGTAAACAACCTTCTCTGCTTAGGTGGATATAAAGCTCAGGTAAGCCACAGGCAGTAATATCATTAGTCGGTACAATTCCACAGGTTAACAAATTACAAAATTGAATCAAATTTTCACATCAACAGTTTGAATAATAATTTATTGGTAATTAGGTTTCCCACAGATAAATAAATTATAGGTGGCTTTTACAAAGTCTTGATTTACTTTATGAAGAATTAAAGTGGTCTTGCAGCTTAGATATACTTGTATCCACAGAAGAAGCAGGTCATCTAGGCCTCTACCAACTTGACAAACCCAAATATCACCGTTGTATTTCTATAGCTTCAGTTATTATATTAGTAAATTATGATTTTTTATAACGAATTTCTCAATAAAAAATATAACTCAATCTTTCAAATGTGTTAAAACCTTACGGTTATAGCAAGATTACATAATGAGCAACATTTTTTCAGTTTTGTAGTTGGCAAACAACTTTCTTCTTCTGAGGATACAAGTATACCAATGTTGATTTATCCACCAATTGGAATACAAATTCAAATAAAATTAGTATATCAAATTTGATCAACAACGTTAATCGACGATGATAAGTTAATTAATCAAGATTTCGTTAAAACACCCCTTGGTCAAAATAAATATTGGTAAGAGTCGTAAGACTATAAATACATTGATACATTTTAATAGCTCAATAGTGAATATAATATATCTCAATAATTCCACCAACGGCCAAGTTATTTTGAGGTTAAGAGTGAGCAGCTGTCACAACTAACCGCCAGTTTTATTAACTCTTAGCTCCAGTTTTACCAACCGATTGTTAACAGATAGCAAACTAACTTGTAATCATCTTTGGTTACGCATGCTATTTTCGTTACTCGACTTTTAGTTAAAGGATCAGCACTTGACTATGGTACGTAGGCCTAAATCTGACTCTTGGTGCCAAAATTACCAACATGGGAGTAGCTCTAACTGGTACTTTGAAGTTGTTATCACCATGGTAACCCATACTATTTGTTTCCACTAACTCTCAGAATCTCAGATAAAGACTAACTGGACTTGGTAATAAGTAATAATGGCACTTGGTCAAGTCTTAATTTGCTATGAGAGGTAAAAAATAACTTACATAACCAAGGATAAAAACAAGTTTATCTGCTAGCGGTCGGTTAGTAAAACCAGGTCTAAGACTGACTCCCCCCCCCCCCCCAAGAAGAAAATAATGTTGTACCGGTACAGTATTTATTCACCTTTGAATGGTGCCAACAAAACATAGACGAACCACCCAAGTCAAGTTTGAGCCTGATTTACGTTCTTTGTCGAGAAGTCATAAAACATGATCCAAATTTATTAGTATTGCTTTTCTTCTGATCTGCCATTATTTTCGAGATAAGGTTGTTTAAATATACATATGGTTGGACTATGGATTCATGACATTGATTAGGTAGAACTTCATGGCACGAGAAATTGATGAACTATGGCTTCAACAGAAATTGGTAGGGCCTAAATTGAAATAATTTGTAAATGGTGGAAAGGTTTATGATCTTTAAATACTAAGATTTGTATCCTTTGCCCTCACTTTAGAGGTATTCTAATTTTCAACTTTATTAAATACATGTCCGACCTTATTTCACCGTGACCATGAAGTAAACGGACCACGGACTTTTGATAGGCATGTAAGCTTTAACGCCGTGAACTCTCACGCCTGTAGTTTTTGAAATGTCCAGTGAATTTTTCGCATTTTGTTTATAAATATATCGGCTGGGTTCAGCCAATACAGAATTTGATCAAATACACTTATTGAACGTGTCGCATGATTGACTACGCAAACAACTGTGTTCGTCTCGAACGTTTGCCGTTCTTGTTGACTTCGTTTGGTTGGCTATTTAGTAACTAGCATCATTATTATAGAATCTCTGATATAAGTTTCTCGTTTATACATTTATTACATTTATAAGTTTTATATTTTGATTCCACCCATATGCTCCACATGTTGAATAGTTTCATTGTAATAAGTTTTTCACATTGATACATTTTTTTAGTCTGGTCCCGTGAAAAACGTATTACAGTGATTCCACTGTAATTGTGTGTAGTGTAAACCTATTCGATCACCTGACTTGTATCACCAATTAAATACGGTATTCTATAATACATTAGAATGAGATTTATAAAACTTAAAATAGAGACCAAACGTAGTTTCCTGATGCTATGTAAACGTACGGTATTGGCTGCATTCATAGAAAAACGAGAACAATGATTTTTCCAATCTGATCCATCACAATGTTCAGTAACGACCTTGAAGTTAAACGAAGAGTTTAAAATATGCCCTCGGTCGAAACCGGGAATCGTAACAGATTGACTTGTTCATCAGTTGATTGCATCATCAGCCCTCATAATTCACAGATTGGGGTTTAGATATTTTGATCAGTATTATATTGTTTAAAATAAATAAATATACTACTTCAGGTATATCTACTTAAATCAAGCTTCGACAATTAGTTGCCGTTCATATTTCGGTTTCAAACCGACTGGCGTATGTTTCAGCCAAGAGCAATTATTGAGAAGGCACTAGTATAAAATACATTTATTAGTATTAATCACTTTTCCAAACCGTCTTATAAAAAAACACAGTGAATGTAAGACGATAGATATAAATTATGAATAACGTTCAAACACTTGTAAAAATTCACTATAAGTCTGTTTTGGGACCGAGGCCGAGTGGTATAGTCTGTAATTCAGTTCTCAAACACAGAAACTCTCCGAGCACGCACATAACTGTCAGACAGGCAATGTTGAGTAACCACCACGAGAAGGCGGTGGGGAAATACGAGTTGTAATACCAACACGCGAACAAATGTAGCAGGTGGACGGTCGCAGCGAAGTCGAGGCAGAGCTTTGTACGTTGCACAACAAACCAAAGTCCCAGGGCACTGTAGAAAGAGAGAAAAAATACGTTGTGTTGAAGATGCGCAAAAGACACTGAAAAATTATTTCGTCAAACCATTTCAAAACAAATTATATTATTAGTAGGCCTAGACCCAGAATGGTATTCAAACGTTTGTCAACATACAAAATTTGTGTCGTATTCAAGAAAAACAACTTTCAGATTATACAATAATCTTATCAAAACTCAGTGACAGCTATGACTATCGATAACGTAACGGGATAAGCAACATGGCATAAGTCCTATCCTTTTAACATTGGACCGTTTTCACCATGATGGAATCAGCGCTTTCATGTACATTTCTGAGATTCGCAATTTCAAATCAAATCGTACGTATTAGGCTCGTATCTCAATGTATAGTATATAGTTGTATACTTGCATTGTTTCTGATCTTTCTCGTAGATGATGAGTAATTATCCAGTTATCAAATGGTGAATATAGCAGTAGGGCTCTTGACTAGGGGTTTAAATGCTTTTACAGACGTATTTTAAATTTAGATTGGCCAATTCAAATGGAATTTATTCCAATATTGATCAATGCAGTTGGGAAGAGCTGGATTCACAGATTGCATCACATCTATTACTTGTATAGATCAACATACAATACCAGCAAATTATCATAAAATTTCAAATTTGTGAGGCGGCATCCCTTTGATATACGCATGGTGCAAAAGGAAAATGCCATGTTGCTTATCCCGTAACGTTATTGATAGTCATAGGTGACAGGCAAGGGTTGGAATGTTTTGAAATCAAATGAATATTGGTACCGGTAACAGTAGAACCTCTTTAGTAAGTTTCTATTTAGTACATTTTTTTCCTTGGTCAGTTTTATTTTTTGATCCCATCCATATGCTCCTAGATGTTAGGCCTAAATAGTTTCTTTAGAAAGTTTTTCACTTTATTAAGTTTTTTCAGTGTGGTCCCCTGAAAAACGTACTAAAGAGGTTTCACTGTATATAAATAAGAGTAAATTCACTAACCCAGATAATGCATTCAGAACAAACGCTGCGATGACTAATTTGCCTCCGAAATCGCGGACATGTATTTCCTGCAACAAAAGAATATTGAGGAATAATTACAATATAGCATTAACCACAAATCTATTTTTAGACACATTTCCAACAGAAAATGACTGAAAACAGTCTACTTGATTATAATGAGTCATTAATAATAATAATAATAATAATAATAATAATAATAATAATAATAATAATAAATGTTTTTATTCTTCAATTGATCATATACATGATATAAGAAAGGTCAATACAAATATATAAATAAAATATAGAATGAAAAATATTGATACAATATAGCTAATATTTACAATAATAATAATAATTAACATAATGACTTATGCATGTCGAATATTCTGTTTACTTATTGATGATCGTTCAGAAATTCGTTTACAGAGTAAAAACATTTCCTAATAAAGTACATTTTCAATTTAATTTTAAAATCCTTATTTTCCTTCACTGATTTTAGTTCTAGAGGGAGATTATTCATCAATCTGATTCCATTTGATATCGGACTTTTATGTGCAATTTTGGTAAGTGATCTTAGGTCTTTATTTGTCCTAGTGCTATGATCATGTATTCTGTTACCTTCTATTGACATGTGTTCATGTTCTACAACAAATAATATTAAGTTGAACATATATAATGAAGGTACAGTCATAATTTTAAATTTTATAAATAGCGATTTACAGGAATCTTTGTAGAAAATACCGGGTGTAGTTTTTATGAATGAATTTTTATGAATTTTTATTACAATGAACATAATTAATTTGAAATACTCTTAGTGTAACCGCTGCTACGTGACGTCACCGAAGAGCTAATTGTGTAGGCCTACATATTATCTGTATTGAGCCTAATGACGCACTGTAAAGGTGCTACTAGTACTGTGTAATGCCATTTCCCTTAACTCTGCAGTGCTAGTAGCACCTTTAGAGTGCATCACTAGGCCCAATATGTCATTAATTATTGTCATTAAGATATAATCAATAGGTTAGGTTGAAGAACGGCCAACAGACCAAACCTCGCCTTTTTACATTGCATTCCAATGTTTAATGTAAATAAAATAATTATTATCATTATTTTTTCTCAGAAACTCCGAATTTTCTCGAATTGAGTTTATTGTGTTTATATATTTTTGTAGTGATCAATGGATTGTTTTTATCTAAAATTTTGAAACAAGTAAAGGAATTTCGAATTGTTCGTTTAGAATGAACCTTTTTATTATTATTTTAGTATTATGTTACAATTTGAATTACGGGCAATATGTTCAAGTTTGTGTAATATGTGATACAATGACGCATGCAATTGCATGTTCACTCATTATGTTCATCATGTTCACTCCATGTAGTATGTAAATACTTGCCTACAGACAAATCTCATTGGAGGTTTTGTGGGATATTTAGAAGCAGAGTTCCTTGTTTCATCATTTGTAGGCCTACTAAAAATGTGTGAATGAAAAAAAAAAAAAAAATATATATATATATATATATATATATATATATATATATATATATATATATATATATATATATATATATATATATATATATATATATATATATATATATATATTATTATTTGAATAATATGTGGGCCAGAACACAAATAACTCACGGTGATATTTTGACTTGTTCCTCTGATATTAGAACACTGATTCCCATCAGTATTTAAACCTAGACTCGACAAGAGTGGAAGATAAATATTTGTATATGTAATCCACGCCATTGATTTTGGCACCAATTTAATGGTGTAAGGTTTGAAGCTTAAAAATACTGTATCGTTCAATTAGACACAAATCTTAACCTACTAACCCTGAACATCACTAAAAAGCAACGAAAATCTAAAATAATATATGAGTTCAGCAAAAAGGTAAGTTACACATGGCAAATTTATCAGATCTATTTCGAAAGCGTTCTAGGCTTTATGGCGAAAGTTGTATGAGTTTCTATTGGCCTACATCCTAGCTGAGTATCGACATTTTAAAATCTGTTCAGAATAGAATAGAATATCTTTGTTGTGTCTCCTTTAATTGATGTGAAAACAGATATTGGACATATCAGAAATTACAAATGTCATATCAATAATCACAGTAAAAGAGTACAAGATTACAAAAATCAGTTTCAATGTTGTTGTACCAGACATCTCAACAAATCACTCTCACTCAGTTTGCAAATATTTCCATCATTGAGTAGGCCTATATGAGTCTTACACACGGGAGACATGGAGGCAAGACAAAATAATTGAGCTCTTCACCACTAGGTGTCTCATTCACCAAAGTAGTCAAATGGCCAAAATAACAAACATTAGCCATGTGATTACTGTAGCACAATGGATATGACAGCTGACTCCCAAGCCAAGGGATGTTTATCCCGCCTGAAACTTAATTTTTTCAAATTGGTTCATGGTCATGGTCAATTATTTGGAAAAAGCCAGGTTGCAGTCAGTAGGTTAGGTTTTTAAGGTTTGGTAGGTGTTTAAACCTCGAGTATACTGCTGACAGGCGGAACGGAGCTTATATATCGGGAGCTGGTGTCGGGTGCGCAGTGAGCTGGTGAGCAGTGAGAATTACAACTAAACTGTTTGCTTACTGACTCCCGTGAGTGAGACTCGGCCTAAAGTGTTTCCATGGCCTAACCTACCTGATACTTGAACAGATGGTCAAGAGAACGCGAAGATCCGACTAAAAGATCCATGAATGACATCCACAATCCGAGACCAACATACATGACACTTTGCATAGCTATAATTTGTGATATAATCAGAAAAGGGTCCCAGGTTGTGGAGTTTCGAAAATGACCTGTCATTTTCTTCATTTTGAAATAACGTAAACGCTAGTGTTGTTCTAGGCTAGGCCTAGCCTAGGATACACTCTGCACTAAGTTAGGTTAGGTTAACCAATGCGAGGCTGTAAATATGTTGTTCCTGCAGAGTTTAATTGATCAAATCCCATTCACACGCTAGGCTAGTTATAAAAATAAATTTACTGAATTTGTGTAAATACTTGATTTGATTATTAAAGCTGATTACACAAAGAAATCAAATTTAAGTAGGCCTTTAAAGTTTAAAGTGACGTTTCACGAAAAAAGTAACAGGTGATCAGTGACGGATGACGCAACGAAGTTCGAGATTCGAGATAAGGTTCGTCTTGTCTAGGTCTTGTCCAAAGAGCTTATAGGTCTTGTACTTTGGTCGTATACGCCCCTCTACTTCGCCATATTTGGTTCTTCTTTCACTGGCGTCAAAGTATGCGATCTGAATTCTATATCAAAATCTGTCATATATTATAATAATCCCAATTATTTCAAGATGCCACTATCGTGTGCTTTTCTTTCCTGTGATAATAAAGTTAGTAAAAATTGCAAGGACCCTGCACGCCGTGTTCACAGCTTCCATAAGTAAGTTCCTAGTTTCTTCAAACACGCCTAGGCCTAGCCATAGAATAAAGAGGTCTTCATTCTATGGCCTAGCACATTACTGAGTAGCTATACTTAATGGTAGGGCCATTGAGTTTATAGTGTTCAATGGTAGGACCTAGGCCTAGGCATTGAACCACTACAAATTCAATGCCTAGGCCTCGGACATTGAATCAATGTCTAGGCCTAACTAGGCTAGCCCTAGCCATTGCTACAAATTCAATGGCCTAGCCTGAGGCAATGCCTAGGCTAGGCCTAGGCCTAGTCCATTGAATTTGTAGTGTTATATCCTAGGCCTACATAAATTCCTTATGGGTTCACTAGGCCTACTTTATCTATGCCTAGGCCTATATAGCCCTAGGCTAGGCTATAACAGTGATCAGTTGGCTTGAATAGGGTACTTGAAGCTATTGTAAATAGGCCTATAAAAAATACAAATCCGTTGATAGGCCTAAGACTATAGCTTTGTAAAACATGTAGGCCTATCTTTGATCAGCTGATGATACTGGTAGTTTTTTAAACACAAACTTTGTTTTTACCCAATTCACAATTTACTTCACATATTTCTGTCTCAAAGCAGATTGGCATGGCCTACTAAATAATTACCCTGCATTTTTAGCTCACCCAAGATACTAGACATTATCACAATTTAGAATTCTTATACTACTAGGCGCAATTCCAAAGAACTGAAATTCACCAAGTCTAGCCCACATGGGCGTAACATTCTGTTTTTGTTGCAGATTTCCTCGGAGTCAACCAGACGTGTTTGAGAAGTGGGTATGTGCAATGCACAGAAAAGATTGGACACCAGGCCCAATCAGCGTGATTTGCTCGGATCATTTCCGTGCGGAAAACTTTGATGAAACGGGGCAAACTATCAGACTTCGTTCGGGCTCGGTACCAACGGAATTTTTACCGGCGTCGGAATTATATCAGGTTGGTTTTCATGCCCATAAAATTTGATCAGTATAATTTGAAACTGTTTTATGATTGGAATAAAGAATTTAGGCCTACCGGTACTAAATAGAACAAAAACAGAATGAAAATATTCCATGTTGTAGGCCCAACTTGTATTTTTGTACAACTAAGCATATTAACTCAATTTGTAGGCTATAGATTTCTTTTTGTAAATTGAATTTTGGGTTCAAAGTGAGAATAAAATATTTAAAAAATTTCAATATTTCCCAAAAGAAGATTTTGGACTAGGCTTGTGTATATGGTACTGTATCTTGACACAAATACTGTGTAGGTAGACCTAAATCTAGTTTTATTTCAATACATTTCATACCCTAGGGCAGAGGGCCTACAGTAATTGTTTTTATAAACTTGATAGTTTTAATATTTACTAGTCAAATTTATTGTGGCATTCATTCGACAATTGTCCCCAGAGAAACTGTAACCTTTTCTTTTATTCATGCGCTGTGAATCATCCCCCCCCCCCCTTCTACTGGTGCTCCTAGAGAGATGACTCAGAGTAGAGAATTTTGTTGTGAGGGCAGCAGAAAACCCAGTCAAACCAGGCTTCAGTCGAGTTTTGAGTGTGAGAGAGAGAGAGAGAGAGAGAGACAGAGACAGAGAGAGAGAGAGAGAGAGAGAGAGAGAGAGAGAGAGAGAGAGAGAGAGAGAGAGAGAGAGAGAGAGAGAGAGAGAGAGAGAGAGAGAGAGAGAGAGAGAGAGAGAGAGAGAGAGAGAGAGAGAGAGAGAGAGAGAGAGAGAGAGAGAGAGAGAGAGAGAGAGAGAGAGAGAGAGAGAGAGAGAGAGAGAGAGAGAGGAAGGACATGATTAAAAGAGATCATGTTATGTTTCTTGTTCTAAATAAAGTTTGGTTTATTATAACTTCCAAGTGTTTATTGAAATACCCCCCCCTTCCCCCCTTATTTCCACTACCAGTATGAGCGTAGTCAGGCAAGATGGAATATCGAGTTACAAAACCTTTTCGTTCACTCTTACTTCACTCTTATTACTTGTATTTCAATATTTTATTGTTAGTGAACAGAGAGATGAATAGGCCTACATTATAGAGCTTAGATACTGGTACTAGTAGAGGGCGCAAACTAGGGCGCTTACGAGGGTGCATAGATGATGCCAGCATGCTGGTGGCGTGGGGTCTGCGGGGGGGGGGGGGGGGGGGGGGGGGTAAGTCACGTGATATGTTGATACCAGCCTGACCGGGAATAATTCGTTACACGTTAGTTCCGAGTCGGACGAAATGATTGGCTTCATTTATACCGGCACATGCAGCGTAGTGGTTAACGCA
This sequence comes from Brachyptera risi, assembly GCA_964007535.1. Taxonomy (NCBI): domain Eukaryota; kingdom Metazoa; phylum Arthropoda; class Insecta; order Plecoptera; family Taeniopterygidae; genus Brachyptera; species Brachyptera risi. The sequence goes on from OZ023337.1 coordinate 30,750,708, forward strand.
TCAATTGGCTTCAGGTGATCCGGGCCAGGTGAAGGGGCATATCAGACCCGGTTTGATCCCTGCCACCGTCCATCACTACAGGTTTTTTTTTGTGGTTTTCCTGTTTAGTCTAGGCTTTTCAGAGATGATATCTTGCAGTAGAGCGTCATAATAAAATGTCCATGGTATACACATGTTACAGCGTCACATTTTGTTTCATGTAGCCAAGATTACGCTCTAGGACGACTCAAAATCGACTACTACCATCACAGGAACTCGTCAAGCCGGTTGATAGCGGCTGTCAAGAAATCACATCGTTCGAGTCACCTCGAATACGAGTACAACGAACACAGAAACTTCTCGAGCCAGTTGATAACAGCTGTCAGGAAGCCACATCTCTGGTGTCAACTCGAAAACTACCACGTTTACTACCATCACACAAACTTGTCAATCTAGGTGATCTAACCAATTCAGATGCAAAAACGTTGATTGCTCTTGAACATCGCTATAGTGCATGCCCGAGAAAAGTCGAGGTTGAATTGTGTGAGAAGAAGATGATGAATGATGAAGGAAAGGATGAAGCTAGAAGGATGGCAGTGAGAAAAAAGTTGAGGACAGCACACCAGCGAATACGACAACTTCGGAAGAAAGTGATCTCTCTGTATGAAGTCGTCGATGATCTTGAAAAAGATCTTCAGGTGTCGGGAGAGGCTGCCGAGTTGTTGAAGAAACATTTTCGTGGGCTTCGTTGGCTGTGACGTCCAGAATGTTACGGAACAAGATGGCTGCAAATCGTGTAATCCAAGCTACGATACGCTATCAACGTAAGTGCCGGTAGTAGTAGTAGTAGTAGTGTTAATTCCTTTAACCCTCCTTCGAGGAAATCGGTACACAATTTCAGTACGGTAGAACCTCTGATGAAAGTTTCTCGTTTGTATATTCATTACAAACATTTGTATTATATTTATTGTATTATTCATTATTCGTTTGTATTTTATAAGTTTTATTTTTTGATCCAACCCATATGCTCCACATGTTGAATAGTTTCATTAATAAGTTTTTCACGTTGATACATTTTTTTAGTCTGGTCCCTTGAAAAACGTCTAAAAGAGGTTCCACTGTATATAGATTGATTGGGTGTGTGATAGAAACTAGTGACCAAGAACTAGGCTTGAAGTTTCGTCTTCGGGAGAGTGTCAACCGTGTCCAAAAAAACTGTTCATCGATTTTCAACGTGTCAGAAAAAGTGTGTCAGTTCTCAACGGTGTCAGTTCTTGACTTTTTTCTTTCAGTTTCACTGTTAAGACTGTACGCGTCTATGTCGGGTTACTTTCCCTCCGAGGGTAGATTTTATACGGTACCAGGGCTTTCCAACTAGATATCTCAGAGGGCCATTTTTTCATGGGGAAATTTTAGGTGGGCCACAGGTAACTATCCGATAATTTTCATTATTTTTTTACCTGTTTTCAATATGGTGTGCCCATATGCAATCAAACATATTTTTGGTACACATATATTAAAGCTTCTTGAGACTGATTTTTTCAGATCAATATTAAATTACTTGAAATTGCACTTCTCGTCATTGTCTTTATTCAGGTATTTGTAACTGATATGGCGCACAGGGGGAGTGCACAACGATGCCAGATATATTCTCAATTTGACTACACATAATATTTGCATTGAATATTCAATTGCAGTGATTGTGGAGTTTACACGAATTTATGAGTGATGCAGAATTACAGAGATCATACCGCGGGCCATTTGAAATGGTCCCGCGGGCCGCCAGTTGGGAAGCCCTGCCTTATACTATTCATATCTAGAATATCGCACTGAGATAGGCCTACCGTTGGGATCTGACACAGCTTATTTTTCAAACACTCTTTTCTGACACATTTTGAAAGTGGTTAGGCTGGGCTATTCATCGAACTGGCAGTTTTCAACTTTACCCATTGTTAGATATATATTTTCATTTTGAAAAGCACAACTTTTAGTGCTGGAGTGAAAATACCCCCACCATCGGGAAAACTGAAACCAAAGTTGAAAACAAACACACATTGTAGTCTAAATGGTGAAATATTCTTGGCTCGGCAGTAGATGTTTTCGATCTTTCTTGTCAATGTTAAAATGGTGGTTTCAGGCCGTGGATCCATCTACCAGCTGCTTACAATGGCTCTTGGTTTGGAACAGGCGAGATAGAATGCCCTTGCGCATAGGTAAAAAAACAAACTTGGTTAATCTGAAATTCTACATACCGGTATTTCGAACTTGAAGTCGTTCCCTGGCTGAAGGTATAGGCATTTCAATGTTGATTAATATGATTAATTCGTAATTTGAACCAATACTTTGACCCTTCAATTGCTTTGGCACTGTTCTCGGACTGGATAATTTGAAATGGTACGAGTGATTTCCTTGAGTTGATCATTATTTTACCAATTTACACCGTTTTTATTTGACGCATAACAATAGGCCGAAACCAGCTGCCATGTTCACTGCCTTCCGAGTGCGCTCTGTCCTTGACGAGCACAGAGCACAAGATTTATGGTAGTTTGTCAGTCAGACTTGGGACGGCAGAGTGCCAATGGAAGCGGGCTATAATATTTATATATAATATATGGGCCTATAATATACATAACATGATATATTTATAATTGATGAGCGTAGCGAAGTCTCCATCCCACTCTTATAGGGCTTTGTCTGTGTGTTTTTTTTTTTTTTTTTTTTTTTTTTGTAAGCACTCCACAGGTCACAAGGGTTGACTGATCAACATGAAACTTTTTTTGTATACGCAAACTCATCCAACTTAGAACTGTATAGTTTTTGGAATGAATCGATCGTACCAATTTTGAGAAAAATCATCTCCAAGTTTCTAAAAACCCCATAAGATTTGGCTAGGCAGAAAATGTTGGAAAATAAAATCTCTCCAAATGGGATGAAATTTTTTCTAAATGTGTATACATAGATTTTACACATTTTCACGATCTTGTATGCAATTCCAATCAGCCGTTTTGAAGAAAAAAAATAAAATAACTGATAATATTCATAAAATAAATCATACAAATTGTGACAGAATCAAGTTGTCGAGATTCACTGCTTTCTAGATTCAAGAGTTGACCAACAATGAAGTATTTTTTATTTGCGTCAAGGTGTGTAGAATACCAGAGTCAATTAAGAAAAGGAGATTAGAACTACTTTAACGACTTTTATAGCTTATTCAGATATCAAGGTGTGTAGAATACCAGAGTCGATAAAGTAGCAAGGGTAGAACTACTTCAAGGACTTTTATACCTTATTCAGATATCTCGCTCATCTTACAACGCATATTTCGCGTTTGACTAGTCTGAGAAAATATATTTTTGACCGAGTTCGAGTCTTGAACTCGACTCAATCTCGAACAAAAATTTCGAGGCTTGCACAGCCCCACCACACTGATTTGTAATATTGACTATATTTTGTAACCCTCACTTCTAATTAATTGAATGTTCATATTCTCATGGGTAAGATTAGGTGTAAGAACAGTTATCTGACTGAACCTCGCCCTTTCTGAATGTACCAACTTATTACACATGGTGAATAAAGACTTTCTATTATTACTATTTTTATTACTATTGTGACAAATCACCCATAGACTAGTTGCCATCAAAGAGGTGGTATGGCTGAGGCACCGCTTCAGAAACTGAAGTCACCGCTGGGCGTGGGTTCGAATCCCGCATAAGGCATGGGTTTTTGTAAATGTCCTATCACTAATCATCACTTCATAGTTTCATTATCACATGCTCATTCGTACCCCCGTATAACCTAGCTGTTGGTGGGGTCGTTAAGCAAACAATAATCATCACAGAGGTGGTATGTGTGGTGTGAGAGAGGGGAAGGAGGAAGGGTGTTGATAAATACAAAAACAACAATTTTGTTTCACCTTGAATTTTCATTCTTGCGTGCCCTTGAAATTTGATTTACCAAAGGTTTACTGTGTATACTTGACTTGAAACCAATTTGAAACTTGATATTTAATAGGGCCCACTTTTTCTTTTCGAACTCAAAAACTCAGATCTTGTGAATTTCTCTCAAACTCGCGCAGCTTGATAAAAAAAACACATGTCGTAGCCATTTTCTTTAGTGTGGTGAATTCAGTTTGCTGATCTAAACAATCTCTCATTGTACGTTTATTTTCTGTTGCAGATTCTACCGCAATCGTTACAGCTGGCAAGTTCCACGCAGGCCTGACATTGGCTGACTTCAGCTTCCAATCAGCAGTTGATAGCTTCATTCCTTGGTAAGAATCCTGGCTAAGATTTAATATCTGTCTAATGGCTAGCTACATTAATTATTATTATTAGATGAGTGTAGCAGTCTCCATCCCACTCTTATAGAGCTTTGTCTGTGTTTTTTTTTCCTTTTGTGAGCACTCCATAGGTCGCAGGGTTTGACTGATCGACATGAAATTTTTTTTGTACGAGCAAACTCATCCAACTTGGAACTGTATAGCTTTTGGGATGAATCAGTTCAACCAATTTCAAGATATCTCAAAATTTCTAAAAACTCCTTGAGATTGGGCTGGGCAAGAAAATTTCAAACATAAGTTATCCAAAAAAATTAAAATTTTCCCTGAATGTGAACACAATAATAATACACATTTTCAAGATTTTGTGTGCATTTTGGACCAGCCGTTCTGAAGAAGATGATGTAATGAATGGTTTTTATTCGACAAGTAGATACAAAATTATTGCAGAACCATTGCTCTTTCACTGCTTTGTGGATTCAATATTCACCAAATTTTTCATTGGATTCAAGGTGTGTAGAGTTTTCAATTATACCGAAGTCGATCAAGTGGGCCTAGAGATGGGCAATTAACCGAGATTTTGACCAAAAGTTGGTCAACATTTTTTTTTACGTTCATTTATTTTCCAACATAACTTGTGGCATAGACTGGCAAAACATAATGCTGTGGAACTAATTCCATATCGTAATTACTCACTAATTCAACCAATTTAATTTTTACAGTATGTTAATTATGGCATAGTCAGATTGTGAGACAAATTTTTGTATGACTGTCCATACGTCGCCTCCCAACAGCTAGGTTTAAGAACACGTTCAATTAAATTTTAGTTTTTGGGCCCCTAGTTTCTGCATTTTTTATGACTTGAAGAGTTATTCTGTGTTTTCTTTGGCCACTTACTAATGGCAATAGGACACTAATAGGAAGATACCGAGGACATTTCGTTGCCTTGGTATTTATTTGTCCTATATCCATTTTTCGTATTTTTGGAGTAGGATGCTGTATACTATATTCCAGAGATTAGCAAGCCAAATCAACTGGATGTAGGACACGAAATCATTTGATATAACATGCAAGAATCACCTGATTCACAAAGAATGACGGATATAGGGCAACCAGCCCTGGAAAATATTATAGAATATTCAACTCCGAAAATCCGAAAAATGGATATAGGACAAATTAATACCAAGGCAGCGATTTACGTATAGGCCTACAGCTTCAGGATTAATGCCCATATGACTATTTGACACACACTTTTTTTATTATCAATACTTCAATAATCTTGTACAATTTTACATCGATGGACATGGTAAATCAAACTTATAAAATTGTATCACCAGTATAAAATGTAGAGCAAATTGGCAACAAACGTGAGTTGAACTTATTATTTTGTACCGTATGGTATAATATATTTATATTCAAATAGCTTATAGTGTAGAGGAGAGAGTGACACTGAAGATGTTAATGAGATTTGTCAGTAAGGTTTTTCATTAGGCCTACAATGTCTTGAAATTTGAAAAATTCCCATGAGAATAACATCTAGGGAAACAATTTTTTTCTATATGCCTTGAAGTTGAAGAAGAAAAAAAGATTTTGACCAAAAAATTCTGTGGTCAAAATCTTTGCGGTCAATTGACCAGTCAAAATCTAGATTTTGACCGGTCAATTGACTGATTACCCATCTCTACAAGTATCCCTGTTATATTTGTATTGGGTTTAACGATGCAATATACTTATGACTACGATGTATTGGCGTCAGTGAATGATATATGAGATGATGAAATGCAAGGTCATTTTATTAGGTGCTTTTGGATAGTGAGAAGGAGTTGGTCGAGGCCTGTTGTAGTATTGACCTGAATGACAGGGAAACCACGAAAGAGCCCTGTCTTTATAGTCGACCATCGCGGGAATCGAACCCCCGGCGTTCTAAATCACGGTTCAGTGGGCTAGCTACTTGACCACTCATCCCAGTTTATATTTTCACAGCTGAGCTATTTTCAGGGAATAATCATGACTTTCCAGGTCAAGGTTCACTATGAGAAACACTACTAAGTCTTTCAAAAGTAATAAATCTCTCAAGCCTAGCGACATTTTGTAATTACTCAAGTTTTCAAAGTTATTCAGTTGGTATGTGACCTCCTCTCGTGGATATGAGTATACCGTCGTATTGGGGAACAAAAGTCAACACTATTTGTTCCTAAATTTTTCTTCGACTGCTAACTAATCAATGGGAAGACTACATTACAAACTCATTTCCTATTGTTGCAGGTTGTCCCAGCTGTTGGACACAAGTGGATGAGCGCACTCGTCCCAGCCTGCCGTACAAGACACGCCATGCCGTTGACTTCAGAATCTATCGCTGTGACTTCAGCCAGGCAAGCAAGCAGCAGGTCGAGTCAGCTTGCTGTGTTTTGATTGGAACATGAATGGATTGAGACAAGAGTAATAATGATGCGTAAACAAATATATTGTGATTGCATGATTTATTGAAACAACTTGTACAGAACAATTAATAAATTGATAATAAGTTACAACGACATTATGATGTGTTCTCTCTTGAGATGATCCTGTGGCTCCCAGTACCCCAGTGCAGCCCGCAAGGGAGGGGTGAGAGAGACGTGGAGGGGGAAGCTTGACCTTGAACTCTTGCATGCAAGAGCGGCTCATGTAACTTCCGAGAAAGCTACGTAAGTCTCTCGCACCGTCGAATACAAGGTCTCACCACATGCCCTCCAGCAAATCTTAGATAGTGATTGGACACATGACAATGTACCCTTGAATGCAAGACAGGCTTATGCGAGTCTATCTTACACGCAAGAGTAGAAGGTCTCGTCCAGGAGCCATCCAGACCGTCTCCCCCACCCCAGCAAGCCTTTTATCCACATGCTCGGGTGTTGCATCCATTGCTTTAGCTCGAGGAGATGCCTTTCCTGTCGTGGAGCTTTAATCAACTTGGTTTGAGACAACAGGGCTGATCAGACCACACTAGGCTGGCCTACCCGGCTCAGGGATCATTTTACAATAGGCTGAATCTCACCGGGGTGCGGGCTGCACTGGGGACAGTTTACCCACATGCCGGTGCATTACCTGCTACCACGTAGTCAAGGAGTGAGTCTTCAAGGTAAACTGCAGCCTGTAAACAAAAAAGTGGTAAAATTATTGCAAATAACTTGCTTCAAATTCAATTAATTACAAAAATTTCACTAGATTCTCCTTTGCAAAGAGTTACCTCGTGTGCACACCAAATTTGAGACAGATCAAATTTTGAAAAGAGAAAATTTTCAAAGTCATTTTTTGCTCTAAAATCTTAAAATTCAACTCGATTTTGAAACTGAGACCTGATTTGTGTTATAAATTGATCACTTTACACACATACGTACAGAACTAAGAAATTGAACACAAAATTTCAAGTCACAAAAAAATGCCAAAATGATAAGGGACACTAGTTTTCGACCTTTCGAAATTAATTTCTATGAATTGGTGAGACCTACAATGTTCTAGTATTTTTTTATGAGTATAGCTTCAGGATATTCAAATCATCGGCAAATTTCGCCAAGCTCGCTTTAGCCGTTTCCAAGAAAAAAGTGTGGGAATTATCAAAATACAGCTATTTTCAGTGGATTATCAGAACAGACTTTCAAAATGAAGACATTTCCAGAAATAAGTTTAGATATTCGGAGGTAGGAATTGATTCCAAGGTGGAAAATATTTATTTTGTGAATTTTAAACCAAAATTTACATCAGAAATCAAATTTGAAGAAAAGTGAAAAAAATCTTGAATTTTCATTTGGCTCAAATTTTGTAGAGTGATGGAAGGACATTCGAAAGAGTTGAATCTGTTTGAATTTCACCAAAAAATAGAAAATTCAAGTAATTACAAGGATTCTTAAATTCTATATGGGCCCCTTATGATAAATATACCAAGTCAATTTTTGCTCTAAAATCTTTAAATTCAACTCAATTTCGAAACTGAGACCTGATTTGTGTTCTCATTTGATCACTCTACACATACATAACTACAGAATTGAGAAATTGAACAAAAACTTTCAAATCACAAGAAAAAAATGCCAAAATGATAAGGGTAGTGGACACTAGTTTTTGACCTTTCGCAATTAATTTCTATGAACTGGAGAGACGTATGACGTTCTAGTATTTTTTTATGAGTATGAATTCAGGATTTCTAAATCGTTGGCAAAATTCGCTACACTCACCCCAGCCATTTCCGAGAAAAACGTGTCAGATTTACCGAAAAAAGCACATTTTCAAGCGAATTTCAGAACAGACGTTTATAAGATCGATGATTACACAATTTTGTTTGGATATTCAGATATAGGAATCAATTCTAATGAAGAAAATATTTTTTTGGAAATTTCAAAACCAAAATTGAAGTCAGAAATCAAATTTGAAAAAAGTGGAAAAAATTAATCGTAAATTTTGATTTCGCTAAAATTTTGTGGGGCGACAAAATGACATTCAAAAAAGACAAATATGAAAGAATTCCACCCCAAAAAAATTTCTCAAGTAATAACAAGCATTCTAAAATTCTATATATAGGCCCCTATATGACAAATATACCAAGTCTATTTTTAATCCAGAATCTTTAAATTCGACTCAATTTTGAAACTGAGACCTGATTTGTGTTATCATTTGATCACTCTACATATACATAACTATAGAATTGAGAAATTGAACGAAAACTTTCAAGTCACAAAAAAAAATTGCCAAAATGACACTAGTTTTTGACCTTTCGCAATTAATTTCCATGAACTGGAGAGACGTATGACGTTCTAGTATTTTTTTATGAGTACGACTTCAGGATTTCTAAATCGTTGGCAAAATTCGCTACGCTCACCTCAGCCATTTCCGAGAAAAACGTGTCAGATTTACCGAAAAAAGCACATTTCAAGCGAATTTCAGAACAGAGTTTTGAAAGATTGATAACACAATTATGTTTAGATATTCAGATATAGGAATCAATTCTGAGGTGGAAAATATTTTATGGTAGATTTTAAAACCAAAATTAAAGTCAGAAATCAAATTTGAAAAAACGGAAAAAAATAATCGTAAATTTTGATTTTGCTAAAATTTTGTGGGGCGACGGAAAGACATTCGAAAGAGCTAAATCTTTTGAAATTTTCAAGAAAAAAAATCTTTCCGGATTAATATAAGGATTCTAAAATTCTATATAGGCCAATTACATGAAAACTATTCCAAGTCATTTTTGATTCTAAAATGTTTAAATTCAACTCAATTTTGAAACTGAGACCTGATCTGTGTTCTAATTTGCCCACTCTCCACATACATAACTACAGAATTGAGAAATTGAACAAAAACTTTCAAGTCACAAAAATAAATTGCCAAAACGTTTTTTTTTGCCAAACATAAATTGCCAAACCTTTCGCAATTAATTTCTATGAACTGGAGTCGTATGATGTTCTAGTATTTCTTTATGAGTATAATTTCAAGATCTTTAAATCATCAGCAAATTTTGCTGGCTCGCTCCAGCCGTTTCCAAAAAAAAGTATGTGAATGACTAAAAAACGGTCATTTTCAGTCAATTCTAAGAATGAACTTTTAAAATAATGATACAGTAAACCCTCCTTAATCCGAAATTCAAGGGACCCCAAAAAGTGATTTCGATTTATAAAAATTAGGATTAACCAAAAAACTCCTTTTCGACGAAAATCATCACACTTCCCGGTTAGAATTGAAGCAATCTCGCATTGAGCGCGAGAGAAAGCTAGATGCCACATGTGCAAGGAACCGAATCACTGATCGTGTGTATTCGGCTATCTTCGACAGCAAACGAACGTTAGATGGCCAGCTTCCATTGGCGCTCAGCCGTTCTCCGGGCTTACCGCTCATCAAGGACAGACAGAGCGGCCAAAGACCTTAGTATCTAACCTAACGAAGTTAGATACTAAGGTCTTTGGAGCGGCCCGAGCGCACTCGGAGTCGGATGACGTATTCAGTGGCAGCGAACAGCTGAGCTGGCTTTGGTCTATTGTTACGCATCAGATAAAAAGGATGGAATTTACGAAAATAATTATCAATTCAAGGAATTCACTCGATCTATTTTAGATTATCCAATCCGAAAACAGTGCTAAAGCAATTGAGGGGTTGAAATATTAGTTCGAATTACGGAATAGCTGGAATTCGGATTAACCATATTCATTAACATTGAAATGCCTATACCTTCAGCCGGGGACTGACTTCAATTCGAAATATGTCAAATTTCGGATTAACCGAGTTTGGATTAACGAGGGTTTACTTTAGCCTATATATGGAATAATGTTCAGATATTCAGATGAAGGAAATGATTTTGAGGAAGACATTTTTTTGGGGGGGGGAATTTTTATACCAAAATTGAAGTCAGAATCAAGTTTGGAAAAAGGGAGAAAAGTGATTGAAAATTTTGATTTGCTAAAACTTTGTGGGCCGACAAAATGACATTCAAAAGAGTTGAATCTGTTGGAATTTCATCAACAAAAAAAATCTTTACAAGTAATTACAAGGATTCTAAAATTCTATAGCCTCCTATATCACAAATATACCAAGTTTAATTTTGCTCTAAAATCTTCAAATCAAACTCAATTTTGAAACTGAGACCTGTTTTGTGTTCTAAATCAATAATAAATTGAAGCAAAATGTTGTTTCTGAATCTGTTTGTGAAAATTTGATTACTCTACACATACATTACTAGAGAACTGAGAAATTGAACAAAGAATATCAAGTCATACAAAAAAAAATGCCAAAATGGAAGGGTAGGGTGCACACTAGTTTTTGACTTTTTGCAATTAATTTAGCTACAAACTGGTGAGACTTACGATGTTTTAGTATTTTTTCACGAGTATAACTTCAGGATCTCTAAATCATTATCAAATTTCTCCATGCTCGCCCTAGACATTTCCAAGAAAAAAGTGGCTCAAAAACTTTGTGTGTCCATCTACTTTGATTAAAAATGAAAGTAGACCTACACACAAAGTTTTTGAGCTTTGAGAAATATTTTCTATGAACTGGTGAGGGATCGGATGTTCTAGTACTTCTTCACGAGTTCAACTTCATGGTCTCTTTCGTCTCTCTGTCGAGCATCATTAGGATCGCCCTGGATGTTTCAGACAAAAACGTCACCGAGTTTCTGAGAAACTGCAATTGAAGTATTTGTAGAAAATTTAAGTTGAATCGCGAGTTCGAACTCGAAGTAAGCATTTGAAGCTGAACTTTCACTCGGGTAGGCCTATAAAAATATCTGTTTTCCCCCATATCAGTATTTTGATATCTCATACCACTCAGAAGTCAACACTAAAATACTGATATTTGCTAAATGTCGACTCTGATGTGATATCGATGTCAAGCTTGAGCGAACGTAGATTCACGCGATTAAACTCACCAGTCTATTGTTGTCTTGGAATTTGTCCGTTTCTCATCTCCACGTCGTAATCTCCACGTCGTTGATACATGCGCCATCCTCCGAGTCCCCTCCCTCACGTCTTCTCCGTCCTTGATCTGCGTTATCCTCGTTGTAGCTGTGCCTCACTACCTGCATATAAATTATAAATGAATTTATAAATTAGTAAGGATGATACTGGATTTGCGTTCAGTTTTTATTTTCCATACCAGAAACAGAATATTACTAGGAGCCTACATCCGTACCATACCACTGACACTGAGTAGGCCTGTGACGCAGACCCTAATTACAAACACAAAATGTATTCCTATAGGCCTATCAATACATGTACAGTGAAACTTCTTTTATACGTTTTTCAGGGGACCAGATTTAAAAAAAATGTAAATTAACGTGAAAAACTTATTAATGAAACTATTTGACATGTGGAACATATGGTTGGATCAAAATACAAAACTTATGAATGCAATAAAATGTATAAACAAGAAACTAATAACATAGGTTCTACTGTATAAATATATTTATTTATTTATTCATCTATTTATTAGGGTTCATTTGATTAATTCAAAGCACCAACATAGGATTCGTCATAAGCTGGGCTGGAGCTACGCTAAAATTGAAGTTGAACAATTATATCAGGTGATACGATAAATAGAAAAGAAAATAGGGATCACGGTCAAAGTTGAAACTAGAAAGGTAATGGCTACTGATAAACTCATTGATGCTGTAGAATGGATTTAATAGGAGATATTTTTTTAAAGAACTGTGAGAAATATTCCAAGTGGGCAGGATTCAATGATGTAAGAGGTTAGGTTATTGCATAAAGTGGTGCAAAGATAGTAAGGGGTAGGCCTACTGGTAAGAGAAGTGATTGTGAGATCTAACATGAATGGACTAGCTGCTTCTAGTTGGGTTGGTGTGAACGGTGGAATAGTTCAGGATGGGAGCGAATCAAGAACAGGGTGCTAGAATCAGGGTGGAGGTCAGTTTTGATAACATCACGTCAATGAAATATTGTCGACATGAGCTGCATAAAGTAATACCTACAATTATGCGTAGGGCTGAAATGAATATCAATTGATAATCAATAAAACCAATGAATAATATTTAATCAATAAATATTTCCACGATGGAAAAAATATTCACCAGTCTTGTTTAGATCTCTTTGCTCTGCGCTTCGCCCTCCTATTTCCATTTCTGTTCTTCTGTCTCCTGGCCTCTTCTTCTTTCTTCGATCAAGTCTTCTCTCTTCTTCTTTCTCCATATTTTCTCGTCGTCTCCTCCGTCCCTCTCCCTCAACTCGACGAATGTCTTCTGTTTCCATAGAGCATCATATACGTGACGTCCATCCGATGGTAGCATATTCCACGTATCGTTACGCTGTTCTCACTTGCTATATAACAGAGTAAGGAAATAATATTAATTCCAGAGTTTTAGTGATTGACTCCCTTGCCAAACAAATGCATAATAATGATAATCTTCATTCAATAGATTGTTAATACATGGCCATAGGTTCTGGTATGGCCACTGTAGGTCTAAAATGTTTGGCTCAACTTCTTTATTCCAAACTGTTTAACTCTCACAGAATTGAATATATCAAACAATGAACGTTGCATCAAGAGCCAACTGATAATTATGTATAATAGTTGATTATTAGATGAGGTACGAAAATAAAATACGTAACCAAGGGTGATAACACGTTAATGAGTTAGGTAATTATTGCATTTAATTCACTAATCATCAGTTGATAAAACCGGCTCAAACTGGTGAAAATTGTAGGTTAAGAATAGCAAACCGGAAAGTTTGACTAGAAGCAGGTTCACATTGAGTTGAATAGGTATCAAAATAGCGGTATAAGTTTGTAATGTCATGCGTGTTGGAAAACCTATCGTTCAGTGCATCAAAAACAGCACTTTTTTAATGCTCAATTTTCTGTGCTCAACTTGAATTTACTTCCAGTACAAAATTTGCTCGAGAGCTTATTACAAATAACCTAATTGGCAATTTCTGAAAATAAACATCCACTGCATAAGTCGTAATAGATAACAAGCACAATGTCATTTAATGATATTTGTATGTTAGTAAAATTTTGTGTTGTTTTAAAATTACAAAAAAGATTTCCAAAACATAATCAATCATACTTTTCACTCGAGATAGAGGAAATCAATATATGCATCGACATTAGAAGAAAGAAATACTGGTACGCAAAAAAATTACGTGATTGCCAAAATGTTTCAGTAGAAAGCTAATCAAGTGTTGATGAAAAAGTGAAATTCCACTGAGACAGATGACCGTAGGCCCTACAGTAAATTTTCTATTCAATAGAAATGTGTAAAATGTACCGTGCAGTCAATAAGCAAATTAACTGTCACCCTGGGTTACGTAGGAACATTGACACAAAGCGCATGTGACCTGCGTCAATGCCTGCGTGCTCTGGTGTGTAGTAATGTCACAGAGCAGGAGTTTGTATTGTTGTTGATTATTGGTTATTTCTTTGTTGTTATTGTTTGTTGTTGCTCTAAGATAGGCCCCTCCTTCCCACTTTCCTTCGCATTACCCATAAAAACCTTCATCTCATCATCCCATCATCTCAATTATCATCCATTCGACGCTAATAGATCTTAGTATATAAAAAAAAGAACTCAGTTAGGTCTGTAGGCCTGTAGGTCTGTTAGGTCTGCAATGTCTGTAGGCCTGTTAGGTCTGCAATGTCTGTACCAGCACTGCTTTCTTTCAACGCCGACTGATATCGATAATATAATGCTCATGGTGTTTCACAATAACAGAAATCAAATACAATATAATTTTATTTACTTATTCATATCTAGGGCGTACCTGACATTCCAGATCACGGTCTCAAAATTCATGGTGTCAACATAGGTTATGGTTATGGTTCTGGTTATAGGTTATGGTCTCAGGTCTCACATGACCTGGCTGTGGCATGAGTGCTTACTGCTTAGCACATGTTGTTGGCATTGGACAGGAAAGATCAGCCAGTACTTGACTGCTATTGGTCAACGGGTAAAAGTGTCGCCCAATCAGAATAGAGTTAGACTGTTGGTGTTTAAATATTTAGGCATTCCCCTTGTAGATAGACTACCAGTTATGCAGTATAGATAAATACACCATAGATAGATATTATTGATAATTTATAAGGAAATTATACTCAAGTAGTTAAAGGTAGTATTATGAAAGCTATTTTGCAAAGTTCAGTTCCAGGACCAGAACATAATATGTAGGCTTATTTACCAGTTGAAGATGTTGTGTAATACATTTTCTTAGATTGCTCAAAATGTTTTGGAAGTACTGAATTTCTTAATGATTTCTTTAAAAAATATTGGGTCTATGTATACTTAGAGATTGGAATGGAATCTATTTTGTGAATAATTTCATTGTTATTGCTATTTTAGTTCATGCTACGAACTCTATTGATATTGAGCTATGCAATAAGGTGATTATATTCCGTCAAGTTTATGTACACGGAACTTGAATACCATTCCCATTATTTTTTCTATCATCCCTATTCCTATCTATTATTATTAACTTATATTGAATCAATTGGTATTATTTTTTTCCAATTAGAACCTATAATTTCAACTTTGTACAGAATGATATTGTTCATAAAATTAATTCTTGAAAAATTGTTTAGTTTTCATTGTCTTCATAAACTTGGGAAATAATAGGAGAAACTGAAGGTAGGTATTGGGTAGTGATATAGCTATGATATATTGAAATAAACTCTTTATTAATAGAAATGCAATAGCAATTTCATTTTTATTACTAATCATTGAAAACACCAGCTTTTTCAAAATATTTCAACAATTTTTGGTAGACTTCTCTGAACTTTGATGATGAATACAATGGTTCAAATTCAGACGAATCTTCCTGTTTTTTCCCGTTGCCCTCCATTGATATCTGATTGAAATCAGCCACAGCGTTCGGTTCGGCCAACGCCAGCGCAAGCACAGTACCAGCCGACATCAAACCATACAAGTGCTTCTCTTCCATTTTCAATCGAAACTTTTCGAAAGTGCCAATATCTTTCAATTCTGAGATGTCGACTTCGAAACGCTCGAGCACGTTACGAAATTCGCTATAATACGTGTTTAACAAATCGCCCCATCGTTCTTCTCGCACTTTATCGTCGAGACTCGTAGCGAAGAAACACTGCAAGTCGATTGTCGGCGACGTGTATTTCGTTTCTTGGAAATCGACAAACTTCACGTCGACTACTTGATTGTTGTCGTAGCGAAACATGATGTTGTTGATCCAGAGATCTCCGTGATTCAAAACAAACGTCTCGTCGGCTTTCGGTGTCATGAAGTTGATTAGTTTGTCGGTTGTTAAAGTGTTTCGTACTTTATCTGCGTAATGTTCGTATCCTGGCCACTTTTCAATCTGAAAGAGAGAAACGTTTCTTAGAAGACAGCTGCTATAACGATCATCAAAGGGAGACAGTTTAACAATAATATGAATAATATTATTTAATAAAAGTAGTTTCTGTAATTTAATTGTATTTTATGTGGATAACCAAGCTGGATCCCAGTGGTCAATCGCGTAACGTGAATAATCCACAAATAAAGTTGTTAATCCCTTGACAGTGAATTATTATAACAAAAATTAATATCCTCACATGAGATTGATAAAAATATTTTGAGAAAATTCAATTTTCCAATGGTTTTTCTAAAAATTATAATTTTGGGTCTACTGAATCATATTCACAAACAAATATATAGATTTATTGTTCAATTAATTTAAGATATAAGTAGATAACTATTTTATAATGATAGTGACAAATTACTATTTAATGAAATTTGTTATCATTAAAATCATTATTGGAAATTATAATTGGTATTATAGAGCATGTATAATGGTAATTAAACTTGGGAACAGTCTTTTAGTAGCTCGTTAAAGACTCCACTAGGCAAATTAATTGATTGGCTGTTGATTAATCAACAATGGTAACCAAGAGAGAAACTTATCAGTTTATTGGAAAACCTAGCCTTAGTCATAAGTGGCATTCCTTTATAAAATTGGTTGAAAACACATTGAAAAGAGAAAAACATATCACAATATTTCAGTGGGAGAGTCTTGCTTTTATCAGATGAAATTAACAAATTAAAAACTGGATAGAATAGGGAAAAATAGAAGAACAGAAATAACAAAGTCAGGCAGTATTTGACAGAACACTGCTTCAAAACTATTGCTAGCTAAAATGCACACAAAATGGAAGAAACTATTCTCATTGCAATGAGATTTAATTGGCGATTTGCTATTTTCACCATGATCGGTATTCATTGACTTAGTATTGATTATGAAAAAGAAAATCATCGCTTATTCAATTAAGTTTCGATAATGATTTTAAAATAGTTGATAATCCAATTTTAATTGAGAGATAATTAGCATATTACCTTGTCAACACCCTCGATTACATATGTCATATTTGTACCTTGATGAAAAATTAACTGATCAATACTTAATTATCAGTTAGTATTTAACTAGTTCTCAAAAAAGTCAGTTACAAAAGTACAAACTATGAGAATTATTTCAATTTTTCATCAGTCGTAATGATTGACTGTTTGTTGGATTTTACCACAGCCTTCTGGATTGGATAGTTGCACCACGATATAGTAATTCCAAGCTATTTAAGTTGCTCCAACTCGGTTCTTGAGAGTGAAATATTTCCAGGGTCAGTTCCCAAGTCCAGGGTCTCAAATTGCCTGTAGCGCAACCATCGCTTTTATATCAAACTATATAAAACAACAATACTCCACAATGCTATTATACACGGCTCAGTTGTGCATTTGTTTTTACGAAAATTATAGATTTTGTAAGTTCAGCAATGCCACCGGTACCGTAGCCTACTACTCTTATCTACATCTAGTTCGCAAAGGAATCCGCTAAATCGCGACAGGCAATTAGGACCTTTGGCTCTGAACTGACCGCAAGAAACCACAAACACCTTCTATGTTATCAGTATGGGAGTTAAAACACCTTTTTTATATTATTGATGAGCGTAGCGAAGTCTCCATCCCACTCTTATAGGGCTTTGTCTGTGTGTTTTTTTTTTTTTTTTTTTTGTTTTTGTTTGTAAGCACTCCACAGGTCGCAAGGGTTGACTGATCAACATGAAACTTTTTTTGTACACCCAAACTCATCCAACTTAGAACTGTATAGTTTTTGGGAAGAATCGGTCAGACCGATTTTGAGAATCATCATCTCAAAGTTTCTAAAAACCCCATAAGATTTGGCTGGGCGGAAAATGTTGAAAAATAAAATCTTTCCAAATGGGATGAAATTTTCTCTAAATGTGTATACATGGATTTTATACATTATTACGATTTTTTAAGCAATTCTGATCAGTCGTTTTGGAGAAAAAAAATAAAATGACTGATAATATTCATAAAATATATCATAAAAATTATGACAGAATTAAGTTGTCGAGATTCACTGCTTTCTAGATTCAAGAGTTGACCAACAATGAAGTATTTTTTATATGCGTCAAGGTGTGTAGAATACCAGAGTCAATGAAGTGGCAAGAGTAGAACTTCTTTAACGACTTTTATAGCTTATTCAGATATCAAGGTGTGTAGAATACCAAAGTCGATAAAGTAGCAAGGGTAAAACTATTTCAAGGACTTTTATACCTTATTGAGATATCTCGCTCATCTTACAACGCATATTTCGCGTTTGACTAGTGATAAAATAGGTTGGTGTCACTACATCGTAGTAGTAGTAGTATATTCAGGATGAGATAGTCTCTTCTTATATAACAAGATCCTTACTGCTACTACAACTTGAAATAACATCCTAGAAACAGCCAGCTCCAAGAGACTAGGACTTTGATTGGATATTGTTCACTAGGAGAGCTAAATACCATGACAATACGAGATGATAACAGTCACGGTCTCTTAGAACGTAGCAATGTGACCTGTTTTGAGCTCTCCTCAAGAGCAGTGCTAGGATTTTGTGCTCACAACAATGGAAATAGACAAATACTGGACATGTTGCTATGGTACTTGGATCTACATGTGAATGAAAACCAATCAAAATCATTAGTCTCCTGAAGCTAGCTGGTCCTAGGATGTTATTTTAAGTGGTAGTTGCGGTAAGGGTCTAGAATGAGAATGACCTGAATAAAGAAGGCTGTAGATGTACCGAAAATGATCTTCAAAACAAAATTTAAAAATTGGAGTAAAATCAAAACAATGTTCAGGAGAACAAATATAAATCCTATATGTACGTATGAATGACGATGATGTCGACCCTTTAGAAGACTGGTTCTTGTGGTCAGTCCAAGTCTGTTTGTAGCTAACTAGGTTGTTGAAAATATGATTTTCACAACGTTGTTCGAGGGATCAATCTTTTCTTGGATCAAGTTTTTAATTTTCTTTCAACTCATAGTATTTATCAAAGGTGCAAAACAATAACTAGCATACCTGCAGCGGCAAAGCAGTGAACATCGGATCGTAAACAGCCGCCACCATGTCTCTTTTCTCCGCCGTATAAAACCTCTCGTCGTACTCGTGAATCAGATCCGGGTTCCTCTTATAATACACCAACGACGCGGCGTGCATCCTCGCGACGGCTCTCAGCGCGAGCGCGCAATGATCGTAATCCAACCCACCGCGTCGATCCGCCATCTTGAATCCGTCCTCTTTCAAATCGTTCATAATTAAAGTGTGCGGTCGCGAGGTATTAAACGATTGGGGATACCACGTTTTCATGTTATCGAACTTCTCCGATAAGATCTGGTGGAGACTCGGAAGCGTCGTCGTGTAGATTTTTGTCTCCGTTTCGAAAGTGAGGCACTCGGTGACGATGACCTGAACAATGCCGTCGACTGGTAGGCTCTTGACGACGTAGTGACGGGTCCCGGACGACGAGCTGTCGGTAATGTAGGCGGTTACTCGGTGGAGTTGGCTGGCGA
Organism: Brachyptera risi; assembly: GCA_964007535.1. Classification (NCBI taxonomy): domain Eukaryota; kingdom Metazoa; phylum Arthropoda; class Insecta; order Plecoptera; family Taeniopterygidae; genus Brachyptera; species Brachyptera risi. The sequence continues at coordinate 30,770,295 of OZ023337.1, forward strand.
AGTTTTCTCCGGATGCGACTGCGTTTTTAACGGAGATTCTGTCGACGGATAGGAGAGGGCTTTTGAAGGTTTCTCGTAGGCTCGCCTCGATGAATTGTTTGTCGAGCCAGGCCGGCATCGTGGACGGTTCCATGATTCACTTGATATTCTGCAACATTACAAATACAAATATAATACGTGATATAATTGTGGAGTGGTGAGAGATCGCCTTTGAGGGGCCCCGTCCCAACGATCCTGCTTTCATCCATAGCCTCAATTGGGGAACAATGATTTTGTATTAACTTTCAATGTTATTAAAAAAATATATATAACACTCGATCGGACTACAAAAAAATTAGGAATTTATGTTTGTGTGATGAAATATGATTTAATTATTTTATGAGTTGAATTTCTAGAACAAAAAATATTGAAAATTTTAAATTACAAATGTTCTCTTTGTTGAAAGATGTGGGATTTTTCATTTTTATTTATATTTATTTCTGTTTCTTTCAATACTGTGTTGTCTGGACTCCAAAGTATAGGTCTATACTACGGAAAAATACATCAACATTCCTATTTGACAAAAGGCAAGAGTCAAATTGTATTCATTCATTTTATAAGTAATCACAATTGCGTACAGGATATAATGTGCTTTGGGGGTGATGACCCCATAAATACATTCTATATTATGTGTATCAAGTTCAATTTATATATATATATATATATATATATATATATATATATATATATATATATATATATATATATATATATGTATATATATATATATATATATATATATATATATATATATATATATACTTATATATATATATATATATATATATATATATATATATATATATATATATATATATATATATATATATATATATATTTATATATATATATATATATATATATATATATATATATATATATATATATATATATATATATATATATATATATATATATATATATATATATATATATATATATATATATATATATATATATATATAGAGATAGAAAAATGCAGCATAAATGCAGCATGTATTCGTTTTTAAATGAGCAATTGATATTGAATGTACTCGACAAGTTATTTTGAATATTGTAAATTTGTTGCTATCTTAAGAAAGGGCGTTGATGTCTGAACAGAAAATTGGTTTTGTATTTTGATGGTAATTATTAATTAGCAGTATTCTGAGGATTGTGTTTCTTCACGAGTAACAAAAAAGAGTTTGTATTAGCTTTCAAACTTTTATGAAATATACATATTTTTCAAATCCTTGTAATCTGTTATGTTAACGTACTGCATTGATATATAATCAAGAATTATGAGGTTTTACTTTAAAGCAAGACTCAAATAAAAGTTATGAAGAGAAATATGAAACACATATGAAAAAATATACAAAACAAAATTTCATCAATTTTACATAACTCATGCAGCACATTTAAAAGATTTTAAAGACAATTTTTAATGGGTCTTCATGATCCTAATTGTGTTAATGGTATAGTATTATAGATGTTGGTATATGTACAAATATGATCGTTATTTTCTCAAGAAAGTGGTTATTATAATATGTAAAATAATTTCAAAGGAATATTTTAATAACTTTTATACATTCTAATTTCTTGTTCTTGTAATTTTTAAAACGTCCTTTCTACATGCTAGCACCAACTGCACCATGGTAACATGAAGCAAGTGTATGGTTAAGAACAAAGATAATTAATTATACACTAGTTTCTTCTTACCCTTCATCGTTCATCATTCTATCATTTTATATATAATTGTTCACATTTTTTGATAAGAATACATTTTTTATTTATTTTATTTTTCATATTTCTAGATTGTAATATTAGTATAATAGTGTGCTATTGTAATTGAAAATGTTGTATTGTGATTGAAAATGTTGTCCTCGCCACCGTCATTGACATTCGTGAGAGTATAAAAAAAAAAAAAAAAATAAATAACCTACATACAAATTGCTAGTTCCATTTCAATAAGATTACACTGTGAATTGTTTCCAATAAAAAAGTAAATTGCTTAGATTTTTGTGGTTAGAAATTGGGATGCTAATTATTCAAAAACTATAACTAACATAAACTTTAGAAATAATAGTAGCTCATCTGAAGTAAAACTTCACAATACTTGACATATATTTAAAGGACATATCAACCCTGAAACCAGATTTTAACGAATAATGACGATATTTATTTCCCTAATTTTAGAGAAAACTAGAAATCATCATCTCAATTTCAGAAATAAAAATAAAAATATTTGTTCTCCAGAGACCATGAGTCGTGACGTAGGCATTACCGATTCAGTATAGAAACATGAACAGAATCGAGTGAATCTCTACGTCACGACTAAGAAAAAGGAATGTGTCCTGGAATACAAATAAATAAATTATAGTTTCTGAAATTGAGATGATGATTTCTAGTTTTCTCTAAAACTGGGGAAATAAATATCGTGATCAATCTTTGAAATCCAGTTTCAGGGTTTCTCTCATTTAAATCAGTTCAGGATGTTTGTTTGGGTTAGTACGGATGGGTCAGGTTCATCAAATAATTGGATTTTACTAGGAAAACGCGGGATGCGAGTTGTGAGATGAGCTTAGAAGTATGGAAATCTAGAATGAAAAATAACTTGTCAGCTCAATATACATCTACGGACCTTGGATTACTAAAACGCTTAAAAACCTTACTTGCATCTTGTTGATATTTATAGTGCTGCAACCTGTTGCATATACACTTTGCAAATCCAATTGATCAAAATATTCAATAAAATGTCCACTTTTATTGCGTTTTCTCTGTTATTTCTCATTCGATTGTTGCAAAAATCTCTGAAAAGGTGTTTGATAGTATTGTTTATATTCGGTGAAAATTTGAGAGCTTTTGAAAAATTCTTGTTTTTCAAGTATTTTTCCTTCGGGTTATTCTTATGAGGATATTTCAAACTTTCCGATTTTTTTCCGGAAAAACCGTCGAACCGATTTTTCTGAAAAACAATCTCAACCTATTCAGGTATAACACCAACGTTCAGAAAAAGTTTCAAGTTGATTGATTCATTTCTCTGACCTGTATGCCGCGTACATAATTACAAAAAAAAACATAAAAACGAAGCTCATTTTTTTTCAGGGTGTGAAATGGAAAGCTTCGCTACGCTCATCCAGTTATTTAGGTTAGCTTGGGGTTTTTGTTAGTTTGGAATTTTTGGGATTTTTGTTAGTTTGGGATTTTTGGGATTTTTTTAGTTTGAGATGATGTTTTTTTGTTTTCATCATTACCGTCGATAAAAATGACGTCATTATTGATTGAAATCCAGTTTCAGGGTTGTCATGTCCCTTCACAAGTTCTTTGGATTTGTTCTCTGATTTGACTTTGGATTTGAACCGTGTTTGAGAAGAACAGAGCATCGCAATGCATGTTCAGAAAGAGAATCAAGAGACAAGAGAATGTGCGGAAGAAAGCTGTTTACCGGTTGTTTATGCTGTTTTCGTTGTTTGAATTTATTGTTCACATTAATTGTCTAGATTTTTTTCTGTGTTCGAGTTTAGTTTGTGTTGAAAATGTTTCATTTCTCTAAATTTTAAATGATCCTGTTTTATATGATGAAGATTTGAATTACGATCACCACAACCGTGGCACATTATTCAATCTTGATTACATAGTCATTAGATAATAATTGAAAATTGGCTTTGCTATCGCCGCCCCCCCCCCCCAAAAAAAAAAATTCTTCTTCTTAGTATTTCTCGGATACATTACTTGACTGAACCAAAATGATTATAATAAATTGCCCGTTAAAAAAAATAATTACACAAAGAACAAAAACAGAAGTGGATAGTTCACAAATATTTGTAGCATTGGAAACCTTCAAAATCTAAAATTATCTTTGTTTCATGCTCTATAAAATTACGAAAGAAATTAACTATATTTTATCATACAAAAACTGATTGTTTGTTTACACACACACATTACCAGTAAAACTTATGCACAGAAAAGCTCTGAAATAGGCCTATGTCTATCTAGCAATATAATCAGGGTTCGTACTAACCACAAGGTCGTAATATTTGAAATTCTTTCAAATCCCTTGAGGCGAATTCCTGTCAACGATAAATTATCAATAGGTAATTTTATAGACAAACTTAAAGCGACTCTAGTCTCCATAGGGCAACAAGTTCCCGCCAGGGGGAGACCACAGATATAAATGGTTATGAAACTTGACCAATGAAAGATACAATATTAACAACTAGGAAAACGCGTTATGTGTTTCCGCGTTGATGGATGAGCTGGAACTATATATCAACATATCTTTGGATTGGTTATATATACATATATATATATATATATATATATATATATATATATATATATATATATATATATATATATATATATATATTCAAACTTTCGCGTTCAATATTATGAATTCACATTGTTTTGGGGTTATAGCGCGTATAATGAAAACAGAGACAAATCCAAATATAAAAATGTTTTATTATAATAGAATATATGTATATATATATATATATATATATATATATATATATATATATATATATATATAAATTATATGATGTATTGTTATTCTGTGTCTTGGGGCAATAATTCAAGTCTCATTTTCATCAATAAAGATACATAAATACTATACACAATTATTATCGTATGAATGTTTATTTAACTAGTCAAACGCGAAATATGCGTTGTAAGATGAGCGAGATATCTGAATAGGGTATAAAAGTCCTTGAAGTAGTTCTACCCTTGCTACTTTATCGACTCTGGTATTCTACACACCTTGATA